>JARYHS010009186.1:221628542-222002222 GCA_031002005.1 Vandiemenella viatica | reverse complement strand
CATCTCTCTGTCTTTTATGATAAAATATCTTATCTCAGAGAGCCATTAGAATACAATCTTTACAAATTTAAATGCCAGTTTATCGTTTGATAATCTCCCAACCTGATATTTACCTGATAGAATTAAAATCCCATGAAAATTTCAAGCATCCTTTTTACAGATGAAGGCAACAACAGAAAACACAGAAACAAACGCTACAAAATATTTCAGTTTGCAACCTTATGTACACATCTTCCCCTGCCATATGTCTAACCTCCGACATGATTAAGGTTGCAAACTGAAATATTGTGTAGTATGTTTGTTTTTGTTTTTTCTTGTTTTGGTCTGCCCTCCTACCTACATCTATGGTGAGTGATGGGTTATTTTCCCTATACTATCTTATTTTCCGTGCTTAACAGAAGTTTCAATGTCACCATTATCCAATTATAATAATTTTTTATTTAATGAGATTAAAGATTTCATAATTCAGTGATAAAAGAAATTAAAACATACAAAAATGACGATATCATTTATTTAAAAATTAGTTCCTTCCCACATATATGCATGAACCAGTTACCCCTTGCGTTATATCAACTTATATGTTATCTTGACTATTGAAGGTAAATTAAGTTACTGTAACCTCAGAACTCTAATTTTTTGTATAGTCTGTTTAATCTGAGCTGTTAATCCCCAAATTTCCAAATTATTCACATCAAAAGACATTGAGTTAAAAACAGATAACACTTAAGCTTTTTGTTGGAGAATCAAAATTATGCTATGTTTATGAGTGTTATTACAAGTGGGAAAACAAACAACATGTGCACAATCTCTGTGTAAATATTTTTTTGTTCTAAGCAAAGTTATACAAGATCAAATGAATAGCATGAAAGATAATAGTGTAGAGTTCATTGAAAAATATACCTCATGATTTTTCATTCAGTTGTGAAATATACACTGAAGAGAAAATGTTTAGAATACCGTTGTACGGTCTTAAAAGTCCAACTTTAAATTAAAAATAAGATAGGATAGGGAAAATAAACAGTTACCCGTCACTTACCACAGATGAAGGCAGGAGGGCGAAACACGTAAAAACACAAAAACAAAAGAATTACACAATATTTCGACTTTTCAGTCTTACTCGTGTAGGAGGCGAGACATATGGCAGGGGGAAAGATGTGGTCACATCCGAGCCCGCCACATGAATGAAGCACAGGCGGAAAAAACGCGTGGTAGTGGAAGAATTGCCGGGAGGGGGGGGGGGGGAATAGGCCTGACCAGCGATAAAAGTGAAACAAATAAATATAATGTCTGTGTAGCTTAGTTAAAAAAGTTATAATTGAAAATATATACAAAAAATTAAAAAAAATAAATAAAGAAGGAAAAAAAAATATATAATATAAAAAAAAAAAAAAAATAATATAAAAATAACCGACTGTAAAATGAAATGAGAGATGGCAAGTGACAGGTTTAACGTAGGTTTAGGCCAGGGGTGTGTCTGGTGTCAAGGATATGTTGATAGGCTAGTTCCCATCTGCGGAGTTCTGAAGGGGTGGTGGTATTTGGAAAAACTCTAATAGCTCTGACTGTGAAACAGGTGTTGAGGTTGTTTGAATTATGGAAGTTCGCATGAATTGCCACGGGATGGTCTGGGTTGGAAGTATAAACTGTTTGCCTGTGGCCATTCATTCTGTAGGAAAGTTGTTGAGTGGTGAGACCAATGTAAGAGGCAGTGCAGTGGATGCAGGTGAGTTGGTAAATAAGGTGAGTGGTAGCACATGTGGCATGTCCAATTATTGGGAAAGATTCGCCTGTGACAGGATTAGAGTAAGTAGTGGTGGCAGGGTGCATGCTGCAAGTTTTACAGCGGGGTCTGTTACACGGGAAAGATCCCTGTGGAGGTCTAGGGGAGTCGGCAGGTAAATACTTGTGGACCAAGATGTTGTACAGATTGGGCGGTCTGCTGAAGCAAGTGCGGGGAGCAGTGGGTAGGATTTTGGGAAGGAGGAGACGCATTTCAGGGAAGGAACGTAAGAAATCATGCCCACGGCGGAGTATCTGGTTGACAGATTCCAGGCCAGGAAAGAACTGGGTGACAAGTGTTGGACCACGGTCAGCTTTAGGAGGTGCAGAACGAGGATTGTGGGTGATGGCACGGGAAATTTGTTTTTCCACCAGATCATGGGGGTATTGGCGGGAAACAAGGGCTTGGGATAGTTTTTGGGAGTAACTGGAGATTGATTCATGATCGAACAGATGCGTCTGCCACGGATTGCAAGGCTGTATGGGAGGGAACGTTTAATGTGGAAGGGGTGACAACTGTCAAAGTGTAGGTATTGTTGTAAATTGGTCGGTTTAATGTGTACTGAGGTATGGAGGGTCCCCTGTCGTAGGGTGATATCTACGTCAAGGAAGGTGATACAGGTGTGGGAATATGACCATGTGAAATTGATGGAGTGATTATCATTTAGTGAGTTGAGGAAGTCTAGGAGGTGGTCCTCCCCGTGGGTCCAGATCATAAATATATCATCTATGTATCTGAACCACACGAGGGGACTGAGGGGGGAATTCTTCAGAAAAATATTTTCCAGACGGCCCAGGAAAAGGTTAGCATAGGACGGGGCCATGCGGGTACCCATGGCAGTGCCGCGTATCTGGTGGTAAATCTGGGAGTTGAAGGAGAAATAGTTTTTGGAGAGGATAAAGTTGGCAAGGGATATGAGAAAGGATGTTCTGGGAAGACTGTTTGGAGGGCGCATATCCAAGAAGTGCTGAAGGGAACTGAGGCCTTCAAGGTGGGGAATATTGGTGTACAAGGAGGTTACGTCAATTGAAACAAGGAGGGAGTCGGTGGTAGAGGACTGGGGACTTTTGACAGACGTTCCAAAAAATGTGGTGTGTCTTTGATGTAAGATGGAAGGTTCTGCACAAAAGGTTGGAGGTGTTGATCCACCAAGGCTGAAATTCGTTCAGTGGGGGAACCATAGGCCGCAACTATAGGTCGTCCCGGATTGCCAGCCTTGTGTATCTTGGGGAGAAGGTACAAAGTAGGTGTGCGGGGATTTTGAGGGGTGAGAAGGGATAAGGATTGTGAAGAAAGACCTTGTAAGGGGCCTAGGAGGTCCAGGAAGGAGCGAATTTCGAGGCAGATGGAAGAGGTGGGATCTGTGGCATGTGGACGATAGGTGTTGGAATCAGAGAGCTGTTTAAGGGCCTCCGCATCGTAGTCACTGCGGTCCATGACCACGGTGGTGGAGCCCTTGTCTGCTGGAAGGATAATGATATTTTTGTTATTGGACAGTTCTCTCATGGCCCGGATTTCAGTAGGGTTGAGGTTATTGGAGTTGGGAATAGAGTTGAGGAAAGATTTTGAGGATAAGGTCGATGTGAGGAAGTCTTGGAACAGGAGGAGGGGATGATTTTGGGGAAGTGGAGGAGGGTCAAGTTGGGATGGTGGTTTGAACTGCTCTAAGCTGGACTCAATCTCACCTCGGCGGCTGTCACTCTCCGTTGTGGTAGCAAAGTGATACCGCCAGCGAAGTGTGCGGCAGAAAGCAAGCGAGTCCCGGACCAGAGCAGCATGGTCGAACTTAGGAATAGGCGAGAAGGAAAGTCCCTTGGAGAGGATAGAGAGTTGTGGTTCAGACAAGGACGTGGACGAGAGGTTGACCACTGACCGTTGTGGTGTGTCTACAGGTCGGGCAGTGGCACGAGGGATGGGTGGTAATGGAGGTGGGTGTGGCATATTAAAAATGTGGGCAAGACATGGGACTTTGGCAACCAGGGGAGGAGGTGGTGTGTGCTGCCTATGTGAAGGATGTTGGTAAGGAAGAGACAGGCCTAAAACAAGGTAGCTTTTCAATAGATTTGATAGCTTTAGCAGATGTTTTTGTGCACATTTCTGTTGCAACTGTCTGCACTCTGTGATAATTTGTTTAAGATGTTGAGTTGGGGAGGGATGCATTAGACAAAGAATCTTGTGGAAAGACGAAAGTTGAATCGAATGTTGCTGGGCTTTTAGTAGATATTGCTGGAGAACAATATGGGTGAGAGTAAGCGATTGTGTGAAACGAAAAGCATGGAGAGTTTGGTGGAGTTGTGGGTGGCAACCGGAGACTGGTAGTTTTATTGTCAGGCCATTGGGGGGTATGTTGAAAGAGAGGCATGATTGAAGGAAAAGTATATGGGAGTGGAGTCTAGTGAGGTGGATGGCATGAAAACGGAATTGTTTCAAGTAATGGTAAATTGGAGACATGATTTTAGAGAAGTTTATGGAAAGAACAACAGCACACCACCGGTTAGGAAGATAATGGTCAGTAGGTCAGAGAGCCACAATGAAGAGGGTGATAAATAAATAAATAAAAATAAATATAAAAAAATGGGGGGGGAATATTTGGAAATTTCAATTTAAGCGGCCACAGGCACAACAGAAAAATCAATTTTATTATTTAAGCGGTGCCAAAAATCGCCGGAAAAAAAAAAAAAAAAAAAAAAAAAAAAAAAAAATTATTATAAGAAAAATTATAAAACCAGTAAACAATAAGAAATGTAGTGCTTGGTCACTACACCGACAATAAACTCAGCAGGCAGATAGTGAAAACGGTGAAAAAAGTGTGTTTACTGAAATGCCGATTTAAAAAAAAAAAAAAAAAAAAAAAAAAAAAAAAAAAAGTGAGGTTAGTTAGAACGGCGCCGGCAGTATTGATACTAATACCGGGAAAAGCACAGAATAAGGATAAGAAAATATATATATGTGTATTGTTTAGTAGCCCAACCGGCAACAATACCCGGGAAATGAAACGGAATAAGAATTGAAACACACGCGGTAACCGTAAGAGCGGGAAGAAAATAAATATTACGAAAAAAACGCGAACATTTTTTTACACGTGAGCAAAAGCAGTTAACGTGATACAAAAAGTTACTAATACAACGGAAATACGCATACGTTTAAAAGGCATGTGAATGTTGTGGAAAAATGTACATTAAAACGAAGTTATAAGGACGGAATACGCAAATACAAGTACACAAAGAGCAAAGATGGAAATAAAAAGACGGAGAACACCGAGATAGGAACAAAAAAGGACAAAACAAGAAGGAAGCCGTAAGGCAACAATTGGATAAAGGAAACAAAGAAACTGCCGCGAGGCACTGAAAATAAGATAGGATAGGGAAAATAAACAGTTACCCGTCACTTACCACAGATGAAGGCAGGAGGGCGAAACACGTAAAAACACAAAAACAAAAGAATTACACAATATTTCGACTTTTCAGTCTTACTCGTGTAGGAGGCGAGACATATGGCAGGGGGAAAGATGTGGTCACATCCGAGCCCGCCACATGAATGAAGCACAGGCGGAAAAAACGCGTGGTAGTGGAAGAATTGCCGGGAGGGGGGGGGGGGGGGGAATAGGCCTGAACCAGCGATAAAAGTGAAACAAATAAATATAATGTCTGTGTAGCTTAGTTAAAAAAGTTATAATTGAAAATATATACAAAAATTAAAAAAAAAAAAATAAAGAAGGAAAAAAAAATTATATAGAATATAAAAAAAAAAAAAAAAATAATATAAAAATAACCGACTGTAAAATGAAATGAGAGATGGCAAGTGACAGGTTTAACGTAGGTTTAGGCCAGGGGTGTGTCTGGTGTCAAGGATATGTTGATAGGCTAGTTCCCATCTGCGGAGTTCTGAAGGGGTGGTGGTATTTGGAAAAACTCTAATAGCTCTGACTGTGAAACAGGTGTTGAGGTTGTTTGAATTATGGAAGTTCCAACCCAGACCATCCCGTGGCAATTCATGCGAACTTCCATAATTCAAACAACCTCAACACCTGTTTCACAGTCAGAGCTATTAGAGTTTTTCCAAATACCACCACCCTTCAGAACTCCGCAGATGGGAACTAGCCTATCAACATATCCTTGACACCAGACACACCCCTGGCCTAAACCTACGTTAAACCTGTCACTTGCCATCTCTCATTTCATTTTACAGTCGGTTATTTTTATATTATTTTTTTTTTTTTTTATATTCTATATAATTTTTTTTCCTTCTTTATTTTTTTTTTTTAATTTTTTGTATATATTTTCAATTATAACTTTTTTAACTAAGCTACACAGACATTATATTTATTTGTTTCACTTTTATCGCTGGTCAGGCCTATTCCCCCCCCCCCCCTCCCGGCAATTCTTCCACTACCACGCGTTTTTTCCGCCTATGCTTCATTCATGTGGCGGGCTCGGATTGTGACCACATCTTTCCCCTGCCATAGTCTCGCCTCCTACACGAGTAAGACTGAAAAGTCGAAATATTGTGTAATTTCTTTTGTTTTTGTGTTTTTACGTGTTTCGCCCTCCTGCCTTCATCCTGTGGTAAGTGACGGGTAACTGTTTATTTTCCCTATCCTATCTTATTTTCAGTGCCTCGCGGCAGTTTCTTTTGTTTCCTTTATCCAACTTTAAATTAAAATATGTTTAGAGTTTTTCAGTGTACAGAAACTAATTTTCCTTGTTTAATGTATAAACATCTAACACAACAAGTTTGGGGTAAAAAGGTAGTATTTTCCTAACTGCTAGACTTTGGAAATTAGGAAGTAAATTAATTTCAATATGCCATCAAATATTAACGTTCTTACGTGAGTATATTTGTGTTTAATATTAAAAGTATATTACTCCAATACTTACGTGAAGCTATTATCAAATATTTCTTTGTTTCAGATATGGGAGGATTACTATGTTAACTCTAAAGCAAATGAAGATGAAAAGAAATCTAATTCACCTGTAAAGTTCTGTCACATGAAAAAAATCTAAGGCAAACACATCAAAGGTAAGTGGTGAAGTGGCCTGGTTGATTGATGGCCTCGAGCAGCAAATAAGGCAGAGGGATACTTTACCATGCTTCACTACGCTCCAGAAATGCTTCCCCGCAGTTCAAAATGAACCCACTTTATGAGCCAGAAGAACAAGTAGAAGAAAACAGAATACCTGATAATAAAACTTCTGGTCTTGTAAGCAACAGATCTAGGCATAGATATTCAGACCCTATACAAAACAACCCTCTTTCTGAATCTGGCTATAGCAGTTCACTTGATTCTCTGAATGAACACAATTTGACTTCCAACTCTCTTCGTCTTATCCCACCTGCAGTTCCACAAATGGTTGAGCGAACCCTTGAACCCTTATCAAAAATACGTAGATCTGAAAGTCTAAAGTTAAAAAGAGGAAAAAGTGTGAGTAACAGTCCCTTGCTTGGTGGTAGCATGAGGCTTCATAAGCGCGGTAAATATAATTGTGTGACCTCTCTGTGGTGAGCAAGCAGATATAGCTGTAAACTATATTTTTCTGTAAATACTGTTACTAGTCAGCCTATTTGTTTCATTTATACTCTGTTATACATCAATTTGTATAAAGAGTCTTAAGAGTAGTCTGGAGAAGGGGTAACTATTTGAAAAAAATGCACAAATTATGAATCTTTTCTTTCTTACTAAATAACTTATAATGATAAAATGAAAAACGTTGGAGTAAATAAAAATATTTATGGGATGTTTTATTTTTGTGCCATATATTATTTGTACATAAAAAAGTTCAAAACAATTAAACACATTTTGATATTGAATGACGAGAATTTCAGATCTGAAACAAAATAGAAATTCTGTTTATTTTTTTAACATTAATCAGTAAACAAACAAAAAATAATTTATGCTGTTCTTAAAATCATAGATTCATAGAATACACAGTGAATAAGCATAAAATAAAAAATATGTTTATTGTTGTTTCCTGTGCAACAGGTGTATGTTGCAGTACTATGTGAATAGTATGCAATACTCTAAATGAGATTAAATATTTTGTAAATAGGTATTATGAAATCATTAAGGCAATATAAGACGTTTGCTGTTGATCCCTTAAACCACAGTGAACTTTAAAGTAGCATTGCAATAACACCCTAGACAAAGTGTTAAGCTAAAACTCAACAAATACAAAATTTAATGTAAGTCTGCAAAATGCAAACATATTTTTGTTGCTGTTAAAAATAAGTAATGCGTAAATTAATTTTCTATAGCTCAAAGTATATTGCTTGCATTTTGAAGTCATGCTTGCAGCATTATCTTGTAACTTAGTATACAGCGAATTTATTTGCATTGATTTACAATATCCTATAATTTTGTATGTAAATGACATCACTGACGTGTTGTAAAAATGCAAGAATTTTATGTTATTCGCCCATGAACTCATTCCTTCTTTAAGAACCACATCATAATGCATCTGTTATACCATCCTGAATTTTGTTCATATCATTTTGATAATTTTTATGTTCTAGTGTTATTAAAGCATGTCTCATTCACACACATTTACATAGCACATTTAATCATGTAGAAGCTACTGCACTGTGTATCGGCTTCTGACGTAAAAGCATATTACAACAGTATTCCTAAGAGCACAAAATAAGAAATATTTCTACATATATAAAAATAAGCACTATTTCTACAGAAATGTTTTCAATGACAGGACTTGTATTAGAGCACTCCACACCATGAATTATGAACTTAATTGATTATACACTGACATAGACTCTTTTTTCATATTTTGTTTCAGTTTTCACCTTCATATTATATAGAAGCAAATGTTTTGACTATTTCACACCCTTATCTAGTTCTAAAGAATCTGTCCACTATTGGAATTTAAATTGCACAATTTACATCAAATTTAATTTAAATGTGTTATTGTGTATAATGACAAAGTTAATATTTTCTAAAGTGCTGTACAATGAGAGAAATGCTGTTACACCTGTGTTTTGGTTTGCTTTATGACATTTATAGCATACTGACTGTACCTGCTAGTTCATTGTAATTAAAACTCACAATGTTGTTATGATTGATTGTGCCAAATCAGTTACATCCTGCTGATTAATAGATCCTTCTGGTCTCGCAATATAATGATTTGTCGCCTAGTGTTGTATAATTGTTTATGTTAATAAAACATTTTTATTCATGATGCTGAAGTTTATGACAAAAATTGAAATTTTAATTTATAATCAGCATACATATACCCAAAATTAATTACATTGACAGTTTTTGCAATGTTCATTCTCTTCACTAAGAGCTGTGAATATAAGTAGGAGCACATCTACCAAAAGATAATCTGTAATCAAATTAAAATATTGATATTAAATAAACAATTTATTTATCTAAATATGTTCTCATTAAAAAAAATTGATGGTGTCAGATTTTTTTTGCTTAGTTGCTAGCATTCATTTTTACCAATCACAGATTAGCTGGACATTATATATATATATATTTAGATAAGTTCACCAAAAGCTGGCCCTAAAATCTTCTTTGTGTAAGTGTAGTAGTACATTTGGACTCAAAATTGATAATTTCAGTGCTTTTTGTAATTCATTGTGCTTTAACTGTTTTCAAACATGAACTCAAAATTCATATCTTAGGGGAAAAAATGTATGCTCATATCTATTTAGACGATTATTTACAATGCCCACGTGACTCTGACTACTACTGTTGACTCAGTTATCATGATTTACTGAGTATATGCTGATACTCACATATTCCAGTTTTCTGAACCATTGAAATTACATTACACAGAATGTGGTAAATTGTATTTTAATGGGAAAGCACTAAATGGAAACTCAACATTCATCAGAGAATAAGGAACTTAATTTCTGTTTAAAACATTCACATTTGAGAAGCGTATCATCAGTGTGATGTGGTGTTTTGAAGCCAATCTCTGACTTCATCTTCCAGCAAAGTGTAGGGTTTCTGGAGTGGCTGTCGTTATATGCTGGGGGATGTAGTAATTATTTGGACAGAGCAACTCTCTGTTCAGAAGTGTTGGGGACAGAAGCATGAAGCATGGTGACACAAGTTGAGCAGCAGAGAAGAAAGTATATAGACTGGGGGAGCTGGATGGGCAATCCTGGTCATAGAAGTGGAGTATCAAACCATCCTGACAGCCCTCTCTCTTCCATCTTAACAAACACCTAACTGGATTGCAAGCAAATTTGATACCCCATGTCACTGTTTACAATTTATTTCTTGAGAAGAATCTCCTTGTGTTCCTTAATTAGGTTGTCCCAGTATCTTTTGATGTAAGCTAGCATTCACATTGGCTTAAAACATCACTTCAAATTGATGTGTTATCCCAGTGAGAGACCCAAAAAAATATTTTATATAATTTATTTTCTTTTTTAAAAACTTGTTCATTTTACCTGTACATGCATATTTTTTCAATGCCAGGGTTAGAATATTATATTGAAATCTTGCACTGTAACCTTTTTGTAGTAAAAGAAATAAGCTTGTAACATATACGCTTCATTCTAGTCATTATATCTCTGCATGTTGAAAATAATGCACATCAATTCTTGTCATGTGATTGCTCCACAATTTTAGGCTTGATAAGCTTATTCTATATACCCTCAAATTGTGGTGTATAATAAATTCTCAAATGGAAAGCCATTACTTACGAAGGTTGAGTGCAGCTCAGCAGGTCTTGAAGGTTATGAAATTATTTAAATCAATAATCATGGTATGAGACAGAAACAGCTATTAATTAGGTCTTACTTTACCAATCAGCATAATTATTTTTTCCTCACTAATCCGTCCAGTTATAGTTGGTGGTCTTATTTTCATACCACAGCATATTTGTTAGGCACATTTTGTCTGTATTCAGATTTTCAAAAAAAGAAATTGCAGAAAAATGTTTAGACACAAACCGTAGCTACAACAAGGAGTATAAAATTATTCAGTAACACAGAACATAAATCTGAATTGCTAGAAAGTAACATTTAAAAGTATCTACTATGCTTATTATATTAAATGACTCTTCCTGGTCTCATATGGTTGTCAAGTATTACATACATCAATTTATTTGAATTGAAGGAAACCATATAATACATTGTATCTATTCCAAGTACTTGCTAAAAAGGTCTGGAAAAAATTTCCAACATATTACACATGTAGCACATATCTATTTCCTTCCTTTGTTAAATGTAATGGTCATTTTTATATTTATCAATGAAGTTGATTCAGTCCTACACTTCTTACAAACCTATTATTACAACTTGAGGTTGGTATGCAAGGTTCTTGGACTAGTCGTAGATGGATTGTTAACAGTGAACAACAAAACATGAAATTTTATGAAAATTTTGTGATCATTGTGAATAAATGTAATTTTCATACACAACATTTTGTAAAATTAATTTTAATTGCAGCATAAAATAATGTATGGTTAGTTTAAACTTAAAACCTTAAACTTTTTGAACAACCCTCATAACCTGTTTGTTCTCTTGTTCAGTTCTTATCGTCAACGGTAGCTCAAATATACAAATTAACCAATCTAATTCATCTAAATCTAGAACTACCCGTTCTAGTATCTCTGTATTTTTAAGATTCTTCTGCAGACTTCATCTTCTTATCCTTTGATTCTGTTTATTTTGTTCTTTATTGATGTCTTCCTGGAGTTAAGTTTCTGTGTTAGAAGAAGGCTGAAGTACGTCAGCCAAAACATTGGCATTTAACACTAGGATGTGGCATCATCTGGGAAACATGGAAATTGTTTATTCTAACAAGGGGGTGCAGGAAAGGGGAAGGAAGGGTGTGTAAGGAAATTACCACCGGGGCTTGCGCTCCATTGCAATTAAATTAACCACAAAAGCCTTCAGTTGAATCCTTGTTATTGATTCTAAGAAGTTTCCCTTTTTGAAAAATACTATTTTTGCTATTGTTATCCTTCTTACAGCATTGTTTTCCAATTGATTAACAATTCTTTATCAAAATAAATTATTTAGTTATCTCCATTCGTTAACAAAAAATAATATTTACAGCATGAAATTTGCATCTGTAATTTAGGAGCTTCCTTTCACACCCATTTTCCCCCTTTCCTGTACCCATCTATTTTTCCCATCGATCAGCAACCTCTCTTCCATGACTTTTGAACAATGTGTTTCTATTAGTTTTTTGGAATTTCTTGTTATATTGTGAGTTTACCTTGTCTTGGAATTAACTGAACTAGATTATAATTTTTGTATGAGTCCTCATTTTAAAACACTAAAATCACATGTAATAACAGAGCTGTATTGTATTGTTTGTACAACACAATCTGCCAGTACACCCATGAAGATTTCATTGTACTAAAACACAGTTTTCATCATTATTTATATTAAACTGGTATTTTGAAATAAAAAATAAAAACAATTAAATGCATGGTAGTGAATGTTGCTGTGTGGATAGAAAATACTGGAATGTAGATAGTTTACATCTGAAAATTATATAGAATTAATTACTCATCACTTCTAAACAGCATGTTAAATACCACATAAATAAGGAATGCAGCATGTTCAGTAAACCTGAAGAAGATTCATTTTTAAATGGTAAGTTGACATTATAATTACAGATAGCTTGCAGTGTGTTTTATGCAGGCATAACTGGGAATAGTAGTGAGGGTATGGTTTACTAATATTGTAGTCACTTTGCTATGTTTGGCAATGTTATAATGTTTATTTTGATCCAAAATTCATTCTATATATTATGGTGAATGGTTGGTAAGGCTTGTTTATGCCAATGTTTTAAACCGTGTTTTACATTTCTAATTTTAGTTTGTAAACAAAATGTGTTACTGTGCTGAGCCAACAATAACAAATTTTAATATTAGTCTTCCTTTGTAATGAACACTGTGCATTAAACAAAGAGTGTGTGTTTTAATTTCAACAAATATTGTAGCTTTAGTTTTCTTTCTATCTGTTAATGCACACTTCTCTAATGTGAAACTAGTCTTTGTTTCCTAATCAAGTTAAAAGCGGGAAAACTTCATTGTTCTGATTAAGGAATAGCAGTGTTTTCCAAGTTTTCATAATAATTTTTATAACCATTACCAGCTTTTACAGTCATTTCTGAAGTCTACCTCTCCCATTACATAAATCTAGCTCCAAACATCAAAGAAAGCTCACTAACTACATAAGAAGTAAAGGATGTTTATTAGCATAATAATGTGCATTAAGTGTGGAAAGAAAATGACTTCAGTTACCATACCAGAAGGAGCACTGGTGAACAAACAGAAAAACATGCATAAAATACTAATTTTTTTGAGGAAGCCCCTTTTTCAGTAAAGGAGAGTATTTATGCAGTACATGAATCCAGTGGATCATTAACCTAGCAAAAAGAAGGTCCTTACCTCAAAATTTTAATTTTTTATTGCATATTTTCTCTGACCCTATACAATTGTGCCTTCTGCTATGGGAAGTGATGACCTTCATATTAGAAGCAAATGAGTAACTATCCTGTGGTGACTTTTTGCTTGCTTATCTATCCAGCTACTTTCAGGTAACAAACTTTCTTTGCCAGAATGTCAAGAACATCTAGTTACCTTATTTAAAATGCCTGAAAATGTAATTCATAGATGGTATTTATCTGAAATCAATAACTAAACATATAATTGCTTCCATTAATATATTATAAGAGACCAGCTGATAACAAGTATTGTGATCTCTGCTAAGTCATAATGCCTAAACATTCTATGTGTTTACTCAAATTAAATAAACAGACTGCACTATCAAATGATAATCATTTAAATGCCGCAAGAATGGCTGTATGGTATATCAGTAATAAATAAAGTTTAATGACCTGTATTATAGAATTGTTATACAGAATTGGATGGTTAAATTCACTCGTTTCAGGTTAGCAGTGATGTGGATCATCTGAGCCATACTTCCAAAGATGACAAAAAGGAAACATTGGTTACAAAAAAAAATGGCAACACAGAACTGATCCAGAAAAATGTAAGTATCTTTCTGCTTTGCAACTATGATTCTATTATATAAAAATATAACTACAATGAATAATCAACTCTCTAACACTTTTTTTCCATAATAACCAAATGTCTCTATAAAATAATAAAACATATAAGACATGCCAAGAAGAATGATGTCCTAATAAATCGAAGAGTTTCATGACATTCTAGTGATAAAAAATTCTCGAGCTCCTTCAAAATGTCATCCCCAATTCTCCATTCTCATTTTAAAATTGAAAATGAGGATGGAAAAATGTCCTAGGAATGCAACATTCTGGTGCAGCTGGAAGCTCAAGAATGTTTTTATCAATAACGCCTTTGTTTTTATAGAATTAAACTTGGAGAGTTCTGATTTCTTTCTATACCCTTGTATTCAGTGCTTATAAATTTCTGATTCTGCTTTGTACAACCAGTGAACACTATATATTCCATTTAATTCAACAAGTATTTTTACGAGATATAAATTCCTCATAATTATACGGAAATGAAAGACACATTATACCCAACACTTACCACAGTTGAAGGGAAGAGGGGAAATTATACACACACACACACACACACACACACACACACACACACACACACAAAGAATATTTCAGTAAAAACTCTTTTTCAAGAAAATGGGCACATGTGGCTGAGCTCACGCTAGTGCCTACAGATAGCAGAGCCACACACAGATTTTCTGTTTATATCCAGTGATATTATTGTTGCTCCTCCCACCACCTCCAACAGTCAGTTCCATCCTGTGCTTGGCGGTGTTGACTCTAGACACTTGCGTGAGGTCAGCCACATGTGTCTATTGTCTTAAAAAGGGGTTTTGCTGAAAACATTGCATTTTTTGTGTTTGCAAATTATTTTTGTGTTGCCGCTGCCCTTCAACATTGGTGAGTGTTGAGTATAATTTACCTTTCCTTTCCATATAAACATCGCCTCACGGCATTTCTCCACACTCCATCATTGCTGAATAGTTTGTAACACATTAAAGTACTACAGTTTGGCTGTACTTGTTAAAACGCTGCCGTAGTTGACATGGAAAGGTGTAAAGGATCTGGGTTCAAATCTAGCAGGATGGTCATTTTGATTGTGGTTTTAGGGTAGTTGCCTGTGGTTACCTAGATGAATGCTGTTGTAGTCTCCATTCTTTATCTAAAAAATTACACATTACGCAAACAGCATACACTAAATATAATTCAAAAAGTTTCTCTTATTTGCTGACCATTCAACACTTATTACATGCTCCTATGTTAGTACAGGGTGAGTCAAAAGTCGCAGTATTGGTGAAGTGGTCTATCTTTTACGGTATGTACCGAACATGGGTGCCATCTTGAATCTAAGTCAATTTTTTTAAATGGAAAGGGGGTCGTGTGACACATCAAATAACATCAGAATTTTCTCACAAGTTCATTCCTGTAAACAGATTTGTAATAGCAGCTGTGATTCAAAAGTTACAACATATTTCCGTTAGAATTACAAGCCAGATTGTTCTCCAGAAAGGACAGTCATTTTATGTGTTCAACATGTTGTCCCTCTCAGTCAACGCACATTTGAAGGCGCTGGATCCAATCGTCATGCACTCGCAGAAGGATTTCCGCAGAAATGCTGGCACACGCTCCTACATTACGTTGCTGGAGATGGTGTTTGTTTCTTATTTTCTCTGCATACACAAGTTGCTTTAAATGGCCCCACAGCTAAAAGTCAAGTGGTGTGAGATCAGGTGATCTGGGTGGCCATTCCACAGAACCACGTCGGCCAATCCAGTGACCAGGAAATTGACCATCTAACCAGTGACGAACAACTGCTCCATAGTGTGGTGGAGCCCCATCCTGTTGAAAGTAGCAGGGAAAGCTGCCATCTTCATTCAGGACTGCGGGAAAAACCACTTCTTGCAGCATTTCCAGATAGCGTTGAGCATTTAGGTTCTCGTCAATGAAAAAGGGTCCAATTACACGGGTACCCCATATCCCTCACCACACCATAACCTTTACGTCACCAACTACCTTGGAAGGTTCCATCCAGCGTGGATTGTGGTCACTCCAGTACCTGTGGTTGTGACGGTTAACTTCACCACTGACATAAAAGTTTGCCTCATCACTGAACAAGATGCCTTGTGCAAAAGAGGGATCTTGTTGGTGTTCCTCTAAGGCCCACGTGCAAAACTGCTTATGTCTGTCTGGGTCATCCTCTGCTAGGTGATGGAGTAACTGAATCTTGAATGGATGCCATCGATGGACATGAAGGATTCGTATGATCGATGATTGGCTGATTCCACATTCTGCTGACAAACGTCGTGTGCTGCATTGTGGGCTCTTCACGAAGGACGCTAAAACCATTGTTGAGGTTGTCTCGTCAGTAGTACTTTTTGGACGGCCACTCCGTGCCTTGTCAGCCACAGTCCCAGTTTCTCGGAATTTGGAAATTAAGCACCTGACAGTGTTGTGTGAAATTGGATGTCTTTCTGCTTGCCGGTTGTTAAAATCTGCAGCTATGACACGGAAACTTCGTTCTCCAGACATCAAAATGATTTCAATTCTCTCCTACTTGGTCAAAGCCATCTTCAGTTATCTGCAACAAAAAAGCTATGTAACTTTTGAACCGCAACTGCTATTTCAAATCTGTTTACAGGAATGAACTTGTGAGAAAATTCTAATGTTATTTGATGTGTCACACGACCCCCTTTCCATTTAAAAAAATTGACTTAGATTCAAGATGGCGCCCATGTTCGGTACATACCGTAAAAGATAGACCACCTCACCAATACCTTACTGGAATATTCAGGTTTCCCAATTCCTGCAGAGTTTTTGAAATAAAACGGTGTACTGCGACTTTTGACTCACCCTGTATTACAGTAGTATCATATTGGAGATTATTAATAACAAATTGATAATTATAATTAATGTTTCCAGTTTAAGCAATCTGTGTGCTTTTTTGTCTCCAGCAAGAAGAATCATTACATGAAAAACAGAAGAAAGAACTGCCCGAACAGAAAAATGACTTGGATTATCTATCTGATCCTGAAATTCCTGTACGTATAGGCCCTTTTTTCATTAAAAGTTATCAATTATATTCCTAGAAATTGTTCACTTTCATTAAGAATGAGAAATAACAAGCCCATATAATACGGAGAATTTAAGAAATTTGTTGGAATGAGAAACCAGTGCTTAGTTAAGATGTACGTTACTGTTTTATAACTTACAAACAGCCATCTTTAGTATACAGTCGCGAAACAACTTATGCTTCAAAATTAAAACCATAAGAGTATATCCTTCACTTCAATCTTTGATAATACCCTTCATTTTTGTTTCTCCTTTGTGATAAAACCTGTTACTTTTTTAGTATCACCACTTTACATTTCTGCATCGGTGGATCGTCCTGGACATCAACTACCATTTCTTATAGTCTCTCCAGAATTCCTGGTCTTCAATGAACTTCCTTGGCATCTGTATCTCTCTGCACCAGATCCATCCATATTGCCTGTGGTCTTTTGATAGGTGTTGTCTACTTTTCTTTGGTCATAAGCACTAGCTTGGGCATTCTTCCTTCCTCCATCCTCATGACATTTCCAACCATTTAAACAATTTTTTTCTAACTTATCAACTGTTTGTGTGTGTGTGTGTTTTTCCCCCCTCCCTATTTGGTTACACCACCCTTTCATTTTATAACTTTTCATATTTGCTGTCTACATATTATTACTTTCTTACTCCATGGTTCTCCTCCAATTTTGTGCAAGACTTTCTAATAATATTCCTTCAATCATACTGTAGTTAATGCTTTGTGTGCATGTGATAGATTTCTGTGTCTTATACACTCTCTCATATAATAAAGAAGTCACCTGAATTATTCTTAATTAGTTGACACTGTAAATCTCCTACCTTCAGCTTCAGTAGGTGGTGAATGAATTTTTCTCTTATCCTCCAATTTATATAGCTTTGCAGCATTTTTTATTTCTATAAAATTTCAAAAATCAGACAAGAAAAAAAAAAGTTATTAACAAATATTATAGCTTGGTGGAGTACAAATGAGATGAATGTGACAAAACATAAATTTCCAATCAGTACATATATACTGTTTTTGCACCCAGCTGTTTTATCTGTAGACTACCAGCAATGGTAGGTACTGAGCTCATATTTGTGGGTAGGCATGAGGCACTAGATTTCAGGCACAAGGGTATGGGAAGATTCTCTTTTTTAGGTAAGGGTGTCAGGGATTGGAATGAGTTACCAAGAGAAATGATGAAAAATTTACTGAAAACATTGAAAGAATTTAAAGATAAAATTTGTAGAGGGCAAATGTAGGTGGGTGCAGGATAGGGGGAAGATGGGGGTGTAGGGAAATTGCCAGTCGGCCGTCTATGTGTACACATGTGACGCCGCCTGGTGCTTCACCTTCTGCACGTTTAAGGCTGCTGTAGGCCGAATATTGCGCTTCTCTTGTGTTTGTTTTTTGTTCATCGTCCCAGCCGCCTTCATCTGTGGTAAGTGTTGGGTCATATTTCCCTATCCTTCCTTAGTTTTATTGCCTTAAAGCTTTTTCCTGCTCATTGTTATTATTTAAATGTATGTTTATTCAAGATACAGCTGAATTATGTCTTAAGATGACTAACCCAAAAAGAGAGAAAAATGCAATACCAAAAAACAAAAGTTTATTCTTCTAGTAATTCTGTATTTTATTTAGTACAATACTACTAACACTCTTGTCAGAAATATAAACAAATTATATGGTCAACTAATAATTACTCTCATTACAGGCACCTGGCACTGTGATACATGAAATTGCTCGCTGGCAGACTGTAATAAATGAAACAGAACAAATGTGGATAAAAAATTCTGATTCTTTTACATCAGACACTGGTAGTAAAGCTGAAGAAGAATGTGAAATTATCAAAAACAGCAGGAATAAGAAAAGCAACAAACTTCAAAATGGTGAAATCAGGCCAAAAGTTGCTGACATTTATTTACAGGGAATAAACAACATTAAAATTAATGGCAATGTCAAAAATAATAGTCCACAGAATTCAGACCTTTATCTTGAAGATACAAACAACAAGAAAGCAAATGGAGATGTTAAATCCAGAATATCTAACATTACTGTGGAAGAAATTAATACCATCAATGAATTAAAAGAAGATAAACTCGATAGTGGTATAAAAAGAAAACCTTCAAGAATTTCAGATATCTACCTAGAAAAAATTAATAATTCAAAAAATACAGAAGAAGTAACAAAGAAGACTGCAACTCCTTTGGAAAATGATGTAGGTAGTGATACTGAAAGTAAACATATAAACAAAAATGCATATCTTACATGCAATGCAGATAAGCCTGTTCCAAAACCAAGGTCTGATAGGAACATTGAAATTATACACATAAAAACAAATTCTAAAGAGACAGTGTCACGTATTGATGTAACTAACAGGCACCCAGAAATAAAAATTAATGTTGAAAGTGAAGATATGGCTAAACAAGTGCCATTAAATTCTTCAACAAGGCTGGATACATTGTCGGTGGCAAGTGAGGGAAGTGTTGGCTCTTCAGACAGTGAATTATACAACTTCTTACCATCAGTTAAGCAGCTAGCAAAACAGTTTTCTGGTACCCAAGACTCTGATTCATCATCCTCTTCATTTAAGGTACAGAAACATATTGTCACAACTGTTGGATTGCTGTATATGATTCATACACACTTAGCATTTATGGAGATTTCAAACTGCCATTAATAGGAAGATAAATCATTTTTATTTTAACTAAAGGAGCAGTTGTGGAAAGTTCTCAGCCTCAAGCATGGATGGCAATTTTGTCAATAAACTACGAAATATGAAAATTAAAAACACAACATTTAATAATGTATAGAATAATCTGTGATTAAGGCTGAAAACTTTTCAGATGAACCTTGTAAATAGTGTTTAATTTTTTTCAGGTCCTAAAATATAAGTTTGTTAGAATTTATTAATGGTCAATTTCTTTAAATCCTTCATTATTAATAGCAGTGAAATTATATGAATGAAACTGATTCCAAAACCAAAGAAGATATCCTTCATACACCACCACCTCTTGCCTCCCACACTTTCTATTTCTGAATGTTGTTTGCTACCCTTATGTGATAAATCAAATTCATGTAGTGTGGTGACCTAGTGACAGAGTTTCAATTTGTAGTGCATCCACCTCTGTCATGGCTGGCTCTTTAGTGTGGACTCTGAACCATGGAGCATCCTGGCATAGCTCATATGATCAAGCACAACTCTTAAAAATTCCTGGCCCTATTGGTGAACTGAGGACCCCAAACTTTGGGAGCAAGCTTCTTAACCACTCAGCTATGTGAAAAGAATTTGAAAGTAGATAGCCATATGTTTGGAAACAAATTTGTGCAAAATTAAAGTTACCTCACCTCAGATTTTTCAGAAATACCTTGCTTATGAAACATTTAAAAAGGATTAAACATAGTATAACAGTTACATACTCTGTAGACTTCATTTGAACCATCCTTAATTTTTGCATAGTTAGACTTCAAATTGCTATGAATCATAAACAGGAAGCACCTTGTTATTTAATTCTAATCACAACATATTTTTATCATATTATACACTTGACCAGTACCCACTTTCACTGATAAAAAAATTGTTATACTTCATTATTTTTTATCTGTACAATGGCATATCATAAGAGATAAGAGGAGGAGTAGAAGTTAGGACTGATAAATAATTTGGGAACAAATATTGACAGCTGCTGTTCATATAGTATTTTTCTTCAAATTTTTCTTCTTGTTAATTGCAAACAAATATATTTGGCAACTCCTTATTCAAGTGAAAAAGAGATTTAAAAAAAGCAGTTCACCAAATGTTTGTTTCTTTCACACCTGATTAAGCAGTATAGTATTTTAGTATTGCTCTCTGCTTCCAATTTTTATAAGTGATAGGTTTGATTTCCCTTTACTTGTTTGAAATTATGTGTATGACAGCTTTAATAATATTCATTGCAAAATTGAGTACTGTAACAAAACAATTATCTTTGAGGAAAATTTTCATGAAGAGCTTTTCTCTAGAAAATAATATAGAACATAATGAAACACATTTTATTTGGTGCACGTTAAAGCATGATTACTGCTGTAAGATCTGTATAAATAAGTGAGTGGATCATATATGCTGCCAAATGGATGCAAGGAAGTGTCAATATCAACAATTCGGCAGGATGAATCTACTAAAGCCCTTCAAGGATATATGACTGATCTAGTTAATGGCTATTGAAGATTGCATAATTCTGTTGTTGCATTTTACAGAGTCCAAGTCCTGCTCCAAAGTGGAGAAAAGCAGATGAGAGGACTCAAAGAACTCCAGCACCTCTATCACCAATACCGGATGCTGCTCCAGTGATGGATTCACAACCATCTCCAAGGAACAGCCTCAGTCCAAGTCATCCAGTACGTGAGGTTAGCTACTTGCGACAGAATAACGCAGTTAAAACATTCCGCAGCAAGTGAGAGACATTTTATTGAATATTTGGCCGTCTGAGATCCCGCACAGGACTTGCAATTTTGCTTTTGCACTGGAATGCTGTGGCATTGAGCTTCAGATAAGCCACTTCAATTTTGATCCCATTATATCTTTTCCATGTGGCATATTAATACGATAAATTGTTATACATGCCTGAATGAATGTTAAACAAATCTAATCATTTAATTATCTGTTCTGATCTGTGAGAAGAGCTACAACAGTATTTCTGATATGTAATTAAATACTGACAATGATATTATCAAAGGCCTTCTTGCTTGGTCTGCTGAGAAGTTTGGAGGAAATCATAGTTTTTATGTATGTTCACTCTATTCTCAATAGTCACTGCATGGCTACTTTCTTGGTTTAGCACTCCCTTTTGAAAGCACATATTATATATTGCAATCCATTTAACCGAGATAGTGAATTAGCTAATTTTGTGTTAATAATGAGAATGAAAAAGTTTTTAGGTGATAGAAATAGGAAGGATAGGGAATGTAAACCCATACCTACCACAGATGAATGTAGTATGATACAATGAACATATAAACAATAACACATTTTACAATATTTCAGTTTTCCTTGTGGCCCTCCTGCCTTCATCTGTGGTAAGTGACAAGTTTATTTTACCCCTCCTGAGGGGTGGTTCTGGGGGAGAGAGGGCTAAGGGGCTTACCCCCTTTTTTCAAAAGCATCTAGGTCACCCCCAACGACATCGTAATTTTGGAGATCTTTTAAGGGCGGCATGTTCACATGAGATTTTCTGTCGTCGACCCCATCCCCCTGTTTATAAAGCCTACCCTAGCCCAAATCAAGCTTCCGCCCACCCCCCAAACCAAAATCCTGGGTCCGCCGCTGCCCATCCTTCTATATTTTCATTGAATAATTAACTTTTTCTTTTATTGAGAATGATGATGACATTAATAGCTCTGAGCTAAATATACAAACTGCCACATAATACAAGAAAAACATAGTTACTGAATTTTAAGTGCAATAAAATCAAAGTAAACCTAAGTTTGGCAAATATACACATGCACACAAAAAGAAACACTATATGGTATGTTGATCCACCCAATGCCATAATATTTAAAATGTTTCATCTTATGCAAATAAAGAAAAGGCAATTACATTTACCACATTAATTTTGTTATAAAAAAGTAAGTGGATTTTATAAAATATGCTTGAAAGGTTACAATGATTCATTTGTTTTACAAATGTATTGATCAGTATTTATTTTATCTTCAGAAGATAATACATTTTTGAGTTTGTAATTTAAAAAAAGAAATCGGCAAAATGGCGGAGTAATCATGGAATTAAATATATAACAGATATGGGTTGAAACAATACACCTGGCACATTGAAAGTTTTAGTTAACACAGGCTTATAATATTCAATAACCTAATTACCAACCAATATACAAAAAAAAGCTATAGTATCTTTATCCAAAGAATAATCACAGGGTGCTATTGGAATTCACAGTTTTTTCTAATACAAAATTTGGTAAAGTATTCAGTAATAATTACTGATGTATAATGTCACATTACATGAAACTGTCAATCCTGTTTTTGAATTCACTTTATCAAAAAATTAGTACATTTACAGTCTCAGTCATAGAGAGAGACTTCACCAATGTGGGAACATGAAATAATTTTTTACATTATTCGGCTGAATGTACCAGTAACCTGCTTCTGAAATAAATACCATGTGATTGACTGAATGGAGCCGGATCTCTCAGAAAATAGTTCCATAAGGTAGTAGTAGTTTCAAAAGATGGTAGTTCAAACATTACTACCAAAAGTAATTTACTAACATAAAATTTGATTAAAGTAAAGTACAGTTTCTGGTCAAATTATTAGGATTGCCTTTCATCTATGTTTATGCAAGAGTCCTATGATTTTCACTTCTCTTCTACCTACCTTTTTTATATCCACTTCTTATTGCACCACTTGTCCTTCCACATCACTTTGCTCAATACAGGGTGTGTGCAAAGCTGTTGGTGCATCCTGCCTATGCTTAGTCAGAATTTTAAAAAAATGGGGCAGATTGGAATAAATTAGCAAGGGAGATCATGAATAATTTAGCAAAAATGCTGAAAGAATTGAAATTTGCAGAGGGCAAAAGTAGGCATATATAGAAAAGGGGAAAAATGGTTGTTTAGGGAAATTGCCACTGGTGCATTTGCTCCATCGCAATTGAATTATTTAAAAAAAAAAAAAAAAAAAGAAGATGACCTGGAATTCTCGGGGTGAAGCTGTTAGTAACCACTGGTTTTCAATATATTGCAAGTTTGAAGAACAATGAAATCTTTATTCAGATATTAACAATAAATAATAAAATGTTTTATTATGTTTCACTACCGCATTTATTTAATACAAAGAAAGCAACAAAGTTACAATGATTTTTAATATTCTGTGAATTCACAATTAAGGCTGTTGATATAGACTTACACAGCTACTGGATGGTGGTTTCAGGTGTGACTTATTCTTTCTAACCATTGTGTTATGGAAGTTATCACCACCTGTACTCTTGCTTTATTCACCAATTCCCACAATTCTAAAGGTTTTTTTAAAAAGTTTTATTCCTCTCAAGCGAATTCCAAAGGGGGCTGCAATAGGGTATCATGGATCCTTTTCAGCCAACCTGTCCTAAGGGGAAAGGAATGGGAAGGAGTTCAGCCATGACCTTTTAAAGGAGCCACCTCAGCAATTGCTGGAGAGATTTCAGAAAAATGTGGAGAACTGAAATCAGGATGGCTGGATGGGATTTTAAGTCGTGGCCTGATCATATTGGAAGAATTTCCTGACTGAACTAACAAAGTAACATTTTCTTGCCCAAGAAAGCATTTTTAGAACAGGAAGTACAGCAGGGAGCTCCTTCCTGCTTAAGAACATATAGTTCTCTTTTTGGAAACCACTCCCTTAACAGAGAAATCAATATGTTTTTCAGCATCCCCTTACACTGGTCCAGTTTCATGATGTTTAGTATTCTCACTGCTAATGACAAACCAAATCATTAATTGGAAAGGTAATTAACTGTTTACACAACACTATCTGGACCATATTTTCCACCTGGACTTCTTTCTACGGAGTGAGACGTGTTTACCACAATTTAAAATATGCTCTCATCACTTAAATAGTCAGAAAATATATATTTTTGTTATTTTTTATGTTAAGAAAAAAAAGACAATAGAATTCAACTAATATTCAATGATTTCCAGAATTTTTCCTTGTGCTCCTTTGGCCACTTCAAATGTTTTGCATTCGTAACTGGAGTTAGCTTGTTGCTCTGTATAGCTTAAAATGTTGTTTTGAAATTGATGCCTTACATTTATTCAAATGCTGAAACATTGTTTCTCTTGAGCTCAAATCCAATTCAATTTGATTAACACTTGCACCTCAGCTTTCTATTAAATATTTTTCAAGCAGCAATCTGATCTTATCAATATGCTTTTTCAACCAAATTCTTGTCAGAGATAATTCATTTCCCAACTCTATTTCTCCATGATATGTCTCACAGAGGATCCAGAAGTGTGTAATCTTTGAAAATCTCTCAGCTTCAGAAACTTTATCTCAAGTACTTTCTCCTTTGTGATCATTTGTGGGATTAAATAGGTCAATTTACCTATTATTCCAAAAAACTATATTCTTTTTCTGAAAATGAACTCTGTTAAATACAAAACAAATTATCTGAACCAGGTAAGTGGAAAAATTGATAAATACACATACTCTCATTGATATGAAACATGCAGCTGATATAAGCATCTTGAGTTTAGCACAGGGTTGTTGTTATTCGCTGTTTTAATAGCTGCTGGTATCACTGTCATATCATAAAAGTACATTCAAGACATGAGGTATTAACATAAATAAAATAAGGTCAGTAACAACATACTCATAATAATTTTTGAAAGTCACAAAATTGCCAAAATACCAGAAGTGTCTCATAATTTAGACAGGGACTGTAACCTTAGCATGATTTTCACAATTGTTGATAAATATTACTGAACCTGCAAAACTAGTATCATGGTGAAATGTTTAGTACAAACAGAGAACCTGTAATTAACTACTGATTTATGTGTCTGAGGAGTTCGCAACAATAGAAACATTTCTGACAACAGCTACATCACAGAGATTCCAACACACTGTGGCAAGACAGTATTAGGTCAGCTAAATGCAGAAAGAGTAGATAAGAAGTCTTAAATTTAATGTATTTTGATGGTTTTGAGGATTGGTAAAACGTTAATGTTAATTTAATTGCAATGGACCACAAGCTCCGGTGGCAATTTCCCTACACACGCATCTTCCCCCTATCCTGCACCTCCCTACATTTGCCCTCTACAAATTTTATCTTTAAATTCTTTCAAAGTTTTCAGTAAATTATTCATCATTTCTCTTGGTAACTCATTCCAATCCCTGACACCCTTACCTAAAAAAGAGAATCTTCCCACACCCTTGTGCCTGAAATTGAGTGCCAGCTTGTGGTCATAGTCATCTTTTCCCTTCCATGCACTACTTTTCATACCTATTGCAATATCTTTCCATGCCTCATCGCCAGTATATGCCCTGTGCACACCCATGACCCTCCTCATCCTCCTCCTTTCTTGCAATGAATCCCATTCCAGCTCCTTTATCATATCCGTCACTGATTGCGTTCTGCGATAATTTCCAGAAACAAATCTAGCAGCCCTTTTTTGCACCCTCTCCAACTCCTGTATTTGATACGTAAAATGAGGGTCCCATACTACACTACCAAATTCGAGCAATGATCTGACCAAAGTTTTGTAACCCAATTCCTTGACTTCTCTCGTACATCCCCTCATCACTCTCTCCAACAAGTGCAGAACTTTGAAACCTTTTCCTACCACCTGTCCTATATGTCCTGCCCAGTTAAACTTGTTATCAAAAGTAATGCCAAGATATTTACATTTCAAGTCTTCAGCAAGCAATTATTTCCCCACCTTATATTCATAATTCATATATATAAAATATTTTGGAAGTATGAGATAGTCAGAGAAATAAATGGATTTAATTATTTGCAAAGACTCAGTTGCTCCACAAAGCATTATTGAGTGTGGAGGCGCACAGTGTAGTAAAGTGATTGTTGCAAGTAGTCTGAAGTTGGCGGTCGCGAGAGACGTAGGCAAAGTGATAGCGCAGCGTGTGCAATAGTAACACGACCCATGCTTCCCTTTCATCAAGTATAAAGTGGACAGAAAGCAATCTGATGCTGTCCTTGTAGCATTTTGGACAAGTGTTTCATGGATAACTGATAGCCGGTAGGATTTGGTGGCCTGAACAGATTGTGTAACGTTATCAGACCGAAGCATGGTCAGAATCTGCAATTGTATGAGAAGTATGATAAGCCTTATCCATGGTCAAAGTAATTAATCTAACAAGTGGTGATGGGAAACTTGTATGCATGATGTGTATAAAACCAGAGTGAACTTTAAAGCGAACCATGTTATAATTTCTGGACTTAGTAGAACCTGCAAGCCTAACAATAAGTATTACATCACCGCAAGCTTATCACATGCAACCCTGATGTTGCACCAGACGTTTTATATTTTATCACCACAACACCTGTTGCAACATATCACCATGACCACAAACTGATACTTGACTTAAGGCATAAGGGTGTGGGAAGATTTTCTTTTATCGATAAGAAGGTGAGGGATTGGAATAAATTACCAAGAGAATGATGAATAATTTACCAAAGGTAATGAAAGAATTTAAAGTTGAAATTAGTAAGTAAGTCAGAAAAGGGAAAAATGGATGTGTAGAGAAATTGCCACTGGATCAAGTGCTCCATTGCTATTAAATTAAAAAGGAAGCTGAAAATGGACAAACTCAATAATTAAAAAAATTTAAACCATACTTAATAATAAAAGAGAGGAACCATCAGAGACGGCATGCGATGGCAGGATGGCACAGAAACAGAAACTAATGGAACATTAATGTAATTTTTGTGTATAATCCTTTCTTAACAAAATATGGAGTGATAGGTTAGGAGTCTAAGAACAAACTTAACTTTTTAATTAATATAAACAACACATCACAAAGTATGAAGGATGGTAAAACATTTCCTGAAATGATTTAAAAGTGTTTAAATACTAGTAAAATGTAATGCAAAAGCTATTGTTGGCTGAGAGACTCCAAAGACTGTTTGGCCACTGTATGACACTTTCAATTTACCATTCATTCTGCCTCTGCCATGACTTAACCTAATTGGGTAATCCTACCATGTAAAGCAGATTTAATTTGATGGAGCACATTTTTATTTTTTATCTCAAATTTTTTTATGTGCATACTTTTCCCCACCACCTACTTTTACCCTTTACAAATTTTAAATTCTTTGGTAATTTTTTCACCATTTCCCTTGCTCATTTACTCCAAACCCTGACTTACAGACCTAAAAAGGAAAATTTCCCCACAATCTTATGTCTGAAGTTGAGAACCAGTTTGTGATTATGGTTTTCTTACACACCTTACTACTCCCTCCAAGCCTCATGACCAAAGTATGCCTATCACACCTCCAGCACACTATTCACAATGACTCTCAATCCAGCTACTTTACCATGTCAGTTGTTGATATGTTGTGCAGTATTTTCCACGAACAAATCCAGCTGACTTTCTTTGTGCCCTTCCCAACTCCTGTATTTGATACAAAATGTTTGTACCTTACTGCACCACCATATTCAAGCAACGGTTTGAACAAAGTTTTGTAACCCAATTACTTCAATTCTCTGGTCACACCCTCATCGCCCTCTCCAATGAATGAAGTATTTTAAAAACTTCCTACCAACATGTTCAGCCTGTTTGAGTTTATTATCATATATTATCTACACTTTTCCATAGACTTGGAGACATAGAGCATTCTACCATACAGAACATGAACAAAGAAAAAATCTGTTTATAACTGAATAGTAATTTAAGGTTAAGTAAAATTTTTAACAAAAACAAGGATTCAAACCATGAACTCTTGGTCCTCATACATTTAAACCACCAGACCATCAAAATGGGGTTAATTAACAGTTATTCAGCAGATTGAAACACAATATAGATTCACACTAAACATTGGCTCTGGAAATGCAGATTTGTTATTACTCTTGAGAGATTTTTGATCTGAAATCAGTTGTTCCCAACCAGCATTTCAAAACTAAATTCCTCAGATTCATAGTTTAAAATAATCTTGTATTTCTTTAACTTTTGATATTAGTGTCTACATAGATTTTGTGTTTTGGTGTTTTAGATTCACAGCCTGACAGCTAGGAGTATATCAAGAGAATTTAGAGAAGGCCTCAAGCGAAATCTGCCTGCACAGATGGATCGCAATTTGTATACACTGGGAAGCGATGGCAATCACTCAGTATCAAGAAGTGTGGAGAGAAATGGTGTTTCGAGACAGGAAGAAGATTCAACACATGGGTACACATCAGATGAAAGTAGCACTCATTCATCATCACCTACAAATGAAATCCAAGAAATTCATAAACTTCCTAAACCAAAAACATTACAAAACAGTATTGCATTCTGGGAACAAATGAGACAGAAGTAGACTGAAAATATGACAGTTATAAATGTTATTACTATTAGGCATTAAATACAATATTTACATGGCTGAAATCAAACCATAAGAGATTACTCATTTCATTTTTGCTATTTCCGCTACTGGCGAGTCAAATAGGCCATCTGGTAAAGTTCCATACTTTTGTGTCTAAAGTTAAACTGGTAACTGTACCAGGAATGGAAAGTGAAAATACAACATATTGTTTTCCATTTCATTGTGTAATGAAAAGTAGAAAAACAATTTTATCACACATGGTGCTGCTGTTTTGTATGGCCAGAAATCTGTGAATAATTTTAAAGTAATAGCAATCTAAATGTTAACTACAATATTTTTCAGAAATATGGATAAGTTTTATATGTAAATATTGAAAAGTGTGATCTTCTAATATGTATTTTACAGAAGTCAGTGTCTAGAATTATACTGAAGACTGTTACAACATAGAACATCCACAATAGTTTAGCATCAATGTGCCAAACAAGACACAAAGTGTCTTTCTTCCCTGCAATATTCCAAAGAAAATGTATCTAATGTAAATATTTGGTTAAAATGTATAATATGTAAATCATAATGTCATCCATGTACTAAACAGTTAACATACCTGTAAAATATTTATATATAAAGTCTAAAAACATCCTTTTTTATTACTTACTAAATTAAAAAAAAATAATTCCCATGTGTTATCAGTTTCTTTTAAACATAATTTAAGCATTATTAACTGTGATATGAGATAAGATTTGAAGTTTTTTATTTATGTAAATGCATGCAGCAGTTTTATCTGCAATATCATGACATAATGCTGCACAGCTGAATAGGAAGTAAATGTGCTGGTAAAGAAATAAACTAAATATGTTATGATTCTTCACAAACTCTCAATACAATGGCTAAATATTAAGGCAAATAGTAATTCAGTCATATGGCAAGTGATATAAAAGTAATTATTTCAGTTATATGAATAAAGATGATGATACTAGTTCGATGATTGGAAATCAGGAATAAATCACTTTTATTTTAATTCAACTTATGGCAATACAACCTGCTATCACCCAGCTGCACACCATCATCATATTCACTTTGTGAAAATAGCCACATCTGGTCACATAATGTATGTATACAAACAAAGCTTGGGAAAGAAAGCCTACCATCTCCTCTAGTTGTAGGCAGGAGAACACACACACAAAGAGACAAAACACAGATACGTAACACTGTGCTTAATCTCTTAATGTAGCAATGACATGGAACTTATTAAAGGGAGGAGTGCTGCAGCTATAAAAAAAAACATTATTACACTGTGTGTGTGTTATGAAATTACCTAACAGTGTAGAGCTTTTTTGTTGCAGCCCTGCTCCAGTAAAGTTTGGGGTGTGATGGATCTACCATTTTAACCAAACATAATAAATATATATTTGTTAAAAGAAAAAACTTGGTCCACAACCCGAAGATTGGTTGGATCCTCCAGAAGGGGGCCATTGTGTCAAGATGTTTAACATGGAATCAGAATGTCCTGGCATAGCTCACATGATCAAACACAACTCTAAAAAATTCCTGGTCCCTCCAGGATTTCAACCCAGGAATGCACCAGAAACTTTTGAAAGCAAATGCCTTAACCACAGCACTACCAGACTGCTCTATATATTTGTTATTGTTTTTATAATACCTGTAACAAAATAGTTAGTATTTTTTCTTAGCTTCTTCATTTTGGTTTACTCTTTAAGTGATTACCCAGTTAGTTAAACCTTAATATTTTACAAGGATGAGGATCAACTAGAACGTAATCATTCCTAAAGTGTGTTTCAAACAGGACATGTAGCTTATGAAGTGAAAATTTTGAGCACCATAATAAAAAGTTTAACTTGAGCAAGTTAAGCATAAGATATGAAGGGAAATGCCATCATTTAATAAATTCTATCTTGTTTGAAATAGTAGTTCAACTTATAAATGAATTATCTGTTCAGGTGTTGCATCTGTTGCAGGTTCATATCCTGGTATAGATACACTCGTGGTCACATATTTCCTCTTTAAAACACATATACCACAAACAGAGAAATAGATCAAACATTATCTTAACTTTGCCCATAAGTCATATCATAGCAACCCCGATCCACTATTTTAGAAGGGCCTATCGTAAAGTAAGGTTCTCTTATTTCCTAAAAATAGTTAGAAACATTTATTAACAAATACGTCATTTGGAAGGTTACACACCAGTCTATTTTTCAATATATATACCATTTCGATCCCAGCATATTTATAGAAACACTTCCATCTTTTGTATGCCCATGTCATAAAATTCCACTGGCAGCCCGTCGAGATAGCCTCTTCATTAACTTCCTCATTGGTGGAGAAGCATTGTCCACCCAAGTGGTCCTTCAATTCTGAAAACAAGTGGTAATCGCTAATTCTGGACTGTAGATGGAGTGGTACATTACAGTCCCTTCAAAGTGTTTCAGCAGGTCCTGGGTTTGACAAGAGATATGGGATCAAGCATTATCATGAAACAGTGTGACATCTTTGTTCAGCATTCTTCTCTGGTGGTTCTTTATCGCCCGGAGTTTTCTAAGTGCCATACACTTTTCAACATACACTTCCACAATTGTCATTGACTGTCTACAGGTGGTAATCCTTTCACACTTAGAAAACGAATTACTGCAAGAACTTCAGACTTGGCGCCATCGCCGGCGGATGATGTGAGTACGGTGGGTAGCAGTACCCACCCAGGGAATTCCGGGTGGGAGCGACTGAGCATGCACAGACAAAAGACATGAGAGAAAAAAAGAAGAAAAGAGAGAGTACACCAGCTAAGCACATTAGTTTAATCATTAAAAATGCATGTAAAATACACTGTGTACCCACAACAACACCTTGAGTGAAGTGCAAAATTCCTTTGATGTTTCTACAGAGATCGCATACTGAGCTCGACTGACAACAGACAATCGTTATGTGTGAAAGTAACAATGTTACGGTAAAATATCGTACATCCAAAACCGTCATACGTGAAAGCCGCTTTCGTGTATTTCTGTAGGTGCTTCTGCTAAATATGTGTGCATTATCAACAAAAAAAGTTCAAATAGATAAATTCGTAGTCAAATGGTAAAGGAGAAATGAATTGAGTGTCAGAACGTGGAGGATAAATTTTCATCATCCTTAGAAAGAAGTCCACTGGAACTGTAAAAAAGATGGCCTTGTTCAGTTAGCTAACAGTCAAAATAGTGAGAGTAAGTAAAAGAAGATTCTTATTTTTGTTTTTCACTGTATACTCAAGTATATAAATAATGAATATTACAGCGTATGTACTAAAGATGAAACGGAAGCAGAAGTTATATGAATATGTTGTATGAAAATGTCATTTGGTGTCACAGATCTTCATTTACTTTCTAATTACTTATATTTAATAAAAATGTCAAGTGAAAGAATTTTTATTTTAATAATCAAACCAATTTGTCAGTAACTGATTTTTAAGTAAAATTACTGTAACTAATATTCAAAAGTTAAAAGTGGGAAGTTAAATTTTAAAAACAAAATCTTAGACTTTTCTCATTTTAAATTGCTTTGTTTTTCATAATAAATTAAGGCTGCTTCAGTGAACAATTTTTTGCTAGCAACACTGATAGTCAAAGCTGACAACAACCTGCGGACTAATTGTAACAACGTGGAATATTTGTGAGCATTCATTTGCCACCACTTAGGAGCTGGGCCGTAGCTAGAGTTGAATTTAAGGTAGGGCAGTGACGGTTTCAGGTAGGGCGGAAGTTAAAATTTTACTTGACTTAATCTGATAAATAAATTTTTGTCGTACTTGTGATTGTAAGTGAGTGAGGTAGTACTAATTGTCGGGAGGGGTAATAGATAAGAGCAAAACATTCATTTATTCAAGTTTATATTATTTCCACTAACATATTATATTCAATATAATAATAAAAATCTCTTCCTTAAAACAGCTGAATTCTTTGATTGGCCATATAGTTTAAAATGCAAAGAATCTCATTCAGATCAATTGATTTTCTTTTATTCTTTTCAAAGGCCAGAAATACCATATCTGCCATTCTTTCATGACCCATTGACAGCCTCTGAGGGCTGTCGATTGCATTCAAAGTTGAAAACGTAGATTCGCACGCAGAAATACTACATCCTATGGTCGTCACAGATGCAAAAAATTCCTATGTATCATTGAACGACTCTAGCTGTTAGACCTGAAAAATCAGTTGAAACCGAAAAAATCTAATCTATTTACTACATAGAAACCTATAGGTTACATTAAAAAAGAAAAGAATAAAATGACTTAAATATCTGCCTACTACTGTATATACAAACTACTTAAAAAAACTAAAAATCGTTAAAAGGTAGTGCCCCTGTGGCAAGGTATCAAGAACGCTGGTTGAATTCCAAATTGAGTTGCCAGTGAAATTTTCTGTGTAAGAAATTAGCCAGTTCTTTTGTCACAAGCATTGATTTTGGGGTAAGGTGTTTTAACACTCTTTCCTTCTTGCTGTCGTCAGTCTTTAGACTGGTTTGATGCAATCCTCCATCCCTTCCTATCCTGTGCTAACCTCTTCATTTCTACATACCCCTTACAACCCACGTCCTCAATTATCTGCTTCATATATTCTAATCTCTGTCTACCTCTACAGTTCTTACCTTCGACTGTTCCCTCCACTAACAAATTAACCAATCCAGCATGTCTCAAAATATGACCTACCAGCCTTGTCTCTTGTTTTAACGCAATGTGGTATAAAAATATATTCAAAGTTGAAATTGTGAATTGGATATAAATAAATAACACCAATATTTTACAAGCAGCTGCATAATTTTCTTTAATTTTCTCACCAATTACCTAAATTTTTCAACGGTACCATTTTGTCTACATCCAACTCATTGAGGCTCGCTAATGAGTTTAGTAGATAGTCGTTGTCCAAAAATCTTCTTTGTAACTCAGCAATTAATATGTCCAGATTTAAATTGCTTGAGCATCCTGGTCGTCTATATTTTGTCTTGCGGAGGGACAGGAAGGGCCATCTTCTAGTAAACATCCATACAATTTGATTTTTTGACTTGCCTCTTGAGCCCCTTCTAGATCTAGGTCCTATTTTCGGAATTGCCGCTTGTCTTAGACTTAGCTTCTTCCAAAAGTTGATACATTTCATCTGATCTGTTTTTTTTTTTAATTTTTTTTTTTAATTTTTTTTATTTTTTTTTTATTTTTTTATTTTTGATGCACTTTAAGATTGTTATGGCATCTCTCAATCCTGCACTTTGGGCTTGTAAAGCTGTGTCTGGAGGCTGAAGCATGGATAAGATGTTTTTTTTTTTTTTTCCACAACCCTGGCCATTCGGAATTTCAAATTGAGTATGACATAATACCGACACTCTTAGCGACATCGTCACCGTTAAATCTGTCATTTTTAATTTCATCTAAAGTCATAAAAATCAATGAATAAGTATCATTTACAACTTTTTTAACCACCAAGTGTCTTGACCAATGCTGTTTGAGGAGCCAGGCAATCCTTTTTTCACCATACAAGGCAGCGTATTTTGCCATGGTGGAAGAATTCAAGTAACATGATGTATTGATCAAAAAACAGATGAATGAATGTCATTTCCGAGAAAGTCCTGATAACTATAAAATGCAAGCGATGGTTTTAGCAGTGGACGTAAGAAATTTTTCGACCAAATTTATTTTCTGTTCTGGTCGCAACTCCCGAAACTTTCCCATACATTACACTTGCACCGTCGTAGCATACTGGAGAGTTCAATGTTATTTACCTTAAGTGTATTTGATGTTAATTCCGTGAAAGTGGCTGCTTCAAGCTTTTCAGTAGTTGTAACTGTCAGCAACGACTCATTGACGTATCTATCCGTAATATAACGTAACGCTATTCAATATTTTCGCGGTTAGTTTTAATTCGCGTCCCATCTTCCATTAGAGTAAACCAGTTCACGTCATATTCCTCAATGTCTTTAACAATGGAACTTCGCACTGCTTGAATTATTTGAATATGAATTTCAGGTGAACGATTTGTTGCATTTTGTGGTATATGACTGGGAGTCTCCTTCAAATTTAGATATTTCATGCAGGTGTATTCAAACAAATTCCGAAATAACCCCTGTTTTTTTTTTCTTCCTCCAAAATATGATTTCCAACCCAATTAATTGACTACTACAAATTTTATTACTTCAATAATAGACTTCACACAAGACCTATTTTTTTGTAATGCTTTTCTACATATCAATGTTTCAACACTGCTACTTGTATAAGTAGATATTCCATGTAATTTGTCCTGCCACATAACCATGGCTCGTATATTATAAATGTATTTTTCGTGTTTTGGAAAAGCAGTTTTTTAATCAGTGGCCGTTTTCCAGTTTCTGAATCCTGTGGAAGTGTACAAAGTCTGTTTGCTTCCATGAGGTAAAAATTTCTGGCAAGAATAGTAAAAAGCAGCATCTTTCTCGACTGAATACTGCAACTACTTATATCACTTGAACCAGTCCATTGCAAAGGTCCTGTTAATTTCTTTTAGATATACATCTAAAATAACTTGCTTTATCGGTTCTCCGATTTGCGCAATATCAGAAGGAATACTAACATTACCGTTTCACCAAACCTGTTTCCATAGGACTAGTAGTGGTAATTGTATTTTATGCTTCCATCTGTTTTGAGGGATGAGGTCCTTCGTGGTCAATTTCCTCTTAAAATCTTCATTTTTTGCTAAAGATAGCACGTTTTATCCATTGCAAAATTAATCCGTCTTCAGTTCAGAACAATAAATAAACAGTTGTGTCTCAAACCGACTGAAACATTATACCAACACAACACTGACGAACACCATAGAGCATGCCATCTGTGAGCATGATACATTCAGCGAAGAATAGAGTGAGGTACTTAGCCTGCCTCTTCTTCTTTGTTGTTTGGCTTGCCCCTCCCTTCCCGAGGTTGACAGGGACTTACCGCCACACGGCCCACTCACGAAGGAGTGGAACCCCCTGGCGTGAGTGTTAGGGTTATCTCTGGTCCTGGAAAACCTAACGGTGACAACAAGCGACCAGAGCAACGCTCCCTTTACGCTGCACTTACCTCAGAAGTTGTCTGAATCGAGTGGCACTTCCCGCACTCCGGCATCCGTCACCTACAGCGACTCTCTGTTCTCGCCTCACCAGAAGACACCGAGGCGGAATCGACCTGCCAGAACCTGGACATGGGGATGAACACATCCCTGATCAGTAACATGCTGACACCCCAGCCCTCAAATGACATGACGAACCACGCGCAGCTAAGAGGCGCACCTTGCCTCTTGCTGCAGAGACTTCAAAACACCCAAGAAGTGAACTGCCAGCATGAAGCCGTACTGTACACGGCCCGACCGCCACCACCAGAGTCTTCATCAAACAGCTAGTGATAAATCTTGCCATCGAACACAAGAAGACGCCGAAGAAGAGGAAAGGGGTGTCGGTACAAGAGACTGCCAAACCACCTGTGAGGAAACTATGTAGCTCTGGAAGCTCAACTGTTGTGAGAGACAAAGAGGGTTTACCCACCACCCAACAGCGAGCCGATGTGGAGGACTTCATGTTTCCTAGACTCCAATACCGTAGAAACTAGAAACCAGTTTCAACCCCAGCAGTCCGAAACTGAACCAGCGCCATCAATACAGAGATCTGCACCCCCCTCCCCTATTGTGGTGCAATTTGAGCACAACACTAAGACGCTGCACGATATGGTTGAAGCTGTAGTGAAGAGTCCCTTCGCTGCCAAAACTGCCGGTGGTGGTGAGATCAAGTTCAGCTTCACCACAGCCGCTACAGGGATGCTGAAGCACAGTAACATCCCATATTACACCTTGCCTATTGGAGCTGTTCCACTACTCAAAGTAGTCTTCAGGGGCATCCCAAGAACATTTCCCACTGAAGACTTGAAATAAGAACTGTGAGAGATGAGCTTTACTGTACAAACGGTGGCCCAACTTCGCCGTCCTGGCAGTAACATATTAATGCCCATATTCTTGGTGATCCTTGCGGACGGCCAGGAAAACGGAGTAATCTTTCGGGTGGAGAGAATCTGCCACCTCAGAGTGAAGGTTGAGAAACTTCGGTCAATGCCAAGACCTGCGCAATGTTACAACTGCCAGCGTTTCGGTCGCATGTCCAAGAATGGTAAATGCGTCCAGTATGCGTCAAGTGTGCAGGCCAAGATGACTACCAAATGCACTACACAGAAGGTATGAGACTCCGCCAAGTGATCCAACTGTGGAGGTGGACACGTGGCCAGTTATAAGGGCTGCCCGCCCTTCAAGAGAGCCAGGACTATTAATTGAACAGGAAAAGCCATCAGACCGTACACCAACAACAAATAGTAATCCATCTCCAGGGCACCAGGAAAACCTACCCGTAACAGGGCTAGATCAGGCCCCCAATGGCAAGGTGAAGATGTCCACATCCCATTCGCGCCACAGACGGAAGAGAAAGTCTGGATCCAAGAATGCAGCAGTGCAACAACATCCGTCGACGAAAGAAGACGGCTCCAGTTCCAACAAAGTATGTGTTGCCTCTACTGGGCGCCCAGCAGGTCCATATGCCAGATCACCTCCTGAGCAACGAATCCCACCAGTCGACCCACCCACCGGTCACCACGTCACCTCCCATCAGCAAAGAGTTACAGACGAAGCAGACCGTGAAGCACAAGACAAACTGGACAACCTAACAAACAAGCTGGAGTCTGCCCTAAAGATGATATGCCGCCTTACCATGCAACTGGAGAAAATAACCAGCGCCGTTATCAATGCTCTGGCTGTCGCAAAGTGGCCACACTGCAACCACAATGGATAGACAGCCACTATTACATTCCCTATCATTCTGTGCTCGGAATGCTAACAGCATGATCAGCCAACTGCTACAGTTTAGGCGGTTTCTTCGAGACCAAGCTATTGACGTGTGTCTGGTGTCAGTGACCTTTTTGAAACCCTGTTTGCAAGCTGCAGTAGCTAACTACAGTTTTTATGCCATGACAGACCCACCACTGGAGGTGTAGTCGCGGTTTTCATTAAGAACAGCATTCCACATCATGAAATAGTCCTACCACCCCTTCAGCAGATGGAAGCCGTTGGAGTCGAAGTGGTTACTGCTAATGGGAAGTTAACCATTATTTCATTCTACTGGCCTCTTCGAAGACAGCTCAAAGAAGCTGACTTTTCGGCTCTGGCATATGTCAGCGGAAAAATTCTGATCGGCAGTGACCTTAATGTTAAACATTCCGACTGGAATAGTAGGTACAACAATACAGCGGGTATAGCAATGAGACGCATCACAAACAGTTACAACATGTGCATATGGGCACCAGAAGAGCCAACACACTACCCGAGCAACGGCAATAGACCAGATATTCTAGACGTAGTTATCACCAAGAGCATCCAGGGTTACGTTGCCAGCTCAGTCATAAACCGGCTCTCCTCAGATTACTGTCGGTTATGGTAGAGGTCGAGGTTGCACCCTGGCAAATTCATGAAGACCTGTCTTTCAACTACCATAAAACAAACTGGAGGTGCTACCAGGTGCTCCTACAGACTAATTAGCTAATCCACCTGAAATTAACAACATTGACGTTGACCTTCAGTCTTTTGACGCAGCAGTCAAAGATGAAACCGCAGCTTGTACTCCAGTCAGGATAACCAGACCAGCTCCCACTCTGCAGCTTCCCCCCCCCCCTCACCTCCTGGCAGAAATCCTCCACAAAAACAGGCTTGCTAAAGACAGGAAGCTTACGAAAACCTGGAGACCAGAAGACTACTAAGTCGCTTGCAAAGGGAGATAAACCTTCCCTGATAAGCATCGGACGAAGAGTGGGACTCAAGAGTCCCCATGCTCCACCCAGAGGATGGGTCTCTATGTCTACAAACAAGAACTCACCAGGCGAAGGCAGCGACTCCTCCCACTGCACGGCGAAAGAGGACTAGCCATTACTCCATAGGAAAAGGTCAAAGCACTTGCTGATGTCTATGTGAAGAACTTCCAGCCCTCGCAAACAAATGTGGACCCCACCCACCTTACAGCAGTCCACCAGCGCCTCAGAGTCTACCTCGAAGCTGAAGACGATCATTAAATAGAGTACATCACCCCGGAGGAGGTACCTGTCGAAACTGCACCCGCACAAAGCACCAGGGCGCGATGAGATCAGCAACACTCTCCTCAGGCACCTACCACCGGAGGCCTCTGTCCACCTCGCTGCTATCTTTAATGCCATCTTGACAGCGTTACCCTCAACTGTAGAAACACGCTAAAATAGTGGAAATCCAAAAAACTGGGAAGACAAACACCTACCTCAGAATTAAAGGCCTATAAGTTTGCTTCCAGATATTAGCAAAGTTTTCGAACGACTGCTACTAAAACGTCTATCTGCCTTCATCGATGACCCTAATGTTATACCAAATCATCAGCTGTAATTTCGAAGTGGTCATTCCACCACACGGCAGTTGATGCGGGTAGCTGAAGCGGTGACCCACACTTTGAACTTCAAGAACTACAGCGCTACGGTAATTCTTGACATCTCGGTTGCCTTCGATTCCATGTGGCACCCGGGGCTCCTGCTCAAGCTCTACGATCAGGGTATCCTGGGGTCATACGTGAAGCTTCTAAAATCCTACCTCACTGGCCAGACCTTCAGCATCAAGGTTGACAAGGCTTACTCCTCCACCAGGAACATCTAGGCAGGAGTTCCCCAGGGCTCCGTGCTTGGGCCAGTGCTATACTCCCTGTACACCGCTGATGTACCGATCAGCAATGGTATTCTGACTGCAACCTACGCTAACGACACTGCGTATTTGGCCACCAGTCACAGTAGAGCACTAGCCACCCGGTGACTATAGGAAGTTCTGCAGGTAACCCATGCCTGGGACAGGAGGTGGCGTATAGATATAAACCCCACCAAGATCCAAGCCATTATAATAACCTAGCGATTTGGGGCCCATCAACCAACTCATCCAGACCCATTACTTCACCTGTATGGTAGAGAAATCCCATGCTCCACCACAGCACGCTAGCTGGGGATGACTCTAGATAAGAGACTGAACTGGTGTGGCCACATCAACGAAGTCCGGCTCCACAGCCTCTACTCAATACTAAATAAGGACAGCAAACTAGCCCCTTCCACAGGAGTCAAGATATACACCTCGCACGTACGCCCTATTATGGAATATGCATGTCCTGTGTGTGCATACGCTAGCGACAAGAGAACCAGAAAGCTTCAGATCATTCAAAATAAAAAGAGCCCTCCATCTCCCGTGCCGATTCCCCACGGATGCACTCCATGAGGACGCCGGTATACCTAAATTGAAGGACAGATTCCGTCAGCTGGCAGAAATATTTTACAAAAATTTTAGGCAATGCAACAACCCGGTGGTCAACTCAATTGGTCTATATGACAATAGACATAGAAGACTACTCAGTCTCCTAGCAAACTGATACCCAACAACAAGACACACCGACAGTAAAGGATTGTATCATCTTCATTACGTTGGAGGCAATGTCTTCGGACAAACACTCCACCCTCCACCTGCTTGTAACCTAAGGTAGTGACAGTGGTATGTATGTGAGAGCAGAATAAAGAATTAGTATATATATATGATATTTACAAACTGTAGTTAATTTGGAATTATTTACACGTAGTTACATTAGTAGTAACTTAATTTTTCCCCATCATTTCATACTATTAACAAACAGTTAATTATCATATTATCTTAGTTGATGGTTAAGGTAGGGCATTGGAATTTTAAGGTAGGGCATTGCCCCACAATGCCCCCCCCCCCCCCCCTTAGCTACGGCCCTGCTTAGGAGGCTCTTCTTTTGATGGGAGTCTTACTTGCTTCAACTACTGGACGAGGCTGATATTGAATTCCCCCCCCCCCCCCCTTCTGCCTGCAACTTAAGACCTGCACTTAGTTTTTCACTCTCTTTAAACTCTTCTGGATGCAAAGATTTTAAATGACTTTTTGAAGCAATGGTAGCATGTTAGAAATTCTGTATAACATAATTTAAACTTTAACACAGATTCAATTTTTTCTACTAAAAATCTCCAGATCGGACTTGGTTTTGGTTTCATTTTGAGAGACGCTGCTGGTTACACAATGGAATATACATTTAGCAGATAAATTTTCACGGCACTAGTTCTCTTTGTACCAACTGCACTGAAGCATTAAAAAACCTTGACAATATCAACGTGATACAATCGATATCAACAGCTTATTCAACCACATGTTTGATAACTGTACAGATTTTTCGAAAATATTTAGTACTTGAAGACCTTGGTGAAACAAGGTCTTTCTGTGAGAAGAGCCAACACTGATGAAAATTCAAATTTTCTTGGCATTTTTAAAGGCTCGAGCTGAAGATGTGACTGTACTAAAACCATGGTTGCAAAGAGATGGTCAGAAATGACTTCAAAATGACTGCCAGAATGAAATTCTTGATTTGATTACTACTACACTACACTACTACTACACTATTCTATTGCCTGGGAATCATTTCTGAAGAGTTCATTGCAAGTGAACATATTACTGGATTGTCTAACTGCGAATACCAAGCCATAAACCTTATTTCATCCTGTCATTGATAAGTTGGTGCTCTCAAAATTCAGAGGCCAGTGCTATGAAGGGGCTTCTAATGTTTCTGCAAAAATAATAGGATTTCAGTCACGAATACGCAAAGAAGAGTCTTGAGCTTTATTTGTGAATTGTAGTACTCATAATCTAAATCTGGTAGTACAAGATGTAACTGAGAGAGTTATAAAACAAAGAAAATTCATTGGAACTGTTAAGTATTTGATAAACTTCTTGTGAGACTCGCCAAAACGACTTGGACAGTTTAAGAAACGGCAAATCTGAATAGGAAAAGGAGCTAATGATGATTTTAATTTAATTTAATTGCGATGGAGCACAGGCTCCGGTGGCAATATCCCTACATACCCATCTTCCCCCTATCCTGCACCCACCTACATTTGCCCTCTATTAATTTTATCTTTAAATTCCTTCAAAGTTTTCGGTAAATTATTCATCATTTCTCTTGGTAACTCATTCCAATCCCTGACACCCTTACCTAAAAAAGAGAATCTTCCCACACCCTTGTGCCTGAAATCGAGTGCCAGCTTGATGATTTGCAGCCTATTGTCTGACAAGGTATTTATAAAGATTACAAATTTAATCCATTTTGTTTAAATGATGGTTTTGAATTTTTAAACTTTTTTTTTTTTAAAATTTTACAGATGGTTAGTGGGAATCAAATCTCTTAAAACAAAAATAGAACTTTATCAGGAGCTAATACAATTTTTATACAATTATTCTTCAGCAAGAAAAGTAGATAGTGCTGTCGCAGCTAAGGCTTCTGTATTTTACTCCCACATGGAGTCGTTTGAGTATATTTTCTATTTAATAATGATGACAGCAGAACTCAGTTGATTGTTGTCGAAAGTACAAGCACAGCCTACCACTATGTGGATGGATTGTTGCACCCTATTGTGATACCCTTCATGTCCACCATCCAAATCGCATCTTTCAACAGGATAATGCCTGTCCTCATACTGTGGCCATCGCAACACAAGCGTTGTTAGGAATTATGACTGAAAGTTTTGATTGTTTCCAAATTTCGAATACAGATCTACATAAATCAAATCCATGAGTTGATTGAATCGTATAAGAAGATAGAAGCAATCACTGACATTTTGTACTGAGCTCAAAATTTGAAGAAATTTGACAGAAAAGTGTGTAGTCAGGTACTAACTTTGAAATTAACGAACCACAAATCCTACATCAGCATAAAATTCCCTTTACCTGAACCAAGGTAGAAGCAAAACTCTCCTATTTGAAACACCTCAAGATTTTTCAGTAAATTTTATATTGAAGTTTATGATCAAGTACTCATGTCAATTCTACGATTCCATCCACTTATTCAAATGGTTAGAATGATTCGCTTTGGACAGCCCATCATGTTGAAAGAATATAAATTTTTATAACTATGATTTTGGCCAAGAAAGATTGCTGAGTGAAAGAGATATGTTTTTGCAACTTTTGAAAACGCAAGATGAGCAGGTAAAAAATTTGAGAGCGATTATAGATTTTTTACAAAAATATAAATGGACTAGAGGACTCATACCAGAGATTGTGCACTTCGTTCATACTACTGTTTGTCTGTTGTGTAGTATCAGTGATGTGACAATATCATTTATTTTTACATAGATTTGTGGGTGTTCAGCAGGATAATTTCTGCTATGCACATTTCAACAGCTTCCTTTGCTGTTTTGATTGTCCATAGCAGAGATCATCCAGCTGAACATCCATCAAAGCTGTCACTTATTTTTGGTTAGTGTTTTCAAAAATATATTCTAAAGTTTGATTCCATGGTTTGTCTGGCCTGTTAAAATTTATTGGATACTTGTTGAAAACCACGAAGAAACGTGGTATCAATCAAAGTCATAAGGTTTCAAACTGAGATAAATCTTGAAGGATAATTTGTCAGCAGATACTTCTCATATCTCCACACTTTATCATTTGCTCAGTTATAATATTACCTGTTAATTATCAATGGATTTGTTTTAAAGATAAAAGATTTCAGTCCAGGAGGAAACGATCAAACATGTGCAGAAAATGAAAAAGGTACTTCAGTTTTGCCTGATGTAGTCAGGAAGACTGTAGAGAGCTGGCAACTGGTTGTAGAGGGGTGGGGGAGGGGAAGGGATTGGAGTACACTATAATTATATCAAAGTGACTGTTGGCACAGCTCATGCTGTAAAATTTCTGCTTGATTTTCTTTGGTTTTGTTGTATTTCTACCATATACCAGGTTGTATTACCTTTTACTGCAATGTTCATTTAATTGAAATGTTCTTTTTTTCTAAGCAGTGTGTTAACCAAGATACTTTACAGGTCTCAACAAGGATCTATCGAATGAGAATTAAGTGAGAGTAAACTCTTTTATCATCTGTCTACTGTTGTATGTTTTCTATTTTTATATTGCAACAAATGTAGAGAAAGTAAAAGAATCACACAAGCTGAAGGCAGAAGGGCTGTGATGACAAAACATAAGACAAACCAAATGTATTCTGTGTCTATTCTTCTAAACTTCTTTCCTCAATGCTGCTGCCTGCCAACTTTGGTAGGGATGGTGTTTATTTATCTCTCTTTCTTCTAATCCTAATCATGTGTAGCGCCATTTCCAGGTGGATTACTAACTTAATTAAGGAATAACATATCCCTTATCTTTTAAAACACGCTCTAACCACATTATGAACAACTATTACAGATGGGTGGAAGAATGACCAATGGAAAAAAGGAAAATGATAATGTGGGATAAAATTCTATGTTTTACATTGGACAAAATTCAAAAGGAAAATTCTTACCTTAGAAACATTTGCATAAAGTTTATGAGCTTCATTTATTTATTTAATTTTGGTACTATATATCATCTTTATACAAAGTATTGTATAATGATTTAGAGCTAGTCAGAGGTACAAATAGTTTTAAAATATTACTTTCCACTTTGGTTTACAGTATTTTATCTTAAAAATACTACACTATACACAAAAAATAAGATAGGATAGGGAAAATTGAATAGATACCCGTCACTTACCACAGATGAAGGCAGGAGGCTGAGACGAACATGTAAAATCACAAAAACATAAACAAATTGCACAATATTTCAACATGAGTCTTAATCATGTGAGAGGCGAGACATGAATCATGTGGCGGGATGGGATGTGACCACATCATTCCCCCTGCCATATGTCTCGCCTCTCACATGATTAAGAGTCGTGTCGAAATATTGTGCAATTTGTTTATGTTTTTGTGTTTTTATGTGTTCGGCTCGCCCTCCTGCCTTCATCTGTGGTAAGTGACACGTATCTATTCATTTTTCCCTATCCTATCTTATTTTCAGTGCCTCACGGCAGTTTCTTTGTTTCCATTATCCTACACTATACACAATAATATTCAACTATACATTTTTATGCATACACCATTAATTTATGACACTCATTTATTTGTACTACAATTCTAAAATGATTTTACTTTCTTTTTTGCTTAAAATAAATAGAGAATTATATCCAATAGTGCATTGTTAACACATAAAATGTAAAGTGGGAGTTTTTCATGGCGTATAGTTGCAATGAAATCTACATGCATGTACCACCCAATAGTGTGGTAGAAACAGGATATTTCAGTCTGAATTCATACTAGAGCAAGATGCTGGAGCTAGCTGTCAAAATATTTTCCCCCTGTTCCACCATGTAAGTATTTTTTTTTTTAATTGAACAAAGGGCTTTTTTACATATTATAGATAAACTTTAAAATTATGTTTGAATTGCTTTCTGTTGTAATCCATTGATCTCAGATATGAAGGAAGCTTATTGTACATCTAAGAACCAGAATAAGGAGAATTATGTTCCAGTTTTTTTTTTTTTTTTTAATTTAATTCAATTGCGATGGAGCAAATGCACCGGTGGCAATTTCCCTAAACACCCATTTTTCCCCTTTTCTACATATGCCTGCTTTTTCCCTCTGCAAATTTCAATTCTTTCAGCATTTTTGCTAAATTATTCATGATCTCCCTTGCTAATTTATTCCAATCCCTGGCCCCCTTACCTAAGAAAGAAAAACTTCTCAAACATTATTTTTTTTTTACTTTTGGCTTTATGCCTCGTCGAGGTCATTAGAGGTGGGATGGGATTGGAGACAAATAACAGGAAGGAATTTGGACATGGCTTTTTAAAGGAAGCTTTCCGGCATTCGCCTGAAGTTATTTGGGGAAACCATAGAAAACCCAAATCTGGATGCCCGGACGGGGATTCGAACTGGCGTCCTCCCAAATATGATTTATTACACATTCTCTATTACATATTCTTCAAATTTTTTTACCATATACTTAGTTACACCACATATGCCAGTTATATACGTAAATACTCTAAAATGTCATAATCTTAAAATCCACAAAACATTTTTTTACGTTACATCATTCTCTTTACTTTTATTATTACTCTAATAAAACACTTCCTTATTTTTAATATTCTCATTGTGTTATTGTTTGTGAATCTTCACCCTTCTGCATTAATGTAGTTCAGATATTTTAATATCTTTTCAAAAAATGAGAAATAAATGGTCATTACAGTTTTCCTAGTACAAAAAGCACTGGGGTTACTACACATTCACATATTAGGAGTTAGTTTCTTACAGCACCGACCTACCTGACACACTAGAAAAATAATCATCACAAACCCTTATAAGATCCCACTTCATAAGTATGTTATTCTAGAACATATTACAACAAAAAATGAGAAGTTGCTACGAAACCTAGATGGTTAACATAATTGTCATTTCTTGTGCACGAAGTATAGTAAAATGCAAAAATTATCAGTAAAGAGAAAATGAGTATTTATAAGCTCACATTAAATAAAAACTGTTCATATAAACAAAAAATATGAAACAGACATCACCACAGATAATGGTGTTATGATTAAAATCCCATGTCAGAAAAAGATTATGATGTATACTATAAGTCAAAGAAAATATGTTGATTACTTATGGTGATTGTTTTTCTAGTTCTGTTGCTATTTATACCACTATAAAACATCACAAAATACATCATGCTCTATATATTAACAGCAGTTATTCTGAAATTTTGTGGTGAAAAATAGTCAGAATTACTGGAGCAACTCACAGAATTGCTATCATAACACTGCAGTAGTCAAATGCAACATACCATTAAAAATGATTTTAGCACTGTCTTACTGGTGCAAGGTATGTTACAACATAATTACTGCTGGGAAATAATGCTCCAGGGTATATTACAATCTAATTACTACTTGAAAATAATACATCTTGCAGTATTATAACGTCATTAGTCAGTGTGAAGCAATGTTGTAGCGGAATCATGACCTCCGGTAGACCCAAATAGTCTGCTAGCATACATTAGTTATCAGGCTATCCTCCCCTCTTGAGCCTCCCATGCAGACACAAGTAACTATTTCCATTGTTTATAGCTTTTTTTCATTGACCTCGTTTTTCTTTCATTGCCCTAACAGAAACCATCACTTGTTATTGTACATGTTTTAATATTTTTCCATACTAAACCAATGTCTTATCTCTTGCCTTCTTGTTCATCCCCAGTTGTAACATATCTTCAGGTGTGTCTCAAAATGTAATAAAATCACTTAAAATGATCTAAGTCATGACTTCAATTAACAATGTCATAACTATTTAGGGTAAGAACTTGATGTCAAATATAGTAAAAACATTCTTGGAATAAAAACGCTGAACTAAGCTTCCATTAACAATATGATATTGAATTTTTTTTAAAGGAAATGATAGCAGGAACCTGAATATAAATAGTGACCACAGTTAATTGGGATTGCTGGAGGCAGCAATCCTGCAAGGAATTAGCATAATAAAACTGCAGCGCTAAATACAAGACACCACTAGAAACACTTTCTGATATACATTTAACAGTGTCATGCTGGCCCAGGGTGTATTACATCCTAATTTCTGCTTGAAAATAATGATCCAGGCTGTAATACAACGGAATTACTGCTTGAAAATAATACATATTACAATTGACTACAGCAATATTATGACATCATTAATGTTTTTTTTTTTTTTTAACTGCTTAACGTCTCTTAACAGCGAGGTCTTTAGAGACGGGACATCATTAATGAATGTTGTCTTAGCAAAATCGCGATCTCCGGTAGACCCAGTTAATTTAGATTTGAATACAGTTTAATTTCTCATGGCCTTTTTTATTTTATAGCACCATGGATCGTACCAAGAATTTCAGCATCAACTAATCACTTATGTCAGGTTGATATTTTAATCTGAGATGTACACTTGTTCAATGTATATGACGTATAGCATCTGGTAATTGAAAATTTGCTTCTCAAACACCTAGATCTATTCGGGTGAAACTGCATGCAAATGCTAGTCAACAGTTACAGAGGATTTGATTATCTAGCTGGGCAGGTCAAGATGGAACGAAAATAAATGCTAAAAATAATAATAATAAAAACAAAAATTGTGCAATAGGTAGACAAACAGAAAAATAAAGGATTTGTATTATCATAAGATTAGGATGAATTCCTTGTTGAATGTATAATAAAGTGTAGATATATATTTTCATATTATTCAATAATAAATTAACTATGGCAGCACATACTGAGGTAGTATTTGGGAGAGCATGCTGAAGAGATGTAGGCCTATTGTGGGGAAATTGGGGCATAAAACTTTAGTCAGACCAGGGCCGCATTTAGGCTTTGCGAGCCTCCATGTCGGCAGTGGCCTCTCCGACCCAGGGCTGCCTCCGGCTATCTCGATGCTTAAATTTGAAATTTGGCCCAAAAAATTATGGGCAACCTTTTTTTTATAAACTCTACTGCTATCCCAGGTGGGGGCCCGGAGTTATGGTGCAGGCCCCTGATCTACAGTGTAGGTAGCCTATGCTTAAATGTGGCCCTGGGTCAGACAATCATTATGTTGACGTAACATGGGATGCACATTATGGGCATCAAATAAAAGAGTTAGAGGGAGTCAAAGGAAGGAAATTTGTTTGTGAAAATTACCACAGAACACATTAAGTAACTGGTATGATTAGAAAGCTGGGATGGAAGTCACTGGAAGACACGAGGTGGCTGCTGGTAAGTGTATGAGGAAAGTATTGGTAATGGTAATGAGTATGGATATAAGTAGAAGAATTAGTACTATATGAAAAGGAAGAAAAGAGTATTAACATAAACTAGCACCTGATTTTAGGCAAAATGCAGTGGGATTATTTTTTTTAAGGTAAGGGAATCATGACCCAGAATACATCACTGAGAGAAATTCTAAAAAAATACCTGAAATTAAAATTTTATAAGAAGCAAAAGTGAATGAGAAGTGAAAATGCACAGGAAGAATTTATATCTAAATATTATGAATCAGGTGAGTAGAAATTTTGCCAACAATACATATATGTTCAATCATAAATAAATTTAAATAAACTAAAATTGGCTCCACGTAGTACTTTTGAAAACTCAACGTAATGGGGTCAGGGACTGGAATAAGTTACAAGAGAACTGATGAATAATTTACCAAAAATGTTGAAACACTTTAAACTTGAAATTTGTAGAGGGCAAAAGTAGGTGGATAGAGGAAAAGGGGGGGGGGGGAAGATTTGTAGGGAAATTGCCACCGGAGTGTGCTCTCCGTTGCAATTAAATTAAACTAAAAATTTAAAAAAATTAAATTAAACTTTCTGCTACAATTCTTGATCCTCACACTTACTTGTAATGTCATTTATCCATATGTTCTTTCAAAAGATCCCTAGTAACACAACCTGTTTTTTCCCACCCCCTACCCTGCTTAAGACTATAAAATGATTGATAGTTTTCAGGATTTATGACAACAGCAATAATAAATTCAGAACAATTCACAAACATTACAGGCTATATGTTATTCTCCACACAATTTCAATATGAACTACTTGTGAAGAGCCTTGAATTCCTTTACACTGAAACTGTTTTTAGTTATATATTGTATCTTAATCTAATTCAACAAAAGACTTTTTCAATATCTTACTTTAAAAGTTTAAAAGTGTAAATGTTGTAAGTGAAACTGGTAAAATGAATGCATCCAAATGCTTATTTTACAAATATTTAGTTCTCAATTCACTTTCAATTGGTTACACAGGAAGGAAGAGCTGGTCGTTAATGTAATAGTAAGGACAGAGAGAAACGCCATTGCTGACCATAGCAAATGTGGAGTGGTTCAGGAACAAAAAACTCATGAAAATCTAAACTTTGACAGATAAGGCCCATATTCAATAAAAAAGAGTGTTATCATCTCTAAATAATTACAATGACCGAAATTGATGGTGAAATTTGCAAGGGACTTGGAAGGTGGGTAGTGGGATTGGAGAGACATGTCAGAAAGAATTGTAGGTGTTTATGAAAACTGCAGCTGGAGCATGTCACAATTTATTGCAATAAAAATTACACAAAACAATCATTGTATGACACCAAGATGTCTGCAGTGGTTATTTCCTATTGAAACCTTTAAATGATTTAATGTTAACCAGATGCATATCCAAAGCAGATGAATTCTACAAGCTTATGTGATCAGAATTAAATACTTCAGTAATGGCATGCAGAAACTGTTTTTAAAGACCCATAAATAAATAGTTTCAATAATAAACAACAGACTGCCTATGGTACTATTCGAGCGTATTCTAAACAAGTAACTTAAGATATAAATTAAACATTGTTAGGTTGTTCTCGCAAGCTGGGGAAAAAGTTTTGCTGTAGGAAGTTTGCAGCTTAACCTACAAGCAAACACTGACAGACAAAAGGTACTAGCTGTGATAATTTAGTTCCATACAGCTAAAAACGAAGAAAACGTATATTCTTAGAAACTTTATGTTGGAAATTTTACGGTTAGAGGATGATCTATTATCACTGCAATGCACCCATACATATATGACATAAGAGTTCACAAAAATATTAAGCGATGTTTCACACTACTATTCATATAAACCGCCTATAGTTTAGTTTACAAACTCTCATCCTAACTCACAGAATATGGTGGGATGAAAAAATATTGTTCACAGTACCACCCATATACACAAATTTGAGTAGTCTGCTAGAGTGACAGTCACTTTACGCAAATCACAGAAGAAAAATGTATGTGACGTTCGGTAATTTTCGAAAAGTGATGTTGTTGTGTCACATACTTTTGTACATGTAGGAAAACGTACACAAACATTTAATTATTAAGAGGTATGTACTGTACGTCAACTCGACTGTCAGATGGAAATGTGTCTGATATGTTGGTAGCACTGCTGATGAAAGGAATCTTGAAAACATTGGGAAGTGTTGTGTGCTGCGGAGTGGTCGGTTTAGACGTTATGTGAAATTGGTGATTATCCTGGATATATCGCAAAATGCAGAGAAGTGGTGAGAACTTAATATTATTATGTCAGCTATGAAATATCTCCTTTTCCTTCTTTCTGTTAATTTCTTTGCGCGTAGACTACTTCTTTACTACATTGGAAGACTTCGAGTGGCGCCAAAACTTGCAGCTCAAAAACGTTGCTCTGTTTATATTTCTGACATTGCATGTATATCATTGCTTATAACGCTGCATAGATCTTTGGTGATTTTTTATCTACTTGTGAGAATAGTATTGTTACAAATTTTATGTGGATGCCGTTCTATACAGTATACTTGTTCTGTTTTCGAACTTCGAAAACTGGTTTAAGGATGTTCTGTGAAGTGTTATGATGCTGTTACTGAAAACTGTCTCTCTTGGATCAAAAGTTGTAAAGAACGTAACGATACAAGTGGCCAAATAAAAGAATCCCCAGAAAGGGAAGTGTTGTATTGCATTAAATAAAGTGGAAGAATTGTGAGTGAAAGAAAATTGTCCGTGATTGTCATCCCTCGGTTTCTAGGTTTCAGAAAAGAAAGTAAAAGAATCATGTAGAGTAGATTTAAATGAAACTAGGAAAAGAGCTGCTTATATACAGTTGCGGCTATCTTTAACGGGAATTAATTTCGTGTGAATTCGTGACCAAACTCAGCCAGCAAGAATATTAGAAATTTTGAAACATAGCTATCACAAAGTATGTTTCACAGATAATTTTCGTGATATGAGTCAACTAGTTTTCCAGAAAATAATTTAATTGAGAAAAAACGATGTGAATTCAGTAGCTGTTCCCTGCATGGATGGGGTAGAGCATTAGATGTCAAACTGGCTTTAATATTTTAGAATTTCTTCGATGTTCCTTGGATTATATGCCCTCCAGAAATTTGGTATTAACTGTCTTTTAGGAATGGTGAGATTCTATTTTTTTTTTTTTTTTTTAAACATATAAACCAAAAACAACAATAAAATTTGACTCATATAAAATTTGGATATAAGAGGTTAAAATGTTTATCTTCGTTAACGACATCAACAATTTTAATGGTTTCTGCCTAAATTTTTTTTTTTAAAAATTGACTAATGCTTTTGCACGTACGTTTGCTGTCTTGCATGGTTATTTGTTTGCTTCTTTTTTTTTTTTTTTTTTTTTTTTTTTTTTTTTATCGCTGCCTTTGCGGCTGTGATTTGAAGTCCCACTACCTTCGGTAGTATAACTTCTAGGATAGGGTGTTTATTTTTTGGGACACTTTTTATTTCACTTTCAGGGGGAAAACCAGGGCTATGACCATCTAGGATGGTCTTAATGGTGAAAAAACCCCTGCGGAGTTCATGTTCTGTGCTGCTCTATGATGGCTGGTATAGAATACTGAGGGGAACTTTATACTTATGCCAACGTCTCGGCATTACCGTTCCAATCGACTCAGTTCTTTCGTCTCTGGCGTCGTTCAATTTCTTGTGGAATTTTTCTGTTAGATTAAATATTTCGGTATTTATTAAGGGAATATGTGTCTCGTTATGTAGAGTTTCTATTGGTGTATATCTGGGTGCGTTTAGTATCATCCTTAGACATCTGTTCTGGAGTAGCTGGATTTGTTGTAGATTGGTTTGGCTTGCCATGCCCCATATCTGGCATCCGTACATTAAAAATGGGAGAATAACCGATTTGTATATTCTTATTTTTGTATTAAACTGTAGGTTGCTGCTTCGTAATACTGGTGAAAGGTTGGAAATAATTGCTAGTCCTTTTGTTTTCCTATCCATGATATGTTGTCTAAAAAGTAATTTGTTATCCAGTAATATCCCCAGGTACCGATGTTCTTTAACCCAGGGGATATTTTGGTTCAAAATTTTTAAATTCTTGTTAATTTCTGGCCTTTTTTTTGTGAAATAGATTCCCGCACATTTTCCAGGATTGATTTTGATTTTATAGTTTCTACACCATTTACTGATCTCATCTAGTCCTTGTTGTAAGTGAGTAACGTTAAGATCATGTCTTCTTCCTGATGTGTACTCTGTAGTGTCATCGGCAAACTGTGCCAGGTTCACATAAGGCGGGGTCGGGATTTTGTTTGTATAAATTTTGAAAAGTGGCGGTGCGATAACGGATCCTTGCGGAATTCCAGCTGGAATCGGGAGTGTTGAAGACCTCTGTCCGTCAACTTCTACGTAGAATTTTCTGTCGGCTAAGTAATTACCGATGAATTTAATGTAGCAGTGTTTAATAGCCGTTTGAGTCCGTAATTCCTGTATAAGTTTAGCGTGCCAAACCTTGTCGTAAGCTTTTTCTATGTCTAAAAATACTGCTGCTGTAGATTTGCTAAAGTTAAAATTTTTTGTTATATCTTCTGTAATACGGAGGAGTTGAGTTGTTGCAGTTACGCGGCTTTGAAATCCGAATTGTTCTGGTCTTATCGTCTTTTCTTCTTCGAGACTGGTGTTAATCCTCTTCAGCAGTATTCTTTCTAGTATCTTTGATGTTGACGAAAGAAGACTAATTGGGCGGTAGTTTACAGCTTGGCGGTGGTCTTTTCCACGCTTTGGAATGGCTTTAATTTTTGCTACCTTCCATGCTGTGGGATAATAACAGTTTAGGAGACAGCTGTTAAAGATTCTAGTCAGAAGCACTAATCCCTTTTTCGGCAGATTTTTCAAATGTATGTTTTTTATTTTGTCATGTCCTGGGCTTTTATTTTTTGCAAGATTCTTTATTATACAGTGGTGGAAACATTTATTGCATCACCTTCTGTAATTGAATGTTTTTGTTATAATCGTTGAATAATTCAGCTTATTTGGCTTGTTTTCCCTAAGTTTGTATCAGGAATGAATATACACAACATTTTTTTATCAAATTTATTTCATTCTAAAATTCTATAAAAATAATTGTTATTTATAATTTTACTTTTCCTTGAAAAAATTGATGTAATTGCATATGCCAGCTAGTCTGTTTGTTCTTCTGAAATAGGAATATTATTGTTGGAAGAAATACTGTATATTACTTTTGTGACATACCACTGACAGTTTTTAGTCTTTGTATATACACAATTACCTCATATAAGTGCATTTAATACTTGTTCGATCCACCACGTGCCTTAATCACTTCTAGGCATCGTTTAGGCATTGAAAGAATTAACCTTTTGATATATTCTGCACTCAATTCATGATACCACACACGCTCAAGGGTCTCTAGCAGTTCCTGTTTATTCCGTGGCTTCTTTCCGGCGACAGCGTTTCCCATAACCTTCCAACAGTTCTCAATTGGATTGAGATCAGGGCTATTTCCGGTCCACTCTAACACTTGAACTCCTTTTTGTCTAAGAAAGTGTTTAACCTGAAAAGTAGAAATAAATTGATAACTCAGCTGACACATCATCTGCTTCATGCTTGGTACAAATATTGATCACAGGACTTACCTTCAAAGCTCTGTGGCAAGGAGCAGAGTCGTCCTGAAAAATGCATCTGGAAACATCTCCAAACTGATCTCTTATTGTGCTCACAAGCTTCCTTTCAAGGATGTTTATATAGACATCTGCATTAACAGTACCATTTATGAAGTCTAGACGACCTACTCCATAGCTGGAAATGCATCCCCAGACCATTTGTCCTTCTGGATGTTTGACGGTTTGTGTTATACACGAAGGTAAAAATTCTTCACCTTTTCTTCGACGCACGAACACTTTTCCATCGGAACCATGCAGATTAAATTTGGACTCATCTGAAAAGATTACTCTGTTCCACTTCTCCGGGGTCCATTTTACATATTCTTTTGCTCACTTTAGCCGCTGTGGACGCATTTTTTTGGTCAATAAAGGCTTCTTTCTAGGACGACGGGCAGCGAGTCCAGCTTCCAGTAGTCTGCTTCGTACAGTTCTACTGGTTACTGAAACGTCACACATTTCTTCCCACTCTCGCTTTAGTTCAGCTGATGACAGGCGACGATTACCGAGATAAATTGTTTTTAATATCCTATCCTGTTTCGCAGTAGACGCCCTTTTTCTACCTCTTCCTTTCTCACGATCCACTTTTCCTGTCTCTCTGTACTTTTTCAGAAACCTCGAAAGCGTAGACTGATTGAAACCAGTCTTAGAGGCTATCTTTCTTGTGCTTAAACCAACTGACGAATAAGCAAGTATTGCATCTTTCTGCTCTGGTGTTAATTCCACTGATCTACCCATCTTTACACTGAAGTGTCTCAACAAAGAATGGCTGTATAAACGCTGCTTAGTTGTAAAGTGAAGACAATGACAGCAAATATGTGTGTATTGTTGGAAATATGCAATAGGAAGTCAAACTATAGAGGCAAGAATACATCACCAACACTTTAACAACAATGAACTACAGTGGACTAGTATAACGTCAAACAAACAGCTGTCAAAGACAAAATTAAGACGTAGCAAACGGTGATGCAATAAATATTTCCACCACTGTACTTCTTACTTCCCTCGGGGTTGTAAGCTCTGGCTGGTCTGTAGTTGGTTGTTGGAGGATTTCCAATGCGTGGCTTTCAGTTTCCTCCGCTTGTCGGATCTCTGCCGGTGTAAGTTGGTACTCCGCTGTGGTATACTGAGATGCGAAGTTTTCAGCTAGTAATTCAGCCTTTGCTACGGGTAGGAAGCAAGGTCCTGCCGGACCATTTATCGCGATGTTCGCTTGTCGAGGTTCTTTTAAGGCTCTAATTAGTTGCCATGCCTCTTTGTTCTGCAACAAAAGGCTTGACATTTTGTCCTCCCACTTTTCAGTTCTTCTTTCTTGTAGCCTAGCTTTTAGTTGCCGTGCGAGTTGGATGTATTGTCTCTTGTCCCTTGGATCACGGTACCGTTGCCAAAGTTTTCTGTATCTATTTCGCAGATATCTCAGATCTTCCAAGATGGCTGGAAGCTCCTCTCGTTGATGGTTATCCAAAACGATTGTAGTGGAGGCTCTCCTTTCTGCTTCTAAAACTACCTTGTCGAAAAGTTGTATAGCTGCATCAATTCGCTCTGTGCTAGAGACATTATATGTGGTTCGTATCTTATTGTGAATAAGTCTAGTAAAGTGATTCCAGTCAGTTTCTTTTACTTTCTTTGGTTTCACGTCAGAGTAGAGCCATCTTTGAATAGTGAGCAGTACAGGGAGGTGATCTGATGAAAGGTCATTCAGAGTTGCCAAATCTATGTGTCCGGAAATATCTTTGGCGATTATAATGTCCAGCACGTCTGGTCTATGTCTCGAGTTGAACGGAATATGCGTCGCTTCTGATGGTCCGATGACTTCTAAGTTCCTGAGATCGCACATTTGTAACAACCTTTCGCCTCTTCTGTTACTTGTTCTTGAATTCCAAATGGGGTGTTTGGCATTAAGATCTCCACCAATTATGACCTTGCTGCCCACAGCCATTATCAGGGTCTAGGTCCTGTTCATGTAAGTCCTTATTTGGGGCTAGATACGCACTGACAAATACTATGTGTCCTTCTCTTGAGTGAATGCACACAGCTGTAGCCTCTAGGTCTATAAGTTGTGGCTTGGTTATTGGGGCATGTGACAGGTTTTTACGTATGACTACAGCTGTGCCTCCTCCTCTTTGTCCCACTCTATCCGTTCTGTAAACTTGGTATCCAGTTAAACGAAAGGTGTCCGTTGGCTGAAGAAAAGTTTTCTGTTATTAACATGATGTCAATTTCTTCTCTGTTGAGAAAGGTCAGTAATTCATTTCTCTTGTTCTTAACGTTGTTTGCATTCCATAAAGCTGCTGTCATGTTTTTCAGATAGGGCGTTTGCGCCATTATTTCGCTAGGGCCATTACACCTTCAAGCAAGACTAGTAATTTTTGCAATCCTCTTGCTTTTTTCATTTTAACCATTGTTTCTTTTTAAGATTTTGAAGAATTTTTCCATTTCTGAACCGAAAAAAACTGGGTATGTCATCGGTTTCGTCCTCTGTTGATTCATTCTTATCTCTCTTGTTGTGTTGGGACTTCTTTTGGCGGTCGTCATCGGATTCGTCTTCCATATAATCATTACTATCTTTCTTCTTCTTCTGATTTTTCTTTTTTTGGTCTTGTCCATATTTAATTTGTTGATTGAGACTTATTGTTTGATTGATCATCCCTTGAAAGGGCGTTTGCGTATGAGCGAGTCTGTTGGCTGCTCTTATTGTGGGTCAGTCATTCTTTGTTTTATTCTTCTTGAGTTGTCTGTTTCAATGGCAGAGTTTTTATCTTTCTTGTCTTTTCCATCTTTTTCTTCTTGTCGCTTATCTGTGCGTGGTGGGCGTAGCAGTTTCTGATACTCTGGGCAGCCTCGCCAAGAGGCTGCATGATCTCCCTGGCAATTGGCACACTTTGCTTTTTCCGTTTTGGGTAAGCGGCAATCCTTTGTCAAGTGTGACTTTGCACACTTGACACATCGGCTTGGAAGGTAGCAATAATTTGAAGTATGCCCATGCCTCTGGCATTTGGTACATTGGGGTGGACCATTCTGAGAACGATACCGTTCTATTTGGACTCTCATATAAAGTATAGCTCGTTCGTTGTAGATTCTGTCCGAGGTGCTGGCCGCTTGGCAAAGTTACAGTGTATGTTGGGAGGGGGATGAGCTCCCTTGTCTCCTGATTTCGCTTTTTAAATTGGTGAACCGCTTGAATGTCGTAGCCTTTGGTTCTGAGATCTTCCTCAATTTCTTCTGTTGCTATGGAGGGTGGTAGTCCCTTATAACAACTTTTAGAGGCCTGTCTTCTTGAATCTGATAGCTGTAATGGTTGATACTGCTCTTCTTAAAGAAGTTCTGGATGATTAAGTGGTCTTCTTTGGATTCCGCATAATATTTCATGCAATCTCCTCTAAATACGCCTTTCAGTTCTCCAGATATCATACTCTTTAGTCTCTTGTTCAAATCCGTGAAATTCATTTTTCCAAAAACAACGATTGGGGGAAGGTGTTGTTTTGGTTGGGCCGTGGTTTCGTTGGAAGTTCCCGGCTGTTCTTCCAAGGTTTTATTTGATTTTTCTGGTTCTGTGTCAAGTTCTTCACCAAGTATTTCGAACCTATTATTGGTTGTGAGTTTGAAGGGTTTCCTTGTTTTGTTAGTTTCTTGGTATAGTCTTTTTGGGGTACTTTTTCTTCTATTTCTATGTTTGGATGCTTGTTGTTCAATTTGAATGTTCCTGGCAGTTAGTTCTTCTTGATAGTTCTCACAATCACTATTTTCTTCATCTTCTTCATACTGGCATTCTTCTGATTCGGTATTTTCGTCCATTTCTTCTTGGTCTTCAATTTCAGTCGATCCTAAGTATTCTTTGTTGTTATCGTCTTCATACTGGCTGTTGTTCAGTGGTGCTTCAGTAGCATCAGCCCAGTGTTGTTGCCGCTTATTTGCTCGTCGGGGCATGCTGCATACAACTATGTAACAACATACGTTGGTGCGGTGGTACCTAACAGGGAGTGTTGATCTGTACCCTTAGTTATCACCGCTAGGTATCCGGGTACAGACACAACCCTACGCTTGCGCTCGGGGGTTCCACTCCACTCGGGAGTGGGCCGTGGAGCGGTAATTCCCTGACTCTAAGGTGGTTTGAAGAGTTCTTGCTTGATAACGACGCAGCACGATCTGTCGAGGCCTCGGTTCCAACCGGGTCCGCGATGGCCGAATACGAGCTAGGCCCGCTTCGGAGTTGCCAAAAACTAGCGTGATCTCGAAGATGGCCGAATACGAGCTGGGTTCCGGTGACTTAGTGCTGCTCTCACGTTGTCTTCAGAGTGGAACACGGCGTATCGGTCCGACTACATTCTGGGCCCAAGTTTGCTTCTTTGGGCTCCCTTATTTTATAGGTGTTAGTTAGCTATACTGGAGCAGTGCGGCACCAACTTGCTGACATGACTGGACAACCGAAAAGTATTTTATAATGTTTCAGCGTTGTCCGTAAACTTAGGAGATCCATTTGAATCTGCGCTCATGCGCTTTCAATGTTTTGGTGCCCGCAAAGATAGGGGGTGCAGAGAAATCATTGATTCAATCCTAACTGAAGAAAGTATCATCTGTACAATGAGCTGCCGCTAATATAATTACATGGAATCTGTTAGCAGGAAATATTTCGAACAATTGCTCATCGTCAGTGATTTAGTCATCGAAAGCCATCCCTTCGTGGTGGAGCATCTGTTAAGCGGATGGATTACTGAATTCGGCACTTTCTCAATGTCAAACTCTTCGTTCCAGATTTACAGTTTCACCATCTCCAGAACTGATAAAAATTTATTGTTCGAATTCCTTCTTCCGTTTGTTTTCGATGAAAAAACTTTTTCTGTAGAATTAAAACACATTTCTGTAGGCGACTCTACACTTTAGTCGTATTTTGAGGTACTGTTTGGTTGTTATAACAAGCGTGCCATGTATTATTTCTTAATTTTGCAGCAAAATAACGTATTTGCTAAAAAAAAAAAAAAAATCTTCTTACATTATTATTATTCGCACAGAAATGAGTGTTTCTTTACAGTACCGATAATGTATCATTCTCTTGAGGTAGCAGATTCAATTATTGCAGAGATTTTCCGCTCCTCCAGCTACAGGAAATTTCAAGCAAAATCTTATTCGAGGCTATTTTTTTTTTTTTTTCTCTTCTATGTTGTGAACGATGCCTTGTAAGTTAAATAAATCTATGATACAAGTACCAATACCTTAAAAATATTTGAGGGTCAGTTTCTTTCCTATTTCATAGAAACTGTTTTAATGTACAATTAATTGAGGCCATATCTTTCGTACATAAATTTTCTTTCTTTTCAACTTCATACGCTGTGACGGCTTTTGTGTTGGGTTCTAGAACTTGGCGGTTAGTCAGTGCCTTGGTCATTTCGGTCAGATCTTCTAGTGGGTTGTTATGAAGGAAAAGGAGTAAAATAAGAAGTTGTCCAGAGATTTGCCGGGAAATCATGGAACACTTGAGTTTGGATAGTTAGATCGCGTATTGAATCCGATATTGTGCATTGTTTGATCAGTTGTTTTACCATTACTCATGTGGCGCGGTACGTCACGTTTTTCGTACTGGAACGGCTCAGAACTTACATCAAAGTCCTCAGTCTGATAACAAGCGTTTGATACTATTTTCCGACTATATGTTTTAGGCCGTTTTCATAACTCCTTTACAGTGTTAATCTCAAAATCACCATTAACTATCTCTTACAAACATAAATGGGTAAGGTGAAAAGTTTCTAGGCCTAGCTCAGAGATTTCATTGATCTCAATGCATTTTTTTTTTTTTTTTTTTTTTGTAATCTTGGCATACGTGTTTCAATAACAAATGTAAAGTTTCAGTTTGATATGTCTAGAAGTTCTATTTATTTGACTTTTTGAAATAGACGTACTAAGTATGTTTCATTTAGAAGGATAAACAGGAATATCGTGTTTCGTTTTCGAAAAATTGAAATTCATCCAAATTTGGTAAAGATTTGTAAGGATTCTGTAGGCTACCGTCATTTACAACAGAGAAGAAATACGCAGCTGAATTTAAAAAACGATCATACCTGCACCACAGATCAAAAACTGGAGAAGGTGCACATAAAGGTGCTGAACGATCGGCAATTAAAGCCGTATGACATAGGCATATCAGAAGGTAGGATATGGTTCATTTAACGTCAATAATTAAATTAGATAGCTTTGTTCAAGATAAGAGCTTACCAAAAATCAAATACGAAAAGAAATTTCTGTACAGTGTTTGTACCGTTTAAAAAATGATCCTACCAGTCTTGTGGGCCGATTTATTACTATGGATGAAACCAGAAACGAAACAGCAATCAAAACAGTGGAGGTGAAAAAGGCAAAAGCCGCCAAAAAAAAAAAAAAAAAAATCATTGTCCAGTGTTTTCTGTGTTACCGAAAGAGTCTTTTTGTTCATTACCTTGAAAAGGGTAAAACTACCGAATACTACACAAGTCTTCTAGTCCAACTGAATGAAAAAATTCATGAGAAGATACCTGTATTACAAAAGAAAAGTCATCTTTTATCAGGAAAATTCACCTGCCCACAAAGGTGCTTTGACAGGAACAGAACTGAGGAATCTGAAGTACCGATTGTTGGAAACTTTCGCCTTATTTACCCTTCTGGCTTCCTATTTACATATCTAAAGAAATTTATGGCTGGAAACTAGTTAGTTTGATGAAGTGATGATAACAGCCATGGACGGATATTTTTCATAACTTTAATTTCAGAAATTGAATCCAGTCTTCGTAAAAGTTGTTGAAAGACCAATGAACTGAAGGAGCTACGTAGAAAATAAATTGATTTTTTAACTAAAAAACGTACTCTTTTTACTTCCAAGCCCAAGTACTTTTCTCCTTAGCCTCATATGAGAACGTAGTATTAGGAAAGATCTTCCGAAAGGTATTAGTATAGCTTTCGTATTAAAACGACTGGGAATTAAAAATTAAAACATTATAATTTTGCACCATGGAAATATTTTAAGATTTGTGTTGGCGGGATTCGCACAATATTTTAGCAAGTTTGCGAATCAAAGATAACAAAAACCACAGATGTCTTATGGCGACCATGCCAAATGAATAACTCTGCCAGCTGTATGCCAAGCTTAACGTTTATCTCTTTCCTCCCGTCATCTTACTCCTTTTCGTAAGTTATGTTCGTTAAAAGCAAATGAGCAATTTGAATGATAAGTTAAAAATCTGCTGGTTAATGATTTTGGCTGCTGCTTGCTTCCGTGATTTTTTTGTGTTATGAAGGAAATGTAGTAGTGACATGAACAGTAAAGCATTTGTAAAGCAGTTGTGTGGCAGTAAGCTGTGTGCTTCTGTGGCAAAGCATATGCTAACAATGTTATACTCTCGTTGCATTTTCACAGGTACTTGTTAGAAGTCATACCTAGAAGGTCGCACCTTTAAGGTGAAAGTCGGAAATGTCTTCTCATCCAGGCTGTAGTATCTCTGGGTTCCACCATGGGTCCACTGCTATACTCCCTATGGACAGCCAATGTGCCTACTCAAGATAGGATCCTCACCGCTAAGTACGCTGATGACACCGCCTACTTCAGCCGTAGCAAAAGCGACTGACCCGCGGCGCCTGGGCAAGGAGGTGGCATGTAGATATCAACCCCTCCAAAACCCAAGCTGTTCTATTAACCAAAACGATCGGACAACGCCTGCGACCGCAGATATACCCACGACAACCAAATACCATGGTCAAAATCGATACGCTATCTCGGAGCAACGCTCGACTCCAGGTTGACATGGAGGGCCCACATTAACGATCTCCGGCAAACGTGCCAGCGCTGTACCCCCTGCTAAACAGGGAGCTTTCTGCACTACAGGAGTACGGATCTACTGTACTCTGGTAACACCAATCTTGGAATACGCTTGCCCTGTGTGAGGGCACACGCTGAGTCAAACCTGAATCGACTGCAGGACAATCCAGAAACTCGCTCTGAAGAGAGCCTTACATCTCGATTGCAGGTTCCCTACATCGGCCGTCCACGAAGCTACAGGCTTACCAACTCTAAAAGAAAGATTAAGTGAGCTAGCTGTCAAATTTTATAAACCAACATAACAATCACCTGACCCACTAATAAAAGAACTGGGGAATTATCCCCTCCTACTCACATACTGTAATTTAATCAAAACACCAATCTACAATCAAATACGCCAAAAAAATCATAAGGCACACCCTCACTGAAGTGATAAACCACGGACAATAATAGGAGTAAATGTGGGAAGACAAAGACTCCACCCTACCCTGCCCCTTGTGGAAATGGGCAGCAAATGGCGTGTGTCAGTTACTTGTTATCATTGTTTCTTTGCTTACACTTTGAGACGAAATGTTTGCCACAAGTTGTCTGCAGTGAGCAGAATTTGAGCACTTTTAAAACTTACACTGGGGCGCGTCCCCCCTCGCTCCCTGTTGCGCACGCAAACACGCACACACTCACAGCTCCCCCACTTTCTCTCTCTGAGAGTGAGAGGGACTGTCACCGGAATGATCAAAACTAACTTTTATATTCGTGTTCGTCTTGTTAATTAGCAGTTTTGAAACAAAAGGAGTAACCGAGTCGTTGGCGTACAGGGTGGTTTCGTAAATGCTAAATCATGTGTTCCGTCGTATTAAATTTGAAAATGTGTGTAATATGGAAGGAAATAAAACACAGTATTTTGGACGGCGTCGTTAATAGCTGGCCTTTTTTTTCCCTACTGACAATGAGTGTTGATAAATAACTTTGGTTACTACCATCGATAACAAAACTCATTTTACCATACACACAGTCTATCCTGGTTCACCTTAGAGGTGAGAAGAAACAGTTAAATGATTAACTATTGCAGCACTTGCCTTGACGGATTCGAATTCTGGTCGACTCCAGTTGGATTTACGCTCTCTCCCTTGAGATAGTTTATTTCCTGATATGAATAAGGCGATTTTCACGGAACAGTCATCACCAATTTCTTATTAACCATAATAACGTCTTTCTGAAATTAACTTCATGCCATAAACAGTAATCCACTTCAAACAAAGGTTACGTTTCGGAATCTGTGATTGAAAATGCTTATAACATATCTGGAAAAGTGATAAATTAAACAGAAGATTTATTTCGGCAGAGGTACAATTGCATGATCTGTTAACAAAAAATAAAAACGGATATTTACATTCAGAGAATTAAATCCGGTAACATCAAAGTAGTCCTGGAGGCGATATCACCAAAGACTTAGCTAAAAACCTAATCTTCAAGCGTTACAAACATGAACACACTATAATGTTGATGACCAACGAGAATTTTTTATTAATTTTTTGTCTCTGAATTAGCCCAGATGATTACAGGAAACTACCTAAATATGGTAATCAGAACGGCCGATATGCAGTGTTCAGGACTCTAACTTCCAATGTCTTGGAGTCTTTACGCGTGCAGCCACATTGACATTTGGAACGACACTGCATACTAAAAGACAGGGCGCGCTTTGATTCGTTCCGCATCAACGAATGTGGTGGGTGAGCGGTAACGCTCTGGCTTCCCATTCGGGGTGACGCGAGTTCGATTCCCCATCCGGCCATCCAGATTTGGGTATTCGATGGTTTCCCCAATTCACTAAAAGCGAATGCCAGTATGACTTCTCAAAAAGTCCATGGCTGAATTCCTTCCCGTTCTTTGCCCCCAGTCCTTTTCCGCCTTTAATGACGTCGACGAGGCGAAAAAAGTTCTCCATCTCGCCTTCCCCTCAGTTTTCTAACATAGCCATAGAAATTTTTAGATTCATCAGTCAATGGTCCCCCTGCACTGACAATACTCTTCATAAATCCATCTTTAGCCACCTTTTTAGCTATTATTAAGTCCTTGTTTAGCTGTAAAACAAAAGAAGAGAATCAAGTGGTGTTAAATACTGCTTTTGCAAGGAAGCGACTAGCTTTATATTTTCCACTCGATTTCCATCTTTAGCGAGTCTAGTTTCTTTTTGTTTAAAGTATTTGTTTTGGGTTTTCAACTGAAAGACACTCGTAATCTTTAAGACGCGTGAGATCGCCATAGCATTACAAACAAATTGAAAATGTGATACATTTAATTGTTGGAACCAGTGTACATGAATAATCTCGGCGTACGTCATGGATAGCAGTGTCGTCGCTCACTACGAAACTTCACGAAAATTTTGAAATCATCACACTCTAGAAACTACTGTAAGTTTCTTATATCACACTGAATTTATCATTGTAGTTTAGAATAATGAACAGTTGTATTTTGTACATTATTCCATGCTTCAGTGACCTGTACTGATGTGGGGTTCGGGAGAACGCGTGTTCAATTCCCGGTCCGGCGTTTGGCGGCTCTCCACGGGATTCGAAATCATTCCAGCCCAATGCAGGATGTTTCCTTCGAAGCAACATGATCGAATATCTTCCCGTCTTCAGTTTCTTCAACTTTTAATAATATTGACGTCGACAATCGTATAGCCGTAGAAAAGAATAATTCGTCTTGATAGATACCAAAACAAGAAAACTGTAATTTGTTGTATAATTGCATACCGTCACCAATTTCTACCTCTGTTTTAAACTGGACCAAATTTTCAGTAGATAGTTTTTTTTTTTTTTTTGCTATAACTACCGAGGTAGAAATAAATACAACAATTACGACTTATTTACTGCATTTACAACTATTTTTATTTTTGAGTCCAGTAAAAGAAACACTTTGCTTTCAATACTTAAAACGATGTTTTAAGATACTACCAGTATCTCATGACCCAACCTGAAAATTCAGCGTGCCATTCCCGTCCATTAAAAACCTCCAAGAAACAAAATATGGCGCCATCTTCCTCTTGTCGACGTCGAAGACGCTGCCGTCGACGCCTCCAGTAGTGCCGACAGCTACGCTCCGTCGCCATCCTCTTCCTACGCAGGTCAACTGTGACCTAATTCAGCAAATCAAGTCAATTGCAGCGAACACACTCCCGAATTAAACGGGAGATGATCGTCTTACTGCAACTGCCACACAGCTGGTAGGCGCCTTACTGACACTGTCATCTCAGTCCACGTTTCTAGGGTCGCCGGTTCGAATCCGACCTCGGTCGTCTTGTGTTTTCCTTCATTTGAATGGTCATATAACAACGGAATGTAACATTACTACATGTGATAGAAATATTGGTCAAAATATGGAAAAAAAATCGGGAGAACATCAGCCGTTTCGTATTGGAATAACATATTTAATAGCAATTGGTTAATATAGGCTCAATAAAAAAAGACGCTACGTTATATCGCGGTAAACATTTAATTGCGCTTGTTAAAAGAGTCGTTGTATACATTGGAAACAGTTGTATCATTATTATTGTGTTGGTTTCATCCATCTGTGATTGAAATTGACAAGAAAGAAGTAGTTTAAAGCATGGCTGCAGCGATGTAATGTCTGCTGCTTGCTATAAACAGAGCCCGGTGGTTGAGGGGTAGCGTTCGAGCCCTGCATTCGGAGAACGTGGGTTTTCTTAGGGTACGTTTACACTTCAACCTAGTTTCGCCGATTTTTCACTCCATCAAACAGTTAACCAAACTTTGCCGACTGAAGTGATTACAATGGCGCAGACTTCGATCGATTTTACTTCAGTTCCCAACTTATCTCGTAGACAAGACAGACGAAACTAACGTTTTTGAAATGTTAAGTGAGAAGTCTCTCTTGAGATTGAATTTTATGTTAGGTACTTTTTCAGAGAGAGGTTCTGGGAGAATTCCGTTCATTATTCTCCAATAAACAATAAATTAAATTGGTTGTGCAGTTCAGAATAAAACCGGAGACTTTTCTTTATATATTTTGGAAGGAATCCGACCGCCTCAAGAAGAACAAATGAATTTCGTGAAATACATTTCTACAGAAGAAAGGCTTGTGGTGCCGTAAAGCCAACAAATAAGTAAATGATTTATTTCCAAAGGGGGCGTCCCCTGGTGAGATTTGGTGACATCTGGTCGGACCCCTCCCCTGTAAAATGACGTAAGATTTTGACGGAGATACCCCCCCCCCCTCCTCCCTGCTAATAGGCCTCGTAGTTTTTTTGAGAGGCTTTTTTTAAGATTTCATTCTTCCAGTAGACTTTATTTTTTAAGGTCTGCCACCTTCCAAGAATTTCAAAACCTCTCGTGAGATTACCGTTGATCCCCCCCCCCACCTCCCCCTTGGCGAGGTTTAGAGAGATTTCGGCGGACACCCCCCCCCCCAATTTCACCTCACGTAATTAATGGAGGACTCTGCTTTGGAGCGATCCTTTATCCAGCCATACTGCCGAATTCTTGCCCTCTGCCGGATCTAGTGACATCGACCAGCACTAAATGACCTTCGCAAAAATAATAATAGTTTCATCGTCGATTGCGAAAGCAGACGTTGGAAAAAGTTGATGCCAACGACACGTGGTGTTCCCAAGCGGTCACCCATCCACGCCCGACGTTGCTTAACTTCGGTGATCGGACGAGAACCGGTGTTTTCAACGTGGTATGGCCGTTGGCGTTTAGTATAAACTCGTCCATTTTACTTTAACAGAAGGTTTATCGGAGAGAATCTCCTGAACGTTAAGGTTTTTTTTTCTGTAGCCTTGAAACGTAAATACCTTGACATAACATTTGATCATTGACTCAACTGGGCAAGACTCATTAGACAAATGTTAGGAAGAAGTTTCATTCAACAAAAAAAAGTATACAATTATTTCGTCAGGTTTCCAGATTTGGAACATTGCATATTTCTGGAAGGAAAATAACTAAATTGGTGAATTTGTTTCAAAACAAATTTATAATGCTGCAAATGCGAATGTCAATGAGAAAAAGAAAAAAAAAAATCTAATTGGAGCTTCAATCATGCTCAACCAGAGTTAATGGGTTGTTGAGCGACACTTCGAACCATGATTGGAATAACGAAATAAAAAAAGGGTCATGTGGGAGCATATGGCAAAGACGCCGAAATTATCAAGAAAACAAATAGAGGCTAAAATACATAACTTTTCTCCACTCATAATTTGTCCTTGAAAAGAAGTTGACATCTTCGAAATCCATTGGTAGTGCATGAGACAATGTGAAATCCAGTGCATTGATGCGTATGTAGCAATAAAATTTTTGTTGAATGGTGTGGCTAATTTCGGTGGCACGGACACATTGGAGACATATATAGGAGCTGTTTAATTATTTATTTGTCTGAATTTTACTTATACAGTGCTAAAACAGTTATACGGTGGAACTTTTGTTTCTTATAACATGGTTATGTGTAAAAATTATTTTGCAGGAAGCACTTTTCCGTCACGAAATACTCGGTAAAATTGTTTCTTATTTCGATAGCAGATTGAGAGTAGCGTCTTCCTATAGCATCTAAATTCAACACATTGGTCGTTGTAGTAAGTAATTTCCAGTCCACCAACTCTTTCTTTTAGGATTCCCTTAAATACTTGATACAAGTTTGTACGCAACATTTCTACAACTGAGTAGTGTGTGAGCATATTCAGCGACTAGCCACATGACATGTCGCGCAACATTCACTCCAAGACTTAACAATTCTACTGCGAGAAGCGAGTTCTGCTTCGTGTAGGCGCGATTCACGCAAAAAAAAAAAAAAAAAAACTGGATGAATTTTCAGAGTTTCAAACATTGTGCATACCGGGATAGCAAATTTTATCTTGATTCGTTATTGCGAAGCTGTTGAATAAATAAAAACGTGTCTGTTTGCTTTGATGAACGCGATTCCTCAAAAATCGCAGATCCAATTTTGTTGGAGTTTCGAACAATGTAGCCCCTACTGGCTATGGTTCCAGCAATAAATTTCATTTCTATGTGACGTCGAAGATCGCAAAACCAAGATGTCCACAAATTAGTATCCATTAGACGGTAAGTTGCATCTTGTAGTAAAAATGTTTAACGGGATACGTAGCTAGTGCACCGTATTAGTCAGAAATCAAACTTGTATTCAACGTCATCAGTCGTTTAAACTCATTTCCGAGAGTCGTGACCCATTCGATTTCTCACTGCGACATCCTTAACTGTGCATTGACAGTAAATTGGGGGGTCAAATTGTCGATGCGAGTAACTTCGGTAGAAGTTCTGACTTCATCTCTTAATAAAACGCGTTGCGCCTGAAAACTGGACGTGAACTCGATAGCTCGGCGAGTCCGGTGATCCCCGAAGAGTTAGTTGGCTAACTGGCAAACTTCAAATAAATAACTGCATTGATGCAGCATAAAGCCATGTAAGAAGAAGAGCATCCGATTTTTACGCTCTACCGAACGTGGCGGATGAGCGGTAACTGACTTCATCTCTTAAGCCTTGAGTATGCTTCTCCAGAACTGGGCGACATGAAACTGATTTTTGAATGTTTTTGGATTTCACAATGGTGGGTTTTATACAGCGAAGTGTGCCAGGAAATTGTTGCTTATTTTGAATTCTCTGATATTCTCTAGTGAATGCATATTGCATATGAAATTTTGAAGGAGGGATGTGCCCGAGAAATGGCAGCCAGAATAGAGATGTGGTTTTGCCTGTTCCTGATGTCATCCGCATTGCTTTGTTCAGCTCAACATCGTTCTTCCTTCCAATATCATCTGAAAAATGTATCTGCCGTTTTATTTGGATTCTGAGCCACGGAAACGTTCTAGTGTATCCATACTCAGAAAGTGAGAAACGCAGAAACTAATGGACAGGTTTAGGGGCCTCTGAAAATCCCGGCCGAATTCTGGAATCGAATCTAGGATCTACTGATTTCCAATCGGCTTCCAATCACTGAGTCACAAGGCTGCTCGCAAACGTTTTAATAATGTTTAACCAATCTAATTCAGTGAAACTGATCTAATAATGGAAATTGATATAAAATAAAGGTAACAGAACAAATTACACCAGCAGCCAAGTTTTTGTTTGTATCTCGCAGTCACTATAAAACAGAAAGTAGTTAACATAATAACTCCTGGCTGACTTTACTCACAAAAGTTGAATAACCATGAATGTAATGTATAGTTTTTTGTGTTTTACTTAGCTGTTTGTAGAATTATCTAATTATGTTACGGAATTGAATTTTTTTGTTTGTTTTTGATTTGTACTTTAATAAATTCTACGATGTGCTCGGTTGGTTGAATCGTTGTCTTGTTGGGAGCGAGATATTTTGTGATATGATTCTACTTCGGTACGAGCAAGGTCGATGTTATTTTCCTCGTAGGGGAAAAATGTCAGCGTGACATCTTTTGAAGGACAGAAAAGGCCACGTGTTCCATCTATTTACTAACCAATGATGAATTCTCAACCCAAAGAAAATGTTGCTACCTTGAACGAGGATGATTTTGTTGATGCCAAGAATAAAACTAAATATATGCGGCATATGTGTGCTTCACACAATTAACCATCGCCGCTTGCTGCACAGAATTCTTGCCAAAGTGTGGACAGTGAATCACGCGTTGTGGAATGCTGTGTAATTGGAGAGTTTGTTCAGGGGGATTCGGTTAGCAAATACCGCCGCCTATAGTTTATATAGAATATATGCGGTGAATTTAACTGTTTTCAAAATTACAGTAGTTGTATTGTATGTGCATTAAAACGATCTTCCTGAATCAATATACCTCCCACATGAAGATCGAACGGACCAAAATGATCTTAATGCACTGTTGAGTCTTAAACATCGTCATAAACATTGTAGACGCGACTGATGATTGGAGAATACTTTACCATTATGACAGGAGGTACTCCCATGTGGTTTCTTCTATTACTCTTTCTTATGTTCAATCTACTTTCTTCGCTCTGCATTGGACTGAAATTTCCCTACGAGTGAACCAGTTCTTGGTAACACAAGTTTGAAAACTTCAAGCGTTGTTTCACATAAGTTAAAAATTACAAAACCGATTGAGTGGTTGAGCGATACCGCTAGGGCTTGGCATTATGGAGGATGCAGGATCAAATCCACATCCGGCCATCCAGCTTTCGGTTTTACATGGTTTCGCGAAATCACTCAAGGCGAATGCCAGGATGGTTCCTTCAAAATGCTGAATTCCCTCCCTTTTCTTATATCCACCCCTTTCCCGTCAGCGAGGCGTAAAGCGTTAAGAAAAAAGGGGGGGGGGGGAAGAAATCACAAATACCAGTAGATGTAAGGTAGTTAATTTATGAGTTTTAGTGCTCGATATGTCTTCACAAATGTATTAATTTATTTTATCTGGAAAACAATGCTTTCGGTCAAAATGTTTACTAGTTTAAAGCCTTATTATATTACTTTTTCCTGGTAGGTAGATTACCTGGAATACTAGGATCGCAATAAAAGATTCTAACTTTCGTATTTCTTCTAAAATATTCTCTGCCTCATGTAACTCTTAGAAGTTAGTCTGATGTTAAGAATTGTCTTCTATTGTTGTTTTAATGAGAACGATATTATAATGGAGACTGTAATAAATCATTGCTTTGTAAATCTAGAAATGCCTATGATACATCTCGCTTGTTGCGACAGTACGTTATACGGCGAAAATGTCTATGATCGAAACTAAACTCAGAGAAAAAATGAAGTACAACCATGAAAGAGCCAGAAACAAGACAACAATAATGATAAAGGAAATTTAGGTGTAATGATAAATTAAAAACTAGAAGCATCGTTTCTTATTTGTTAACATTTAACGAAGACAAGATAAACTTATTTTCCATTCATATTTTAGGTATTGAAAAGGCGTATTTAGATCTCTTGCAGCAATAAATATAAATTTATGTCATTATTGAAACAGTATTTTCTGTTTTTGTGAAGTATACTCACCGAACATATTACGGGATTTCTAAAGATCCCCAGTTTGAATCTCTGTCTCAGCGGGGATTTTCAAAGGCCCGACCTTCACGTCGGCACAGCTTGACGTGTAAATTGATAGTGTAGCACTAGATTTGTCTAAGGCGTTTGACAGAGTAAGCCATAAAATGGTAGTAAATAAGGTAAAAACCATTGGAGTGGAAAAGAAAGTCATTTGCTGGGTAGAAGAATTTTTAAAAGGTAGAAAACAGAAAGTTAGGGTAGGAAATGTAGTATCAAAAGAAGTGGAAGTAAAAATGGGTGTGCCACAGGGTAGCGTATTGGGACCATTGCTATTCATTATTCTAATGAATAATTGTGTTGATTGTTTACTATCTGAAATTAGATTGTTTGCAGATGACATAATACTGTATAAAAGAATCAAAACGATAGAGGATTGTAAACAGTTGCAGAGTGATCTGGACAGGATATCTAATTGGGTTGGTAAACATGGAATGAAGATAAATGCAAAGAAGAGTCAGCTTATTAGATACACAAAGAAAAAACAAAAGGTTAATTATGAATATAAGGTGGGGAAAGAATTGCTTGCTGTAGACTTGAAATGTAAATATCTTGGAATTACTTTTGATAACAAACTTAACTGGGCAGGACACATAGGACAGGTGGTAGGAAAAGGTTTCAAAGTTCTGCACTTGTTGGAGAGAGTGATGAGGGGATGTACGAAAGAAGTCAAGGAATTGGGTTACAAAACTTTGGTCAGGCCATTGCTCGAATATGGTAGTGTATTATGGGACCCTCATTTTACGTATCAAGTACAGGAGTTGGAGAGGGTGCAAAAAAGGGCTGCTAGATTTGTTTCTGTAAATTATCGCAGAATGCAATCAGTGACGGATATGATAAAGGAGTTGGAATGGGATTCATTACAAGACAGGAGTAGGATGAGGAGGGTCATGGGAGTGTACAGGGCATATACTGGCGATGAGGCATGGAAAGATATTGCAATAGGTATGAAAAGTAGTGCATGGAAGGGAAAAGATGACCATGACCACAAGCTGGCACTCGATTTCAGGCACAAGGGTGTGGGAAGATTCTCTTTTTTAGGTAAGGGTGTCAGGGATTGAAATGAGTTACCAAGAGAAATGATGAATAATTTACCGAAAACATTGAAAGAATTTAAAGATAAAATTTGTAGAGGGCAAATGTAGGTAGGTGCAGGATAGGGGGAAGATGGGTGTGTAGGTAAATTGCCACCGGAGCCTGTGCTCCATTGCAATTAAATTAAATGTGAAGTGCGCAAGAACGCGTCCCTGGTTCGGATTCCGCGTTAAACTGTAGGTCCTCTTTACTCGTTAGGATTACCGGGTTATGTTAGATAAGGAGGAAGGGAACCGGCCGTCCTACCTGCGATATCAGGTTTAGTATGCCTCCTTCGGTAGGGTCCAACCAATCTTTTTGGCTGTCTGTTGTATTTAATTTTAGATTTCACATTGGCTGACTATTAGATCGTCTATTTGTGTAGCTATCGTACTTCGTGTTTCTTTTTATCCCAGTCGCCAGGGATACATGTCCCGTTTAAACTCGTTCAGTACTTTAATTTTCAAACTTATTAACTTAATTTCTCATATTTGAATGATAATAAACTTCATATGACTTCTTGCAATTTATTAAAGCAATATTCGATAGGTAAGGATCCGAAGATACAAGGTCCTCCTTTGCTCGCAGTAACAGTTTATTCTCGACTCAAACGCACACGCCTATTACCTCGCTCGCCCTCTGTTTGTTACTCCGGTCGTTTCCATGACTACTGATTTCTCCCAGATTAACCTTAAGCCTTTTGTAATCCTTTTGTAGTTTCTCCATGAAACTCGTTACGCTACATGTCGACCATGCTCAGCTCTTCTTGCCTTCCCTCAAAGCTTGCGGCAGTATTAAGCTACTGAATACATCTCCCAGTTCATTAATACTTTCTTCATTGGATGATTAGTGTAGTTCTGCTGTGTTATAATGTCTTGAAAACCTTGCAGCTTTTTTATAATTCGTAAGATGCTAGTTGTCAAAGTTTGATGTTAGGATGTTGTTATTTAACAAACGACAGTATCTGTTTTTTTATTATTATTATTTTTATTTTTTTAAAAAAAAAGCCTATGGACATTTCAGTTTCAGTGCAACGAAAAAGTGACCCTTTGACCTATATATATACTAGCTGTTACCCGCGACTCCATACGAGTGGACTTAGAATTTTATTGCTACAATTGGATATAGAATGCTCCAAGTTACGTGAAAGGTGGACCAAAATAATATTGGATAATACTAAGGGTAAGATTTTCTAAGTGTACTCCCTGTTACTTTCGGTGTCTGTCCGTGGATTTTGTTGATGGTCATCGCATGCAGTGCAAATCCACATTTGTACTATATGAGAGTAGGCCTACATGATATTTTTGAACAGATCACACACAAACAGACTGCGAGAGAAACAAAGCCTGGGTGACTAATATAACATTACAGAGACTTACACACGCTATCCAGCTGTCTATCACCGTTCGGTTAGTTTTAAAAATTTCACGACAAAATATGTTATTTATCCCGAAAAAAATATCGAATGCCCTCCCTAATAATACATGGTATTTCCTTATGAAATTTCATCAAGATGGTTGTAACCGTATCGCAACAAAGAGACTTCGAAGGTAAGAACTGTAGAGGAAGTCAGAGATCAGAATATATGATGCAGATAATTGAGGATGTGGGTTGTAGGGGGTATGTAGAGATGAAGAAGGTAGCACAAGATAGGAAGGGATAGAGGATTGCATCAAACCATTCGAAAGACTGACGACAGCCAAAAACAAAGAGACAGATTTACTTTCAAATTTCTAATATTATTGTAGATTCCTGTTAGTACTTATTTCCTACATGAAATGACTAAATGTTTTGGCTACAGGAATTTTTTAGTCTGAGATTAGCGGCTGGTGCCTCTCAAGCTGGCAGGTATGTGGTATACCTCTCTCTGAGGTGTACCTGTGCCTTAATTGAAGTAATGAGTCCTTTGAGACGCACAATAGCGCTCTAATGATGGCGGGACATTTGATACTTCTCCTTTCTTCACTCATACCTGCGAGGAGAGCAGCTTTGAGTCTTACTGCGTATAAAAATATTCATTGGGCTTAAGGTAAAGGCACGTGTGGTCTTAATGACCTGGTCAAAGGCTTTTTATTGGCTACGTAATCCGCCCGTACCTAGCCGCTTGACCTAACCCGATAATCCTACCGGGTATAGGGACCTCCAGTTTAACATGAAATCCGAATCACGGAACTGTTCTGGCGTACTTTACATTACACAGAAAGTTGTGCAAGAGGGAAATGTCGTATTAAAGATCTTTGAAAATCCCAACCGAGGCCGGGACTCGAACCAGCGACCTTTCGAGCTTCGGTTAGCGTAAGAAGTCGCTCCTAATATCTACAGTTCTACCTGCCTGCTAAATGTCATTTGTACCAAAGTAAGAATTTCAGTTTGAATAAGAGTCCAGAAAGTCTATATCTTCCGCTCAGAATGATGTGAATCATCCTTGAGATATTTTTTCCTGTGAAACACAATTCTGTAATTTCTATACTGTTTCGGGAAGTATTTAACAAGAATTTTAATTTCCTATGAACTTATTCTTTTGTTTTTAAAAAAAGTTCATTTCCCGAGAAGAAGCCTGTAAGAGAATTCTTAATAACTCGTCTACAATGCTGCAGACCCGAGCTATTGATATAAAAGATTATGTAAAGCCCGTTTTGCATTTAGATTTACCAAAATGTCGAAACTCCTAAAATAAGACGTCGTCATTAATGCAGTTTATTTTATTTCCAAATTTTTGTGCACTTCTCAATAATAATTCATGGCACGCTTGCACAATTTAACGTTTGTTTCAAGTTCTTAGCACTACAATAAACAGTTACAGATCCTTTACATTAACTCGGTCCAAACATTCCTCTTTTTTTTTCCCGACATTTATTTCTACAACATCGCTCCTGAACCGAAAGACAATCGTTACATTCCATTCAGGCTTACAGGGTAGCCTAGTTAAAAAGCATTCCTTACATTTATAACCATATGCTGAGCCGTCAACCTTGTATGCTAACATATTATTTCTCTTCATAGCCTTTATGTGCTTCGCTTTAAGTATATAGTCACGACTAATTTACCAGACGGCTTGTATCGGGATGTTATTCCTGGTTTACCCAGCTTTGTTGGCGAACGGTAACACTCGGGTATGGCATTCGGGGGGACGCGGTTTCAAATCCCCGTTCGGTAACCCAGGTTTCGGTTTCCCGAAATAAATCCAGGATAATACTGGGATTGTTCCTCCAAAAGACTGTGACTGAATATCTTGTCCCCCTCCCTTTATACTCCCTTGTCCCTCTTGTTCCTCCTTACTTACCCGCCTGCAATAACCTCAATGTCGAAGAGGCGTAAAATGCAAATATAAAAATTATTCCTGGTTTCTGTACTAACGAGACGAAGCAAGTCTCATCAGCTGTATGCGAACAATTTAAGTTTTGTGTGCTGATTTGTTTGTAAAAAGTGTAATTTTCGAAGCTTCAATTGCGGACCGTCGCAGCATTTACCCCCCACAAAATATGTAAATTAGAATTTCACCCGTTTAACGTACCTCCCCGTTTTCAGTGTGACGATGCTATAGTAAGTAGTCTCAACCACACTGGAAGGTCACTATTCCCAGCAACAGTGTCGTTAAACATGGACCCTCAATGCGCTGAGGGGCCGAACATTTGATCGGGGAGGTACAACGGAGCCGGGCACGAGTCCAGGCGCCCTGACTGGGGTGTTTAGGATGTTTTCCGCAGCCGTCAACGTGAATACTGTGACGGTTCCCAATCTCCGCCTCATAAATAAGACACTTCAGACGCAATATATATATATATATATATATATTACACACAGAACATAGTTACACATTTTGCAGACAGATGGCAACACTTCACTACCTCCATTAGTATGCAGTAAGATCTGGTACTAGGTACAAAATGCTTGGCGTCAAGAACGGCATGTGGCCGTAAAACCAAAGCTCCAAATTTGACCAAGCGAAAAGACGAGTAAACCGATCCCTAATATTGAGTAAAGGTGGTGAAGAAGAAGAAGAAGTAGAGTGTTGGGAAACACAGTACGTTACTTTCTGTGAAGGTATTAAAGCATGATTGTTCGAAATATTTATAGGCAGGGTAATTTGACATTTAGTTTGTTGACCCAAATATAAACGTTTCTAAATATTTCCATCATTATGCATCTGTACCTATTACACGATAGTTGTGTACACAATTCAACCTCTCGAAGCCATATCGAAACCGACGATAGTTGAGCCTCGTATTTCGTATTCACAGCAGATTATTTTTCATATTTTTTTTTTGACAGGTGTACTACGTCATGCAAACACAGTATGTATTAAAAGCTGTCAGTGCCTAAATGTGGCTGGAATGTAGGGTCGAATAGGAGTCTGTGATAGACTTTGAGAAATATATCAATATATCAATATTTTTCGTAAAATAATCTATATTTATCGTCGATACAGTATTTTTATTCTCAGTATATCAAAAATAGATATTATATTTGGAGTATCAATTTTAAGTATCGATTTGATATATTTGTACGAATGCAATTCAGTATCCAAATTAATACGTTAGGTATATATTGAATAAACATAAACACACATCCGATCTCCTGAAAGAGTTTTGAAAATGAATTCGTCGTAATTTAACAGCTTTTCACCAACGGTTAAGAGTTTAAAAAAAGCTGTTAAATTTTAACAGATTTACGTTAACGTGTTATTTGAATGTTAACGGTAAAGTTATTTTTATAGTTGAATAATATTGATTAAGGATCTGTGTTGCGAAGTTGAGGGTTGACGTAAGTTAACAGCTTCTGTTTTCAACTGGTTTTTTCATTGATGAATAACAGTTAATGCGTTGGCGAAATACCTGATATGCCAAGCCTTTTCTATGTAGTCCGAAAGAGTGGCTTCTGCAGTTAACTTGGTGGCACCGGACAACAGGAGTAGTTTACGAGGGAACACGTGAAACATAGTTCTTTTGAAGTCTAAATCAGGCGAATACTGGTTTTATAGACTGTAAAAATAGATAAATTAGTAAAATTTGCTTTATATTCTGCAGGTTTCTTTAATTTTGAAATGTTTTGGGAATATTTTAAGATAATAACTGGCAAAATGCAAAAATATCGATATATCGGAATCTCGATATTTTTCTCGATATACATCGATACTGTTTGTAAATATCGATACGATATTTATCGATATATTTTTTCGTTTGGCCATCCCTAGTCTGTGAGCATGGTAAGTCTCTTGTCTGCGGTGAGGAATTCGGTGGCGCAGATCGCTGTGGGCGCATCCTCATTGTATCCCCCTCGTCATTGTGCTCTGCGTCCCGTTATCAGGAGGAAATGAACGTTCGGTGCTGGCGGCAGTGTTTCTGGAAACCACTCGCTGCTTGTGCAACGCTAGAAGAATTTGCTCTCTGCCAGTGAGTTCTCGGGTTTTGCGGCTTGTTGCTCACTTCAAGGAGGCGTAGGAATGGTAGTCGCCGTGACTTCTCCATATAATAAAATTAGAATACAAGTAACTGTTTTATAATTTAAAAACCAAGTGGCTATTCAAGAAGAAAATTCAGTAATAATCCTATTTACATTTTAGAAACAGATACAATACTACGCAATATCTATTAATATACACTCCTGTAAGTCAAAAAATTGATTTTTAAAAATCGGATTATATAATTCTGCTCAAAATGTCTCACATTGCTTTCCCTTAAAGTTTTGGATGATTTTTTATAAAGCCTTATGGCTAAGTTATTTTAATTCTTTATTTTTTTAGCTACATATTTGGATAAATAATTTCTCTTTCCGTGGTATTGAGGTTATTTAGGCCTACGCCAGTTCTCTTTTGATATTATCCAGTACCTTTGTTTATCAAAAGCAGCATCTCAAACAAACACACCGAGCGTGGTGGATGAACGGTTAATGTTCTGGCCTCGCATTCGGGAGGACCTCGGTTCGAATCCCCGTCCGGGCATCCAGATTTGTGTTTTCCATGGTTTCCCTAAAACACTCCAAGCAAATGTCGGGATGCTTTCTTCAAAAAGGCCATAGCCGAATTCCTTCCCGTTCCTCGTTCCCATTCCCTTCCCGCCACTAATTACCTTAGTCGTCAACAAGGCTTAAAACAGTAAGTAAAAAAAAAAAATACACATATTTATTATTGTCACAATACCTGTTTCAATAAACAGTGGCATGAAAGGTTCTTGCTCTTTATTTTTTTGCTTTTCTTTTTTCTAAACAAGTAATATTATATCATAATCCATATTTAATTATGCTTTGGCAAAAAAAGTAAATTATGCTGCTAAGACATACTTAAAAGATACATTCTTCTTCAAATTAGCTATTAAAAAAAATTCTTCGCAGTTTTTACAGACTTTAAAAGTTTTTTGTTCAATTTCACTGAAATAGAATCAAAGTTCTACTTTTTGTAATATTTTTCTGCCAAGTTGTCTAATTATTGTACATTATTGTACGAACTGGACAGAGAGATATTACGTGCATATATACTTATAAAACCAGATAGATTCAAACTTAGATTGTTAACCATTATTTAAAAAAAAAAAATTGTCTGCAGTCTAAACACTGAACTTAATTACTGTTACAGTTAGCAAATATTTTCCCGAAACAAACAAAAAAGAGATCAAATTCAATGTGTATGAAATATGAGACATCGGTCTGCGTTGTCTCCCAACATTAGTTGTTTACTGTACACTTTAGGAGGGGTGTTCAAATTTAAATTATAATTTATTATTTACTTAGAAAGTTATTTCAGATAAAATGGTTTACGTAATTTGTTTCCAATATATTCTTGCTGTTTTTCTGTTCACTGCCATCATCCTGCCTGTAACTCACGTGCTGCATCGTAAACAAAATTCGCTTTATTATGCATGTTCTTCACATTGCGAGTACGATTCAGTCTCGACGTGTTCGAAAGCTGTGGCCTGTTTATAGATTTCGCTATGTGTGGCAACATCAGCTTACGAAACTGCCTTTTAGATCTCTCATAAATTATACCCTGTTCACCTTCAACTTTGGTTCAAGGAAATGTTCCCCTTACCCTTCTCCTCACCTCACTACCCTCTCCCGTTGCCTACCGCTAGTGACCTCGTTGTTGACGCGCCATGAAGCCACAAACTCCATTGCCCACCGCTTCGATCAGACCACTATGTCCATACAAGCGAGTAGAAAATTTGTCAATGGTCACTCTTATTCCTTGTCATGTAGAGATAAGGACAGCGGTGTAGGAATATAGAGCTGAGTAGCAGAGCGACCCTGAGCCGCCTGTTAAGGTGGCTTCCCACGGCCATTGCATTTGCCGGCCGCGCCGGTCCATTTATCAAGGGGGCGTCCATAAATTACGAGAGGTGAAATAGGGGGGGGGGGTCCGGCGAAATCTCACCAAGGGAGAGGGGAGGCGGTAATGGAAATCTCACGTGAGGTTGTGGAAATTTTTGTTGGACTTTAGAGCTAAAAAAAAGGTCTACAAATGACGCGAAAGTCGATTTAAGGGTCTATTTCGTCGAAAAGTGGGGGAGTAACCGGTTTTGGATGGTGGGGGTCTCCCGGACTACATCTCACCAGAAAGGGGGGGGGGGTCGGACCAGATCTCAAGATGTCTCACCAGAGGGGGGGAGGGTCGCTCCGGAAATCCGGAAAAAACACCTCACGTAATTTATGGATGCCCTCCAACAGAGGGCAGGGATGGCGCGCCTCTATGAGTCATCCAATCGGTAAACATCAAATGCCCGGAGAGCTGAAAAAACACTAGGCAACGTGGTGGGTAGGTGGCTGCGAAGGCTAGCCTGTGGCGGGTGCTGATCCGTACGATTCGGCTGCATGCCTATAGTGACTTAGGCGTTTCCTCTTCTAAGAAATTTAATTATTGCTTTGTTACACTTTTGAGGCAATAATAGTACACATAGATTATTACTTCTTACTAAACTTGGTGGGTCAGTTGTTTCGCTTTGGAGTCGCATTCTGGATGACGGAAGTTCGAATCGTCGTTCGGCCATCCAGATTTCGGTTTTCCATGGTTTCCCCAAATCACTCTATACGAATGCCGGGATGACTCTTTCTAAAGGCCATGGACGAATTTGTTCCCGTTCCTTGCCCCGAGAATTTCCCCGCTTCTAAAGACCTCGACGTCAACGAGACGTGAAGCCATCAGCGGGAAAGAATACTCCTTACCGCGCATCAGACATTAGCACCAAATTTGGTATCTGTTTTGTTTTATTGAGCACTAAATTCAAATTACTTTCGTAACGAAAAACGAATAATTGAAAAGTTATGTCTGCTTCTGATTTCTTTTACATTGCTGACTCGCAATGAAAATGTCTTTTGCAATTCTGCAGTTTTTTAATGGAAGGTAGAGGAGAGGAGGAGAAGAGAGACAACGTTTCTGTATCTTTAAATTCAATCATGTATTCGGTGCTCAGAAGAATCGAGCAATGTCAGAGAAGTAAGTTTGTTAAAAAAATTCACTTCCATCCTATCAAGGATTCAGATTGGCTGGGAGGAACTTAATATTTGGTGCGAAGCAGTATCTGCCTTGAAAATTTCTCTGGATCGTTGAAATTAACTGTAGATGTTAGTTTAAATCTTAAATTAGTGACGTTTGGCTTTGTTTCTTTTATGCTATGGTTTAGTTCTACATTCCGAACGCCGTAGCGTAAATTTAAATTAAAATAAAACTCGTGTCAACAACATTTACAACAAGATTTTACAAATCTGTCTCTTTCTCGCTACCAATTAGTTCAGATGATGAGGCCAAACTAAAGTTTGCAGTAAAACTGTAGTTAACTTGCTGGAATTTTCTCAAAATTGTGAGTGATTAACAAATTCGATAATTCAGAAGATTTTTTTCCGACAAAAAAAAATCATATATATAGTTCGATGGAGCATTTCATGAATCAGATAATCTGTCATGAAAGTACATTTTAAAAAATTAAAAAATTTCCAGGACTATTTTTTTCCAATTTAATTTATAATATATAATATATATAGAATATCGCAAAATAATTAAAAAAAAAATCTGGTGGCCTCAATACCCAATCTGTAAATGGAACTTATAGCGCGCAAGAGTAACTAGATCTTGACAATACTGAGTTTTTTTATGGCATTTCGCTACTTCAGCTACAGCTAGTTCCAGTATGGCGTGTACCGAGCGTGGTGGGTGAACGGTTAACGTTCTGGCCTCGCATTCGGGTGGACGCCGGTTCGAATCCTAGTCCGGGCATCCAGATTTGGGTTTTTCATGGTTTCCCCAAATCACTCTAGGCGAATGCCGGGATGCTTCCTTCAAAAGGACATGGCCGAATTCCTTCCCGTTCCTTTTCCCCAATCCCATCCCGCCTCTAATGACCTGGACGTCGACGAGGTGTAAAGCTATAAGTTTAAAAAAAATGGCGTAGAAAGCTTCTAACAATGTATATACGAATGACTTTCTGTAGTCTGTTACTTCGATTAAGTGCAGACAACACACGTAGTATAAACAATTATAAACGCTCATGTTCTTTTGGTCTGGCTCGAGCCGACGACTGCGAAACCAGAGCGCTAACCGCTAAACTGCCACGGCTGGTACTCCCCGACTTCTGTTTTAGTGTAACATGCTCCGCTAACTTCGCAAAACACACGAATCACAGACAGACAGCGATATTCGCTTCCCTCTCCCAGGACACGTCATCTTTAATGACCTCAGCCGCGGACAGGACAGTTAGCCGCTACAAAATAAAAACGGTTTCTCTCGAGGGACAGATTATTCCGGATTGTTCGGGATGAATATTTCCGAACAGTTGGTACCATGCGGCTACGGAAACATATCCGTCACCGATGTAGCAAATGTACTTTGGCTTGACGCAACACTGAGGCCACGCTATTACGAATCGTAAGTCGAGTCAGCTGTTGGATGGGCGGTCACGTTCGGGAGGTCGCAGGTTCGATCCCCAGTCATGTCATCCTGATTTCAGATTTCGCCCACTCTCTCTAAGTCACCCCAAGTGGAGGCTACGATGGCTCTTTCACAAAACCGAGTGAGGTGGGTGAGCGGTTAACGTTCTGGCCTCGCATTTGGGAGGATGGTTGTTCGAATCCCCGACTGGACATCTAAATTTGGGTTTTCCATGGTTTCCCCAAATCACTCCAGGTGAATTCCGGGATGCTTCCTTCCATCACAGAATTTCTTCCCGTTCCTTGTCCTCAGTCCCATCCCGCCTCTAATGACCTTCACGTCGACGAGGCATAAAGCCATAAGTACAAAAAAATATATTTTCCAAAGGCCCTGGTCTATATTCTTACCCTATACCGGCTGCAACGGTATCGACCTCGATGAACCGTAAAACCTAGCAAAAAAAAAAAGTATTGGTATCCACCCATATTTCGGTTTTCCTTGTTTTCCAATATCACTCCAGGCAAATACAGGGATGGTACATTTCAAAAGGCCATTGGCAAATTCCTTCCCGTTTCTTGCCTCCAGTCCTTTCCTGCCTCTAATGACATCTACCAAATAAAAATAAATAAAAAAATAAAAAAGGTAGTTCGTCCTATTCGATGCATTCCTGAACGACGGTGGACTGACACACTGTCCCAGGCAGTTTTTTTTTTTTTCTGCTATGTTGTTAGTGATGTGAAGTTTATATACCAACTGCCGCGAGAGGACACGAGATTTTGCGCGCTCCCCGGAAGCGAACTGGTATGAGCTCTAGGTGAATAGCGCGACGTTTTAATCTGAGAGCTTTATGCGGAACCAACTCTTTCATATCGAGATTGCGTCTCGTAAAGTGCAAAGTAGAAAAAAACTAACTCACAGTTAAATCAAAGCACTTCGAAATTAAAAGTTTTAATGTTTCACATGAACCAGAATCAATCTTAACGGGTACCTCCATGATTTTTTTTTAATTTAGGAAACGAAAACAATTATTCGATTCTGCTTTCTTGATCGAGAGATGTGATAAGAAAATATGTGGATATTGAGCCACAAAATCTTTCGCTGTAGACGTCCACGTTTCTCATATTCATGTTGTCTCGATTTCACAGGAAATGAATGATTGACAACCAAACTTTAAGCGCCAAACATCCTCATGCATTCTAATGTTAATATATCGTTATTAGCGTTTCTTGACACTATAGTCGGGCGTTGGCTTGGGGGAGGAAGGGGGGGAGGAAGTGAATACAGTGAACCTGTCGTAAGAATGTATTTATTTTATTTTAAGATAATTTCATAGTATTCCGCTTACTGTGGAGAGCAATAAATTAAAGAATTAATTATTCTCATTTTAGGCTTGGCGTGAAAGAAAGCTAGGCCACCAACGGTATCATAATCTAACAGTGCAATTTTTTTTCATACGTTTGGCATTTTCTTTATCCCTGTTCTTTAGTTGCGGCTAAATGAGGGTTTGCCCTATAGCGACACCTGACCGCCGCGCGTGCTGTGATATTAAATTCCCTAACTCACAGCTCACACCCTCCTGGATAGCTGCCAGGGGTTGAGCAGACCTTTCCGCCTTCGTGGAAATTTGTTGTTTCAACGCAAGTGGCAACGGCACATTAATTTTGACCTTAAAAAAATGTTTCGGGTTTGTTATGGAGATATTTGTACCTGAATAGAAAGTTGTGGATGTTAGTAAGGGATTGAGATCATTTTTTTCACAAATTGATAAGTAACTGGATAATTACTATTTTCTGATCCTTAGCCCTGTCGCGGTATCAATGATAAGCTCCGACGAATCACTTTTGACTTGGTTTGTTTTTTTCCGCGAGCGCTACAATAATATTATACAGTGCACACAGCATACGCATCGACTCGACCAAAGTACTAATCGCAATCATACAAATATTCCAGCGATTCTATCTTCCATTTAACTTGTAACTCCCTGCTCAACTAACTAACTCGTCTCTGCCGCTTAATATTTAATTTAATTGCAATGGAGCACAGGCTCCGGTGGCAATTTCCCTACACACCCATCTTCCCCCTTTCCTGCACCCGCCTATATTTGGCCTCTACAAATTTTAACTTTAAATTCTTTCATCGTTTTAGTAAATTATTCATCATTTCCCTCGGTAACTTATTCCAACCCCTGAGACCATTATTACCTAAAAAGAGAATCTTCCTACACCCTTGTGCCTGAAATCGAGTGCCAGCTTGTGATCATGGTCATCTTTTCCCTTCCATTCATTACTTTTAATTCTTACACCAATATGTTTTCATGCCTCATCACCAATATGCACCTTGTACACTCCCATGACCCTCTTCACCCTGTTCCTGTCTTATAATGAATCCCATTCCAGCTGTTTTACCATATCTGTTACTGATTGCATTCTGCGATAATTTTCAGAAACAAATCTAGCCCCCCTTTTTTGCCCCCTCTCCAACTCCTGTATTTGATACTCAAATTGTGGGTCCCATACTGCACTACCATATTTAAGCAATGGTCTGACCAATGTTTTGTAACCCAGTTCCTTTACTTCTCTCGTACATCCCCTCATCACTCTCTCCAACAACCTTTTCCTTCTACCTGTCCAGTGTGTCCTGCCCATTTAAGCTTTTTATCAAATGTAATGCCAAGATATTTACATGCTTGTTTATATAGACACTACAGAAATATCCAGATTAATTCAACGAGTTCTTATCGAAGTTTCTCGAATTCTCGAATCCATGCAAAAATAATTGAAAATTGTACAAAAACTTTCACAATCATTAGAAAACATCTTGAAATGAAAGTTAATATTGTTTACACAAAAATTCAGTCCAAACCGTCGCAAATTGTCCAAACATCGTTGCTCACATCGATACTTACAATTACGAACTTTTAATCAATGTTTCATTCATAATTCTGTCCTTGATCGTATTACATCTCATTTGTACAGTTTTTGTCCGTAAACCAAGGTTCGCTTGAATGACGCAGATACACAAATTCACAACTAATCAAAAGAGAAATATACAAATCCACTATTAAGCAACTCTCATCTTGCTATACATAGTTCTTAAAATAAAATTCATACAAAGACTGGGTCTGAGGACTGTTATAAAATGTTTGAATTTTCTCACTCACTGTTCGGTAAGATCATATGAATTCCATAAAAAGCTGATTTGGAGAGTGTTACACATTTTTCGAGAACGTTAGTGAGAAAAGGCAAACAGTGCACCATATCTGCTGTGTGTCTTTGAACAGGCTGGTGATAAAGTCAGTGCTAGTGGTCATTGTAACTAGCCACCAGTCCTCAAGTCAGCAGTTAAATATAAGAGTGGGCTATGTCTCCGCTTACACCGCATCAAGGTAATTGTTATAAGCAATCTTTGTCTTTTATTATCGATGTTAAAATAGTAGCCATCATACCTTCCATCATAGATATTCCAAACATCCATTTCACATATCAGGATCTCAATAAGTTCGTCATCAATTTATGTGACTTTCTTCATATTACGTTAAAAAGATCTACAATTGCAAGTACAATGAATCTTCGCGTTTCGCGATCATATTAAACATGTTTTAGAACTTTAGGCGTGAAATGCGAATGCGTAATATTTCTGTGGATACTGACTAATAGTTTAGTAGCTCAATTAGTGTTTCGTTTGTGTTTTGCGATATACTTTATATGTCCAACGTACTTCTAATTTGTGACAAAATTACGAGAAATTCCGCAATATTGTGTGTCTAGTTAATACGGCAGCATAATTTTTTTTTATAATAGTACCTTTGATAACAGTAATTATTGTTAATTTCAATGAAGATTATGCCCGCCTCCCCCCTACTGTGGCAATTTCTCTTCAAGTCTGCTCTGGCACTGCATGAATTTTTACTTCAAATTCTTTTAATGTTCAAGGTAAATTGTTTACAGATCCCTCGCTAATTTATGCCTGTCCGAGACTACCTCACTTACAAATGAAAACTTTTCCACTTCATTATGTCTAAAATCAAGTGTTATCATTCATTATGAATGTAAATCATTCTCACTAATTACGGACCTAAATTATATGTCGCCTACAACTATATCTTTACTGTCATAGATCATTAGTCCATTTGTTGTTGCTTTTTTTTCAATACTGTAATCGAGTAAAGTCTACCAATAGATGAATACATTTACAATATTTCCAAATTTTATGCTGAAGTTTTCGTTAAAAAAAATACACCTTGAAATTACATTGCTACATTATTATTCCAGTCAGAATTCTATATACAAGAAAGTATTATGACTGTATATAATTACATTGCTGATGCCTATGGTTACACTAATCAATGCAATTGATAGGATAAAAACATTAGATTTAGAGATATAAAATTCTACAAGCTTGTGATATGCACATCTGTCTTCACCTTTTGTGTATTTTGTTAAATATCATACATTATATAAAATAATATAGTTATTTAATAACATTAAGTTCGTCAGTGAGAAATGTGTTTAGTGTAGAACGACCGTTCTTGCAAGTACCATCAAACAAAATGGTCATAGTTTACATGGTTTTGTGTGAGAAAACTATCGTTCGGTTCTAGTTTTGATCAATAGCATTTGCTTAACATTCTGTTATCCAGCGATACAGTAAATAGTTTGGATATTATGCTACTTCATCGTATAAACTTAAAAGGTAGGCTTACACGCGAATTATTAACTGAGTCAATAGGGACATTGTCCTCTGAGTCTCAAATACTTGTTCAACACCAAATTCATACGCGTACATTTTGTCACGCAAGGCCCGTCTGTGAAATAATGAATACAATATGTGAAATGCAATCCCACTTTTATAAAAAATATTATTATTTTTATTTTTTATTTTGTTACTACACTAAAACTCCGATTATCCGAATCGTTTTTTCAATTAAGACCGAAACGTACTGCGAAAAGGCTTCCCCTCTTTTATAAAAACCAACCCAAAGTTCGGATGACTGCAGCTTTGTTTACCGAGTGGTACGGCGAAATTTTCATCCCTGTAGTGGAAAATGACACAAAATATCTTGGAAAAGAAGACATTTACAATATACATAAAAAAATTAATCAAAATAGACCCTTTTTCGGAAAAAATCCGATTATCCGAATTTTTGATTATCCGAATGGGGCCCGGTCCCAATTGATTCGGATAATTGGAGTTCTACTGTATTTTCATTCCTCCCAGGTGAAGCCTGGGAGGCGGGCTGCTGGAGTGTCTCGAGGACCCTTTTCAGCCGACTAGCCTAAAGGGGAGGGAAGGGGGATGGAAGTCTGCCGTGGCCTTGTAGGGAACCATCCCAGCATTCGCCTTGAGTGACTGAGGAAAACCACGGAAAACCCCAGTCAGGATGGCCGGACGGGGTTTGACCCCGTCCTCCCGAATGTTAGGTAAAAGGGCAAATTTGCCCTCCTCCTACCTACAACCAGTTTTTTACATCCATTGTTGCAAACCTCACGACAGAAATGTAATTAAAATATTGGACTGATGAAGATACCTCAACGAGAGACGAAACTGGTCTAAAAATAAAAAATTTTAACAGTCGCATTGGTATCTTAATAAATAATAATTTATTACTTTAGCAAACAACTGCAGAATAAGTGAGCTATAGTAAGTATGCAGAATATCTGTGTCCGCATGGGTCGAGATTGTCACATTTAAAGTAATCCTTATTATCTGTGTTGACATAGCACACTGAGAACCGCCAAAAACAGCTTCAGCGTACCGCACAATCTGAAGTTAAGCTGAATTTTTATACGACTGTAGTATTTCCTTTGCACTAAAAGAAGGTAATAACGGAATCAAGCTCGAGAAAGTGCACATCATAAGAATATTTATAGGTTTAGAGACAGGTTTGCAGATTAATTTACAGTTAGCAGTTAAAAATATGAAGAAGTATAAATATGTCGGTTTTTACTTTTCTCACTTTTTTGGAGATAGTTCTAGAACGGTAGCCGGCCTTCCGCCTTGCAAGACGAAACAGCGTCGTACTGGTGGCGGATAGTGACAATGAAGCCGGGTTCGAATCTCGAGTCAGACGTACCCACTTTCCCGATTACTGTTTTAGGCTGTTTTCGGTAATCATTTAGTTGAATACCGGGACTGTTCCCTACTTTACTGACAAAAAATACTCAAACAAATTTAGATAAGGTAAACTTTATCTTAAACGGTACACGAACTCCTTTCTTTCCGCCTTATTATAAGGACCTTTCAATCAGACTTTGAATTATGCCAACTTATTAAGCTACATAGCTTTCAAGCCAAGAATCCAATCTGGTAACATGACGATAGGAGGTCACATCGTTCGCTGAAATTATGATTCTAACCTTGCGAAATTTGCGTTTTGACTGTCTGTTGCAAAGTGTGTGAGAGAGAAACGCTTTTGCTGTAACTAGGACTTAAGACGATTTTCGTATTTATCCACGCATCTTTCTGAGTTTCAAGGTTATTCTTCCTGTGTTTCAACCATGACACATTTATTTGAAATTTGCAACCGATCCTTCTGATAGTAGTAAATTTCGTAACTACTGCCCAAACAAAAGTAACCGTCGATCGTTAATATTTGTTAACTTCTATAGTGAGTTTCATAAGTTATACGCCTGTTCTAAGCGCGACAACGTATTGAGTTATCTTTTAAGAAATTCCTGACCGTCCAAGCGATATGAGTCAGTGTAACTGAGTGGTACTTATGTGGAAATCCATGTGAAGCTGCAGGTTTCAGTGATGTTTTAGAGATGTATGCGCATGTGTTGTGGAATTTTTAAAGAATTACATAAAAGTGCATTTTATGTGCTACGAGCTGTTATCCGTAACTTCGCACGCGTGGACTTAGAATTGGCTATAGAAAGTTGTAAGTTACGTAAAAGATGTCGGGATAATACGACGGAGAAGCCATCGCCATACCATTCTACCACTGAAACTGTCTCATAAAAAGAACCGATTTGCAAAATGTTTAAAAATATCAACAAACCAAAGGAGGAGGGGGGGGGGTTAAGTGTGGGAGACTACCTACCACAGTTCCACCGGCAGATTTTTGTTTGTGGTTTAAAATTATGTTACTTCATGAACAGATCACACACAAACTGACTGCGAGAGAAACAAAGCCTGAGTGACCGATAGCACATTACAGAGATTCACACACGCTATCCGTCTCTCTGTCACCGGTCGGTTAGTTTTCAAAATTTCATGACAAAATATGTTATTTATCCCGAATAAAGAATTTTATGTAGTTCCTAATAATACTTCATATTACATGGTCAAATTTCATAAAGATTGGTTTAGATATTTAGTCGTGGAAACGAAAGAAACAGACAGAGAGGCGGAATTAATTTTGCGTTTACGATATAAGTGTATATTAACATTGTAACCGAACTTCGTAATGATAATTCTTTTACTTAAAAGCAATTAACTGGTTTTTTTTTTAATTTATTTATGTGTGTAAGAGGAGAAGAAGAGCACCGAAGCTGGTCTGTTAGCAGTTAACGCTCCTATCTTGCATTCGGAAGAACGCGATTTCGATTCCCAGTCATGCCATACTTATTTAGGTCTTCCATGATTTCCCGAAATCACTCCAAGTGAATTTCCGTATTATTCCTTCATAAAGCCGAATTCTTTGCCGTTCCTTTTCCACAATACGTCTCTCGGCTCTAATGACTTCGACGTCAACGAACCGCAAAACCGTATGGAACAAAAACAACAAGAAATAAGAAGTGCAAGTATAGGTGTAAACTAAATTGGATGACAACACTTATTTGCTGGTAATGATAAATCAATAGCTTTAAAATGATACCAATATAAATTAACACTAACAAAATATTATTTAGACTCTCTAAAATACAAATGCATCGCACAGTTGTCCAGTTGTTGAATTTACGGACAACAGATCGACGGAACCGATAATAATAATATTTTCGTGCGACATTATTGATCCTAACAAAATCCGGTAACCCCACCGGGTAAAGGGGACCTACAGTTGAAGGTCGAATACTAACCACGGAAGCGTTCTGGCGTACTTCACATTACACAGCAAGCTGTGCTAGAGGTCACGGTCGGGTTAAGGGCCTTTGAAAATCTCCGCTGAGTCAGGGATCCGAAACGGGAAGCTATCGATCTCGTCAGACGCCTTAACCACTGAGCCCTCAGACCGATATCAGCATGTAACTGTGTGGGGCTTGTCATTGTTGTTGTGGTATGTCGCAATTCCTCCTCCTAGAATTATTAGATGTTTTTATTTCTAACTCGTTTCACAAAGAATTAAAATCTGATCTTTGTTTACTTGCAGCGGTAAGTTTCTGGAATTGGGGGTAACCGTAGGTAGTTGCCAACCCTCCTAATGGGTTGAATGGTTGGGGTGTCCCCGTAAGATTCTGTTTTTTGAATAATTTCTCCTCTGCCGGGAACACTTGTCTATTGGAAGTGTTGAAATGTTGCCATCTGTGAAACATGTGATCTGTAGTCTGTGTGAAACGTGTTTATTTTATTTGCGAAATGTGTAACCTTTAAGGCACCGTGCCAGCATTTAGCCAGGTAAAAAGAAATTGCGTATGGCTTTGTTAGGCGGGAGACGCCGACAGGTAGTTGGTCCGCCTGCTTGGCAGAGTTTCGACTTGCCTCTATATTGTCTGAGCCTACAGTTGTACGTGAAATGCGAACCACTTACGGTACTAGCATGTTCATTTGATCAAAGCAAAGGCCGTAGGAATACCTGACCCCACCGGAATTGGATCCCGAAACGTTGAGCGCCTTAACCACTGAGATACCAGGCCACTTATTTACCTCCATAATAACGGGAAACCACAATCAGGAAGGATTGTACGCTGGGCGCGGGATTCGAATCCGAGTTGGTTTTACCTTCACAATCCAGGATAGTAACGCTTTAACACGCACTGCCACTCCGGCGTGTTATGAAATCTGTAAATAGATCTCCCCAGTGGCGGATCCGGGGGTGGGGGGGGGGCTAGGGGACTCAAGCTCCCCCCCCCCAAAAGTATTTAGGTCCACCCTTGATACAGGTAATTTTTGAGATTTGGAGATATACCTTCTTACCCGACTCAAGCCTCCCCCCCGCCAAACGAAATCGCTCAAGCCCCCCCCAAATGAAATTAACTCAAGCCTCCCCCCAAACCAAAATCCGCTCAAGGCCCCCCCTCCCCCAAACCAAAATCCTGGATCCGCCTCCACCACTGGATCTCAATACTTATTATACGTAGATTTTAGCTGTCTTTTATAAATCCTATTTTGAAATTCTTTTTTTCCCCTAGTGCCTCTTTTAATCTATGATAAAATCTTGTTGCATTATTCATGGTTGCAATATAAAATTCAGAAACTAAGCATGGGATTCAACTCGAAGGATAATTGGCCCCTCCCGAAGGAGGTATACTTAGCCTGATTTTGGAGGAAGTGTCGGCAGTTCCTTTCCTTCGTAGCTAACCTGGTAATCCTACCGGGTAAAGGGAACCCGCAGTTTAACGTGGAATCCGAACCACGGAAGCCTTCTGGCGTACTGGCAAGCTGTGCCAGAGTTAAGGTTCGGGTTAAGGGATTTGACTGCGGACCTTTCGATCTCCATGCAGACGTCTTAGCTTCTGAGCCATTAGGCCACTCTTAAAGTTTTATAAAGTCGATATCGTTGAAAACACTAAGGAATAGTTCGATAGCTTTGGCCGAAATTTGACTTTATTTTGTGTTTGAGTATCGAGTATTTCGTTATAGACAGGATCCGACAGGAGACATTAGAAAAGTTTCATTTTTGCTGAAACGTAATAGGACACACCTGACGATGCAGAGGAAGTTTATGAACTAATTATGTGGTGAGATCTCTCTAGTTTCGCCTGGCAGAGTCGCGGGTATCTGGTCTGGGAACACAGTAGTGCGTCTCTGAAACCAGAGCCAGCGCCCGTCCTTGGGCAGGTCGCATGGAACAGCGCACAAGGCGGCGAGGCCCCGGTTCGACTCCCCGTACCTTACAGAGTGACACATACTACTGTCTGCCGAATACAAGACAACGGTTTGTACAGATGACCACAATTTTTTACCACAGGAAGCTGTCACTTTGCTGCGAATTTGTGTAAATGAATCGTTAAGGATCAGAATTGTATCATATTCCATGTTTACCTGTTAACTATTGGCTCACCGAAATGTAGATATTAAAGATTGGAGCCAGTCCAGCTTGATGCAGGGTGATCAGGCCTCCAGGAATCATTTGTTCTTTACGAATTGCGCCGGCAGTGTTGTGTGTGGAGGATAGCACATAGCCCCGCGGGGATGCGCATTGAAGATGGTAATGGACAGTATCGATACACTCCCGTCGTAGAAGAGGTGTACTGATACCGCTTTGCCTCTGTTCGTCGCTGGTAGTTCTTGATTTCTGCTGTCTGTATTAAAGCTGTGCGCGTCTGTAATAATAGAGTAAAAAATTTAGCAAAATAAGGGGAAAACTAACTTCATTTTTGGAACTTACATGGCAGCATCATTTTTTTTCTGAATAAAAGAAAAAAATAGTCTTCCAAAGGCCGTCAGGGAAACTAACGTAGCATATTTCCGCATAGTACCCGCCACGTGGCCTTGATTAGGGGGCGTCCATAAACTGTGTAGCTCCATTTTGGCCTCCTGTGAATCTTCACATCCCTCCTCCCGACGTAGCTTTTGCCTCTACTCCCCCCCCCCCCCCAATCCCCCACCCCTCGCGCGTGGCACGAAGCTTTTTTCCCTTTTGATTCCGGATGACATTTTTTACTGTGTTCTCTTCGCAGAAACTATTGTAAATTACAAACGGAAATAAATATGTTCTGTACCTTATTTTAACTGTGACTAATAATATAACTAATAATAAAAGCTACGTGGCTTGGCTCGGAAACCTCCCCTCCCTCGCGTAGCTCTCCAATCAACCGCTCCACCCTAGACTGGGCCACGTAGTTTATGGACGCTCCTTTAGTAACGTGCAGTAGCTGCGCCTGGTACTTGACGCTAGTTTCTTGGCTAACGCAGTAGTAGCCTCGATAAACTATTCCTCCTAATCAACAGACTGTGTTCTTATATAAACCCGAAACGTTTCCGCAATGCATAGGAAGTGAGGACGTGCGACACTTACTGGATATTCTTCGACAGGTAAGTTAATGTTGTTGGTGTCAGCAGTTTTCCGTGGCATGTACGAGATTGCTGAACGGAGACACCCGAGCTTTCATGCATAAATATCCCTCACAGACTTCCCCCAATAACGCCCACTACCCGGTAGCCGCCCCCGCCGCGGAATTAGACCATCTGAAGAATTACAGCGGGTATGTCGAGGAATGCTTCACCACTCATTAAGGGTGCCCACGGGAAGCGACGCGGCGCCCGCCACGAACCAGGCCGAAGACCCTCCAAAACCTGGCTGTATATCCAATCAGAAGAATTGACGCCAGGTGTCACCATCTCTCTTCTGTCATACACATCAACAGCTGGAATAAAACGCTCCATATTTCGCACCGCCACCTGCGCATACCGAGGAACGGGACTGGCCGCCACATGTCGCACTTCGACGCCTACTGGAATCTTATCCACACTTATGGTAGTTGGATAAATTTTCCGTGATTCCATGATATTTATCTTACACTGCCTCTAGAAACAAATCTTTGTTTCATTTTGGTCGTGGATAGAATTAATTCGCCAGTAAAGAGTTTTTAAAATCTCAACGTTCATCATATCCATTAGACTGCAAATAGTATATCTGGGGATCTTGCTCGCCACGTGAGTACCTCAACATTGTTCTTTCCGCATTGAAGCAAATAGAGCAGGATATGTGTCATACAGCTGTGCGTATACTTGGAGCCGCCAGTGAGGCTCAGTGCGCTGGACCGGTGAGGTACAACGGACCGGGACTGTGCCCAGTACCGGCCGTCGTCACTGGATTTTAGGCTGTTTTCCCGCAGCCATCAATACGAATGCTGGGACGGTCCCTAATCTCCGCCTCATAAACTAAGAATTTCACAAACAAAAATATATCTACTTATCATACGCGGAACATAGGTACACGTTTTACAAATAGATGGCAATATTTCTCTTCCCCCATTAGTGCTAGTGTTGGGAAAAAGTGGTGAAGAAAAAGAAGATTGACGTTTCCACGAAATTAACTGCCGCGGTGAACGGAGCTGCCTAAAGAGAGAATTGTTTGTGTGTTGGAATCTACGCTGGGCTACCTGGGGGAGGGAGGGGGGGGGGGTAACGAGCCAAGCCACCTGCCTTTTCATTCATATTATTTGTCACTATTAAAATAAAGTACAGAACACACAACAGCATGTTCATACCTATTTCCGTCATTTAGTTATCTCCGTATGTAATTTAGATATCCTGTATACTGACAGTGCCGCGCATGCGTGTGACTTGAAATAATAGCGTTGGGTTGCATGTGGCTGGTGCATTTCAACTAAACGACATGCGACGGCGCATTACGATTCGAAAAGCATTAGACATGCCGTATCCAGACTCAAAATTCTCTTACAGATGTCATCCGGCATTGTCCAAGGCATTGACGGTTCGTATTGTTTTGATGGTTTCAAATAAAGCTGTTTTGAATGTGATAACTAGCGTGTGACCATACAGTTCGTTGATAAAATAGTTTTAACTTTGTTAAGTGAATTGCAGTGCAACTTAATCACAGTGTTCGCTGGAGTGTAATTGCAAGTTCAAAATATGAAGTGGTGCTATTCAATAAACGAGGGTTATCGAAAATGTTTTTTCCAATGAGTTATAGACATTTTTTTAAGCAGATGAAAAAATCATTCCCTTTTAATGTAGAAATAAAGGTGACAAAACTGCAGTAATAGAAAACAAAAAAATGCCGGTCGTCTTCGTTATTTTACGCGGCAGGTATGGTTTGTTTCCGTTTTATCAGTTAATGAACAATGATGAATGAGATAAGGAAAATGTTTTTAGTAACACCTCAGGAGAAAAGGAACCATGATTGTACCTGAGAAAGAGGTTTTTCCCAATAATAGATCATTTGCTAATGGATAGTGATAATATTTATAATTATATAAAAGTCTATAGCGCAAATATCGGTTGTTTTCATTATACAAGCAATAATTTTAACAATAATGTGCCAAGATAAAACAGTACAAAATGTCTTCTGAAATTAATGGGGAAAAAAGTTAGTGCCACACGGGAAAAGGGGGGAGGCAAAAGCCACGTCAGGCCAAGTGGGGGAAGGGGGGTCCAGGGAAACCAAAATGGAGCCACGTAGTTTATGGACGTTCCCTAGGTGGCGCTTTAAACGCGCATTGATGGTCTGCAATTAGCTAATGCCATTCTGATCACTTGGAATACTGTACTGTTTTCTCTAATGTTTCATTTTTCGTAACTCAATAAAAGATGACAATAGAACTCGCGGAAGCCCTTCATTTTCTGAGTTATCGAGAGAAGGAACCTTCACGGGCTGCAGTTGAAGCCGGCTGCAAGTACTGCGGGTTGAGGCAATATTTACTGTAGGGGAGCTGTCGTAAGCAGTGTGTGTGTTTCTGAGGCGATAACAGTATCAGCATTTACTTAACTATTTGAACTGCTTCATAAACAGTTGTAAGACACGTGATACGCACTTTTAGCTGCAGGATATCCTGCTTAGAATAGTCTTAATTGATTTCCTCTTTACTGGAGTATTATAATGATTCAATATTTCGAATTTGGTAGTTCTTCTGAACCATAATTATTGGCAACACCTGAAGCCGTTTAACCATTTCCGGTGAGTCGTACATCTGGCAGATGTTTTGGAATATCGCTATTAATTATTATCAGATGTTGGAAAGTAGAATACAATGAACAGTTAGAAGGTGACTAAGAGATCACTCCAGGGGAATGCCGGGATGCTTCCTTCAAAAGGCCATGTGCGAATTCCTTCCTGTTCCTTGCCCCAGTCCTTTCCCATCATTAATGACCTCGACGAGGCGTAAAGGCATAAGCAAAAAAAAAAAAAAAAAGAGAGAGAGATGAGCTGTATGGTATTAATGATGGGAAATAAATTAATGAGCTCGTATTTGCAATAATGCAGCTTGAATGGTGTCTCTGTGAATACGGTAAGGGTCTAGAATGATCTTTATATTCGTAGTATAGAAGAAAACAAACGAGTAATAGGCAATACCGACGGTGGAAAACTGAGCGAAAGAAATCAGCCAATGAGTTTACAACCAGGATAAAGACGATATATGATTGGAGCTAAAGTGGAAAAGTAGGAACTAAAAAAACTTGGTTTAATTGAAAAATGTTGTGAAAAAAGAAGTTCCCACTTACCTTCGTTATTTAGAATTATTGTTATAGATAAAATAATTCAAAGGATGGTACCGGGCATTGTGGGAAGAAACATGAAAACAATATGGTTTGCTGATGACATACTGGTCTGCGAAAGAACTTCTGGCAGTCGAATTCTTGGAAGAGATTAGTATAAAGTTCTCTGGAAGAAAGATTGAAGTGGTAGCACACGTAACAGCAACAGCACAATTACTGCTGTAACACAACGCGAGGACAGCAGCAGTCGAAGAGAACAGAACGTTTGAATTGCTTAGAAGTTAGGAAGCCTGAAGCACGAGTGAAGAAAATGGTGGTACTGGATGGAAATACATGTAGGAGGAATCCGTGCGGATGGATTTCTCTAGAAGTTCAGATAAAATAGAATTACTGTATGGCATACCATCCGTAAAATATGAACCCGCCAGAGTGGGTCAGTGCGCGGAGGCGCAGCGCACTGGATCGGGGAGGTACAACGGGACGGGCACGAGCCTAGACCGTCCTGACTGCGGTTTTTAGGTGGTTTCTCGCAGTCATTAAGAGAATGACCAGACACTTCCCAATCTCCAACTGAAACTACACATTTCGCAGACAGATGTCGACATGCCACTTCCTCCATTGGTACGTAGTAAGACCTGGCAGAAGACAAAATGCTTGGCGTCAGCAAGGAAATGCGGCCATAAAATCAAAGCACCACATATGACCAGACCAGTGATGAGTGAAACCGATAAGTCAGTCTGACAGGTGGCGAAGAAGATATACTAACTGTAAAGTAGAAACTGTTGTTACTTTGACCGCAGGTTACAAAGTATATTACATGAATGTATCTGTTATTTAAATTCGGGGTATGACGAATTCCAATTACCTAGGTAATTGCTCTTTCGAGGTAAACGTGATAATAAAATTGGTTTAAAAATGCTGATTTCTTCAGTCGCTCACGTCTTATTTTTTTTTTTTTTTTTTTTTTTTTTACAGCAGATGAACCCAAAACAACGATATTCCACTATCTGGGAAAGGAAAAAAATTCACTCGCTCTCCTTTTCTTATAAGAAATCTCCCTAGAAAGTAATTTTGAACAGTTTAAATTCTATATTCAATTTGGCAGCGGGGTGGTAACCAAAGAGATTCGTTTCTTTTCGAGGAGTGAATCCTAAAGAGTTTATAACAATTACATACAGAACATATTTTATGGAGATTCTGATGTTTAGTTCTGCATAAAATTATTGTGTACATTTTTAAAATAATAATAACAATCATTTCTGTGGTCATCAAGGATAATTAACCTATATTAAATGTTGTAATTTGTCTGTAAACCTAAATCTACCTACTAATATGTTTTCACTGACAACGGTTCTGTAACGTTTAGGTTTTGAAATGGATTAGGGAGCAAGCCAGCCTTCGCCCAAGTGGATGAGATAAACTGGCTAAAAAATTGCAACAGGGTGCCCCGTACGTCACAAGCGAGCTTTAAATCCGAGCGGGTTCTATCAAAACGTTTCCAGTATGGTGGTGATTAAAAGCTTATGTCAAAATATACACTAATATTTTAAAGAGAAAGTAACCCTGTCAGTAAGTTACGTTTTCAAGACAATACGTCTTAACCGATCTTGACGAAAATTGACGAGGAAATATTATGTATCCTTGGGAAGGACATAAGACTTTTTTCGGGATAAATGAAACATTGGTTTGTGAAATTTTGAAAATCAATTGAACGGTGACAGACAGAGGGGTAGCGTGTGAAAGTCTCAGTAATGCTATCTCGGTCGCTCAGGCTTTATTTCTCTCGCAGTCAGTTTGTGGGACACATTTAACGTAACTTACAGCTTTATATATCCAATTCTAGCAATACACGCGTATGAAATCGTGGGCAACAGGTACATATTTTTATAAAATGCAATAGACCTACATTTTCGTTTTACGGGTTTTAGTTTTTAGTTTTCTGCCTTCCTTCCGCTACATCTGCAGCTTCTGACACTGCGCATTAGAGGATCTGTAGAGGAAACAAAACGTAATTGGTGAAGCGGCCAGAGAAAAGACAGCTTGTGGATTAAAAGGGCCGTGGGCGAGACTGGAGAATGACTCGTCGATACACTCACCTCCCCGTCCTGATTAAAGCCTTTTGTCCGGCGGTATACCGGGGTTAATGAATAACTCTCCACAAAGAACTTTCACTCCAGTAAAGAACAGTTCATAACGCTAAATTAAGCCTGAGCGAGCTGTTCGCTACTGCATATGAACATAAACGTTCGAGCTTTTGCCTTGCATTAACATAGAGATAAATCAACCTAGCAATTAAGTGCAAAATGGACTTGGTAGTGAATAAAGATCTGTCTGCATTGAAAGATACACTAAAGATAGAGGCTTCGTGGCAGCGATACTAGACGTGAAATAGGACAAGTGGTCGCTCAAAATCCGCCACATACCATACCGATTACAGTAAAAGGAAAAAAGATTAGTATTCATCCTGAAGGTTGGTTAGACCCTCCGGAAGGAGGTACACTTGTCCTGGTATTGGAGCTCTGGTGGTCAGTTCCTTTGCTCCTTGCGTAACCCGGTAATCCTACGAGCTAAAAGGCACCTACAGTTTAACGTGGAATCCGAACCACGGAAGCTTTTTGGCGTACTACGCATTAAGGAGTCACACACTAAGGCAATACCATGTGACACAGCGTGGCTAGTGTGTAATGGCTTGTGTCACACGGCAGAAGCTTGCCATTTCACATCCGACTAGTGTCCAGTTCAAATGAAGCCATGCAATTTCTGAATAGAACAAGTACTGGGAACGTGTAACTTGCCCTGGGGATAGGAGGGGCGAGACCTTCAGTTGGCATTCCACCTTAAAGATGGAGTACACTAACGAGAAAGTCTAGGCAACAATAATGATTTACGCACTCGATATGTTTTGTGAGATTGTAGATTAGAAGAATACAAGGATCGTAATAAAATACATAATGCGCTCACGAAAATAGCTATTAGTTTTGGCGTTGATAAGGAAGAAATTAATAGTAAAAAGAATACAGAGCGTAGTAAATGAGCGGTTAACGCTCTGGCTTCACATTCGAGAGGGAGGACGTGGGTTCGAATCCCCGTCGGGTTTTCCATGGTTTCCCCAAATCACTCCAGGTGAATGCCAGAATGCTTCCTTCAAAAGGAGTTGACAGAATTTCTTCCCGTTTCTTGCTCCCAGTCTTTTCCCGCCTCTAATGACGTCGGCAAGACGTAAAGCCATAAGCAAAAAAAAAAAAAAAAAATAAGAGTAAAATAATGATCAATAAAGATTAAAAATAAAAGGTGCAGTGTAATCGCTAAACGTTAACTTGCTGGAATAGCTCTCTTAAATGATGTGACACTGTTGCTGATTTTCAACCCATCAAATTGAGAGGAATCTCAAATAGACTACTCGACATTCGAAAAAGTTCCAGAAAGCACTCGAGATTGAACTCATCTGAATCACTGCATTTGTATCTGGCTTTATCTCGGAAAGTGCGGAATATACAAAATTACAAGTTGTTATGCTCACAACGCGATTCACTTTCTAATATCATTGCTGCAGCGGCAGCAACTAGCAGATCCTCGTCGCTAATATGTTGCCACTAAATACCATTTAGCGTGGTGGTGTAACGGATAGCGTTCTGGCCTCGCATTCGGGAGGACGGCGGTTCGAATCCCCGTCCGGGCATCCAGATTTGGGTTTTCCATGGTTTCCCAAATCACTCCAGGCAAATGCCGGGATGCTTCCTTCAAAAAGGCCATGGCCGAATTCCTTCCCATTCCTTGCCCCCATCCTTTCCCGTCTCTAAAGACCTCGCTGTTAAGAGACGTAAAGCAGTTAAAAACATTTTCCTTTGTGGACGCAGTGAATTTTTAGTGGGGTCATATTTCTTTACCAGCTGACTTCGCCCTATGAACTTCTCTGCCTTGCGTATGGCATAGTGTTGACACGCTTTTAAACAGCAAGCTACGTCAGAGGTGAAGGTAGGGTTAAGGGTCTTTCAAAATCTCCTCCGTGTCAGGTATTCTTACCGGAAACCTTTTATAATATCTCGCTGGCCGGGGTATTAGTTTTGACTTGAAATACCTTGTATGGTGCCAGCTTGCAAAAGTAGCAAAGTTAATTTATTTTAATTCAATAATATTTATAATGGGCTCTTACATGACAATTCTCAGGGGATCACACAAAAGAAATGGGTTCACATTAAAAGAAAATGAATTTATTCATTAAGACAAAATTGTTGTCATTTCAAGATCACAAATGTATGGCAAACATATGATAGGCACCCAGGCTAATAGCTCTTTAATTCTGGCATGAGTCACTCAGGGCAGTTTCCAGGGTTTTGAGATATTGCAGAATGTCTCTATATCAGCAGGCGGTACACATTACCCGGCAGGGACACTGGTCGGCGGCGGCGGCGGCGTCGTCGGGCCAGGGTTTGACCAGCGCGAGCGGCTGATACACACAGCTCCCTCCGTTTATCACTTGTAGCAGCAGCCACTGCACACAACCTTGCTCTGGGGCGTCCAGCAACGTTCTCCTTCTCCCGACGACATAGAACCTAGCAAAAGAAACACCTCGGAGGAGTAGATGCCATCCCCTCCATCCTCTGGCTGTCCCACACACTGCACCACATACGGCAAGCCCTCCAGAAAAAAAAACAAAAATATCGCGAGAAGAGAGGGCGGTCTGTGTCCCGCGCCCCTTCGCCAAACCAAACATGTCTCTGGGGACAGGCGTCTGCCTTCTATCATCGACTGGCCCTCAGATACACACAGTGTTGGGCAGCACACCTCCGCGCCAGCGAGCCGACGTGCTCTGTAGGACATTACAACTTCAACTGCCACCTCCACAAAAATTTGAAATTTCCTATTTAAAGTTCAAATTTTTCATTCGGTCCATGTGACATGTCCTCTCACTTTGTCCCGAAACATTTCATCCTCACGCTCTTTAGCCAGAACTGTCTCTTCAACCTATCGTTTGCCCGAGTCATACAATACCTTGATAAAACCACCCATTTCGACACTTCCCTCTGCTGAAAAGTCATGCGGATTGTCTCCTTGGTCAACAACCACTGCAGCGACTGCTCAATCTTACACTGCGCTCCGCTACGAGCATGAAACTCTCTCCGTGACATTCATTACAATGGGCATGGCGTAAATGATACCAGTTGGGTCCAGCCTATCTTATGGCTACAGATACAACTTAAACAGTGCACAACCTCTAAACAATAACACAGTGTTCAGAAAAAACTTAATCCTAAGAAACTATAGTCTCAGAAAAAATATCGTTGTGCCGTTGTCCAGCCTTTCTGATGGTTACAGATATTACATTAACAATACAACACATATAAAATACCAGCACACAGTGGGTACAAAAAAATTAATTCCACCAGATTGTGGCCTCACAAATCATCCTTCCTGTACTCTCTGTTAACAAAATTACAAATGAGAGTGCAAAAATGCAGAAGGATTAATACAAAAAAATAATCACCAAGCCATCACATAAAGGCAAATCTTTATCGTTCACAATGCCCATATAACCAAACAGAGAAAACCATTGTGTCCGAAAACAAGTGAGCAATGAATCAGGGCCACCCAGTAATGATTCAAAACCCTAAACCAAACGACCATTTTCCTTATAGAGTACTTATACCACTAAAAACAGCTTTCATTATCCATAAAAAAAACTTAAAATCTCCAAACTTTATCTGACAATAACTAAACTTAAACGAGGGGTCGGCATATTCTCTTCATGCGTACACACTCCTTGCAACTAACAGAATTTACAATCGCAACGCTTCCCTGCAGAGCAGAACCGACTTCATAACAAACAGCCACCTTCACGCAGATAGTAAGGCGCCTGCCCACAAACAGATGGAGCCCAGGTCCCTGCACCCCGGTGAAGTCAAGGACACCCTCTGCCTCAGCTGACACTCCCAGTTTCAAAACAACCCACACTCTTATGCTTAGGCTCCTATTTCGAAAGCCATGGTTCACCGACCTATTCCTCATATCGACCACATGACCAAAGTCATAACAGACACTTTAGAGAACTTGGTGTTCCACTACCTCAACGTTGTCCACCTTCACTAAGGTAGCCTTGCCACCTTGCGACCACAAACCTACTCCATATCCCTCAGAACTCTCAGAAAGTAAACTACTAGTATTCTACCAAATCTACAGCCTCATTAACCTAGCATAAAAAAAAACAACATATTACACCCTGCAGAAAATGCCTCCACGCTGAATAATGCATATATAATCATAAGAAGTTCGTCACCCTATCAAATAACTTGCATAATATCTAACAGCGAGAAGCAATAACTATTCTTCGAAAAATCACATGGGAAACCTTTCACAATGTATAACTCGCAGCTATCCTCATCTAAATTAAAATCTCGCGTCATGTCTGGCGCCGAAAGAAATACTCCACTTGAAAATCAAACTTCATTCCCTACCTTACCAAACCACAATTTTCTCTAAAAATTCTCAAATGCTGAAGAAGTAACTCGCTTGGACACAAATAAGAATATCTTCACTAATGTGCCCTATTCAACGACAATCTGCATCTGGGATTCGTTTTTCCCAATACTCTCACCTGTCATGAATTATCTCCTCCGAACGTCATAATTACTTTGCTAACAGACGACTCTCAAAACAAAGGAGTGATGTCAGGGAACGAGTTACCCGCTTGAGAAACATGATGCTGGTTTGACTTGGTGGAACCATATTATTCCCGCTTCCCACTATCATGTAAAAATCCAGAGTGTACAAAACATTGTTATACCAGACTCGGCCCACTTCCCGCACCTCAAGCACAAATTAACGGAGCCCCAGGGGATAATTACCTTGTCCCTCATATGAAACTTCCACGACTACTACCACCATATTAATTAAACGACAACCGGACTACTTATGCGTCCTTGGCCTTCTATCCGTTGCCAAAAGGAACGTCTGAAACCTTCCATCCATGCAGGTCCGTTGTCTCTTCACCTTAAAATCCCTTGTCCTTCGCACGAGGAAAATGCAAATACAAATTGGGACTCATCCACTGACTCCTTTACTCCAGTCTAAGTGCTCTCCATACATCAGTGCCGCTCTGGCTACAACTGACTCTCAAAAATACCTTCCTTTATTTATTTTTTTAACTCGACCAACGTCAAAACTTCCAAATCTCTGGAAAATTAGGTCCACCAAGTATCAGCAACTTCCTCACAAGAGCAGCAGAGAAGTTTAGCAAAGAAAATGACGTACTCTCATATCATTCCCACAATCGTTAAAAACTATTTCCTTCTCTCCTGACATCAATCATCGCATCTAGCATTCTCCGCACGCAGTGACTGTTCTTCAATTCCATCCCATGTACCAAATCAATTCAACTGTTTTTATGGCTCAGGTAATCTTCAACTACAACCAAAATTCCCTCCTCCTCGCAACTCTCAGATGCTACCAGAATTTACTTTTCCGTCCATTAGGGAGAACAGCATTTTTTTTTTTTTTTTCGTCCAAACGCACTTCTGCGAACTATCCACTATATGACACTAACATTATACTTATTTATTACCATAATTATTCTCTACTTCATATCCTTGGGTATGTCTGCGGTCCAAACCAAGTCTTTTTCTTTTTTTTTTCCGGGTAGGGGCTAAGCCTAGTTAGCTCCCGTTTTGAGCCTTCCGTGTACCACGCACATCCAAAACTCATACTTATCGCTGGCGTTTGTGCTTCGGAAATTCTCAGCAAATTCTTTCTCTCAGCATTGATTGTGCATGAATTTAGCACTAATTTCGCCTCTCAGTTCTCCGCAACAATCTCTCTCTTCGAAACCTCCCACATACGGCTCATAATCGCACCCCAGCTGCGTTTCGCTCACACAGTCACAAAAAAGCGTCCTGCTCAGAGGGTAGCATGCGTTCGGAAAACATCGCTCGCCGCCTGGCACTCTCTTGAGGCCTTCGACCTGGAACAGATGTTCGGCATTTGTTCCCGCCTGTCCAAATATGCACAAATATCGCAGGTCTCGTCTTTCATGTCCGACAGTTGGCATTCTCGATGGTTTGGTCTGTCTGTCCGTTCTTACCGATTCCGAACACGCCGACACATGGATGTCCCGCTGTTTACTTGTCTGTTTCATCGAAAAGCTCTCATGCGTTTCGCGCTCTGTTTTCAGCTTTGCAACGCTCACGCGAATTTGACTCATCTCTTCTCCGAGTTGGGTCAAATCCGCACTGTGGCTCCTCTCCATTTCCACGACACGCGTTTCCAACATGTTAATCCTTTCTTCCGTCTCCTGACCTATTTCCGACGCGCGTCTTTGTACATCCACCAACTGCTCATTACTGCGACCAACAACAATGGTTAGCTTTTCCTGACCCGCCCGTAGCGTTGGCACATTTTCCTTAAGTTCTCCAATCCCTTTTTCCATCGCGGACGTCAATTCCTCCCTGAACGCCGACAAATTGTTCATTGGTTTTCTTTTGTTCCTCGATCATGGATGTTAATCGTTCGTTGATCGGACTAAGCAATTGCTGTACTATTACCAACATATCATGGGGCGTCATTATTGCGCTAGCGTGATTTTCCGGCAGCGACACAAACTGATCGCTCGTTTCTGCGGTTGGAGGAAAACTAGTAGTTCTTTCTTTACTGGCTGTCTGCTGAATAGTTTGCTCAGCACTTCGAACCACGGCGTTGTCAATTAAATGATCGTGATTTCCCTTCATCGCGAATTCCTGCTCGTTTGGCTCTGACGGACTGTGACTTTGTGCCATCCCGGCAGATTTTCCGGACCTCAGTTTCATCCACTCAATAGCACCCAAAAATTTTAGAAACTACGTAAAACAAATATTTCACCACACTTCTCCTCCCACAATTCAATTTATACCGGTACATCCACGGGAAGCATCCACAAATTCTCAAACGCACAATTATTGATGGAATGAACGCTAAACGCACAAAACTCATTATGCAGAGCATAGATGCTCGGGGCATTCGAAAAACACGACAAGCAAGAAAATTTATAAAAACCATACTCGTCACAGAAGACAGGCAAAACAAGCATAATTTTCCGACGCTGAGATGCTGTTAAAATCTTACGTCCCTAGTCTCCAAACATTTTCCAACAACAGAATAACCATCAAAACCAACAAACAATTACAAACAAAAGGACAGCTCGAACATAACCAAAGACCATCACTTTACATCTTCCTCCACGATTGCCAAACAATTCATGCAACGTCGTATTTTTTTATACATCAACAACCCATGAACGATCAACAAACAGTGGTTCAATATCACACACGAGAACAGATAATCACCTCGCTCGGGACGCCCACACAGGAGTCCTATGCTGTTACAAATAACAAATATTACACATAATCAATCTTATCATTATACATTGTATATGCTGGACCTCTGCTATCACCGCCACTACCGCAAAAATGCTGAAAAACACATAGAGATTTCTACTCGCTAAAACGAAACGCTTGCAACATCTCAAAAAGTCAGGCCACAGGTTGGCGCGCCATTTTATATATCTCGCTGCCGGGTATTAGTTTTGACTTGAAATACTTGTATGGTGCCAGCTTGCAAAAGTAGCAAAGTTATTTATTTTAATTCAATAATATTATAATGGGCTCTTACATGACAATTCTCAGGGGATCACACAAAAGAAATGGGTTCACATTAAAAGAAATGAATTTATTCATTAAGACAAAATTGTTGTCATTTCAAGATCACAAATGTATGGCAAACATATGATAGGCACCCAGGCTAATAGCTCTTTAATTCTGGCATGAGTCACTCAGGGCAGTTTCCAGGGTTTTGAGATATTGCAGAATGTCTCTATATCAGCAGGCGGTACACATTACCCGGCAGGGACACTGGTCGGCGGCGGCGGCGGCGGGCCAGGGTTTGACCAGCGCGAGCGGCTGATACACACAGCTCCCTCCGTTATCACTTGTAGCAGCAGCCACTGCACACAACCTTGCTCTGGGGCGTCCAGCAACGTTCTCCTTTCCCGACGGACATAGAACCTAGCAAAAGAACACCTCGGAGGAGTAGATGCCATCCCCTCCATCCTCTGGCTGTCCACACACTGCACCACATACGGCAAGCCCTCCAGAAAAAAAACAAAAATATCGCAAGAAGAGAGGGCGGTCTGTGTCCCCGCCCCTTCGCCAAAACCAAACATGTCTCTGGGGACAGGCGTCTGCCTTCTATCATCGACTGGCCCTCAGATACACACAGTGTTGGGCAGCACACCTCGCGCCAGCGAGCCGACGTGCTCTGTAGGACATTACACTTTCCATCTCCAATAAGACTTCTTAACCACTGAACCACCAGGCCACTGCCGGTTTCAGCATGTAGAGGTATTTCGTAATCGTCCTGTTGAATCTTTTCTTCATGGTGGAGGGAGCCATTGGGTATGACTTTGCTATGTCCGCACGGCGGCCGTAGTTGAACGGCGATGGGGCGGTCCGCAGGAGATGGTCACGAAGAACCCGAACAAGTCCAAAGAGCAGGCCGAACGTCACCGAGGATAAGCACAGTCACGAGTCCGAAAGCGATTCACTGAGTCCAGAGAGCGAGTACCGTAGACGTAGCCGAGACGAAACACTGTAGAGAGTCCAAGAGACGAAGCACAGTTAACGGAGACGCGACCGGAAGCGCAGCGAACACCGAACTGGATGAATGGAGCTGCGCTGGCTTATTTATATCCGAGCCGGGTCGGCTCTGATTGGCCGTGGCGGAAACTGTGCTGCGGTGGCGCTGGTTGCGCTGATGCCAGCGCCGTCTATACTATGTCGATTTCCATGTCGCCTGCCGCAATGTCAGGACGGGATACCAGATCCCTCCCCCCTGAAGTTGGCGCGTACGGACGGAAGCGCCCTGGACGATGCTTGGGGTGATGAGGCTGGAATGATTGTGGTATCCCGGCCGCATCATGCGCCGACGTACTCCATGGTTGAGGACGTGGTGACGTGGGTGCCGATGTGGTTGTTGGATGGTTGATGGATGTGTCCATTTCGACGTCACTCTCGTCCGGCACTGCTGGCTTTCTTGGGCGCAAGTTGTATCGTCGTTGTGGGGAGGGTGGTTGTGGGACCTCTGCTAATGGCGCTGATGGTGGTATACTGTATTCTTCCTGATATTGTTGTGATGGTGATGGGCCTGTTGTGATGTGAGGACGCAGCTGGTTTTGATGACGGCGTTCTATTCTGTGTGGCGTTTGTACTGAGACGACACGGCGTCCGTGTGTCCCCACTACTGTTGCTGGCACCCAAGTAGCGTTCCCTCCGTAGGCGCGTGCCCAGACCGCGCTGCCTGGCGTGTACCGATGGGACGGTCTGGACCGGGGCTCTGCCGGTGATGGTGCCAGGAGGTGCAGCATCGTTCGTGGTTGTCGCCCATGGAGCAGTTCTGCTGGGCTGCGACCATTAATTGGTGTTGTCCGGTATGTGCTGAGAAAGAGGGTGAGGGCGGAAGACGTCGTAGCTGACTGTACCTCTTTCAGCATTTGTTGTTTGAACGTCCTTACGAGCCGTTCTGCTTCGCCATTTGAGGCGGGATGGAATGGAGGACTGAAGATATGTTTGATGCCGTTAGCCACGCAGAATTCTTCGAATGTGGATGCTGTGAATTGGGGCCCATTGTCTGAGACGAGGGTGCGTGGTAACCCCTCGATGGCCAAAACCTGGCTTAATGCATTTAGTGTGGCTTCCGTCGTTGTGGATGCCATGCGAACAACGTACGGGTACTTTGAATAGGCATCAATTATAAGTAGCCACATAGTTCCCAAAAATGGGCCTGCAAAATCCAGATGAATACGGTCCCATGGTTGGCGGGGTGTGGGCCAGGGGGCGAAAGCTTGCGGTGGCGCTGCCTGATGTTGGGCGCAGGCTGTGCAGCTGCGTACCATCTTCTCGATGTCTCGATTGATTCCTGGCCAATAAGCATGTCTTCTTGCGAGATTTTTCATACGGGACATGCCCCAATGTCCTCGATGCAGGAGCTTTAGAATTTGTGAGCGCAATTCCGCTGGGATGACCACACGATGTGTGTCGTTTTCTGCGTCCAAAAGGATGACGCCGTCTGTGACCGAGAGTCTGTCAGATATGTGGCGCCATGTCTTCAACTCGTTGTCCATTCTGCGTGTGAGGTATGTTGGCCACCCGTGAATGATATAGCGCAGGACCTGGCGCAAGATTGGATCCCGCTGGGTGGCGGAGGCGATTCGGGCTGCTGTAATGGGGAACCCGTCCACTGTCTGCTTCCTCTCTGTGTCGATATGAAAACACAGTACTTCCTGTTGGTCGAATTCCGGATCGGGGCCGGCAGGCAGGCGTGATAGGGCGTCGGCATTGGAGTGTTGTGCTGTTGGCTTATATTGGATTGTATAATTATAAGCACTCAGAAACATCGCCCATCGTTGGAGGCGTTGGGCCGTTCGCTCTGGGAGGCTGAGCGGGTCCAAATATTGCCACCAACGGTTTGTGGTCGGTGATGAGGGAGAACTTGGTTCCAAATAGATATACATGGAATTTCTTGATAGCGAAGACTATTGCCAATGCCTCTTTCTCGATCTGCGAGTATTGCGTTGTGCTGGCGTCAATGTCTTAGAAGCAAACGCTATCGGTTGTTCAGAGCCGTCTTCATTCCTATGTGCGAGTACCGCCCCGATTCCATATGCTGAGGCGTCAGCTGCCACGACTAGGGGCCGCGTAGGAGAAAACGGCGTCAGACAAGGAGGCAGACCTTAGCATGCGCTTTTAGCCGGTCGAAGGCCCGTTGACAAGATGGGGTCCAGTTGTAGGCAACGCCCTTTTTCCGGAGCTGGTTGAGGGGGTTGTGAGATGTGTGCCGCTTGTGGCAGAAGAAACTTTGAGTAGTAATTTATTTTGCCGAGGAAGGCTTGTAGTTCCGGCAGATTCTTTTGGGCGGGGTAGGGAATCTATGGCGGCCACGTTGCGGTCTGATGGTCTAATTCCCTCTTTGTTGAGCCAATGGCCGAGATATTCTACTTCCTCTTGAAAAAACCGACACTTCTCGAGGCGACACCTCAGCCCCTGCCTCTTGTAATGCTGCAAATAGCGTGCGCAGGTTTTGTAGGTGCTCCTGGCGAGTGGTTCCTGTGACAATGATATCGTCCAGGTAGTTTGCGCATGCCGGGATGTGTCGCAATAGCTGCTCCAAGTATCTTTGGAATATTGCCGGTGCAGAAGCGATGCCAAACGGGAGGGCGCTTGTACTTGTAGAGTCCAAACGGTGTGTTGATGACGACGATGTTTTGCGATTCTTCATCTAGTGGAAGCTGCAAGTATGCATCTGCGAGGTCAATCTTCGAGAAATATTCGCCGCCCGCAAGTTTAGTGAGAAGATCTTCTTGTCGTGGGATTGGATATGTCTCGACTTGAGACTGGGCGTTGATCGTAGCCTTAAAATCTCCACATAACCGGAGGGTGCCATTGGGTTTCCGGATGATGACCAGTGGTGTAGCCCACGCGCTGGATTTGACAGGTTCGATTACTCCAATCTTCTGAAGCCGGTCAAGTTCCTGTTTTACTGCTGCACGTAAGGTGACCGGAATAGGTCTGGCACGACAAAAGCGAGGTACTGCACCGGGCCGGAGGGTGATGTGAGCCTCGAAATCTGAGGCGCACCCTAAGTCTGGCGTAAAGATGGGTGCGAACTGAGTACAGAGGTCATCCAGGTCCTGGAATGGGACCGAGTCCGATATGACCTGGACTTCGTCCACGATTGAGAATCCGAATCTGTTGAATGCGTCTAACCCAAAAATATTAGTAGCCGAGGGCTGATCCACCACAAAAAAGGTGATTGGTCTGGTGACTTGTTTGTAGGCAGCCGTGATGCAGACCTGACCCCGCAGGGGAATGTCTCTATTCCCGTACGATACCAAACGCCGTGAAGGTGGAGACAACGGTGGTGAGCCTAGTTGAGCGTAGGTGGCTTGATTTATCAGCGAGACGGTTGCCCCCGTGTCCACTTGAAAACGAATGTCCTGGTTGGCGACTCTCAGAGTTAAGAATAGCTTCTGTGAGAGTGGGTCGCCAGTATGAGCTGCGGTCTGTAGTGTGTTGACCGTTTCTTGCTGCATGCGGGCTGTCGGGTTGGGGCGAGGGTGCCCGGTTTCTGCAGACTGACCGCAAGTGTCCCTCTTTACCGCAGCAGTGTGCACATGTGCCCAACGGTCGGGGCAATCTGCCCGTGAGTGCGAAGTGAAGCACTGTGGGCAAGACGGCAGGGGCCTCTGGAATCGTCGGCGGGGTGGGGGTTCGGGGTTCGGACGTCATAGATACGTCGGACAGCGATGGCCGTCCTGCTTTGTTGGTGTCTGGAGCGCGCCATGGGTTTGCCCTTGTGCGCGGGAGTTGTGTTGTGATGTTTTGACCGCCGCTACTTGTGGGCGAGCCATGAGGCGCTCGTTCGCTGCTTGCGCAATTTCATGCGATCGTGCGCGATGCGTAGAATGTCCTCGAGTGATGGGTTGTCCAGCTTCAGTGCCGCTGTGCGCACCTCTGGGTCTGGAGCTAGCTGCACTATGACGTCGCGGATCAGGGAGTCTGCATACGAAGCCCTGCACTTTGCGTTTGAGCAAGTGAAGTCGCATTTACGGCTAAGACCTTGGGAGATCAGTCACCCATGACCGGTATGATTGTCCCGGTTGTTTGTGATACTGATGGAACTCAAGGCGGGAGGCCACCACGTGGTATCTTTGAGAGTAGTAGCTTGTTAGCAGAGTGCACATTTCGTTGAATGTGAGGGCGACCGGATCTGATAATGGGGCTAGTTTCTTCAGGAGGAAGAACGTGTCGGGTGATGCCCACGACAGAAACAGCGAGCGCTGTAAGGCATCGTCCGTCACCTGGAATGCCGAGAAATGCTGTTTGAGCCGATGCAAATATGTGTCCCCAGTCTTCCTTAGCGTCATTAAATGTGGAAACGCTGGCGGCCGGATGTGTGAATTTTCCGAGGCCTGGACTGACTTGGCCTCCTGTGCTAACAGTTTCTCGAGTATTACTTGGAGCGTTTTGCTGTAGCAGCGCTGTCTGCTGTTGTTGTTGCTCCAGAATACGAGTCACGGTGTCCATGATGCCAGCTGGTAACCTTTTTCCTCGTCGCCAATTGCTATGTCCGCACGGCGGCCGTAGTTGAACGGCGATGGGGCGGTCCGCAGGAGATGGTCACGAAGAACCCGAACAAGTCCAAAGAGCAGGCCGAACGTCACCGAGGATAAGCACAGTCACGAGTCCGAAAGCGATTCACTGAGTCCAAGAGCGAGTACCGTAGACGTAGCCGAGACGAAACACTGTAGAGAGTCCAAGAGACGAAGCACAGTTAACGGAGACGCGACCGGAAGCGCAGCGAACACCGAACTGGATGAATGGAGCTGCGCTGGCTTATTTATATCCGAGCCGGGTCGGCTCTGATTGGCCGTGGCGGAAACTGTGCTGCGGTGGCGCTGGTTGCGCTGATGCCAGCGCCGTCTATACTATGTCGATTTCCATGTCGCCTGCCGCAATGTCAGGACGGGATACCAGAGACTTCAGGTCACGGCTGGCAGTGATTGAGGGAACTCTGACTGCTCAACGGTACGTCACGGACATCCTGCGTCCTCATTTGTTACGTCTCGTGCAACAGTGTCGTAGTGCAACTTTTTTAGCAGGAGAATGCTCGTCCATACATGACGCGAGACCTGTAACCCATAGAAAATGTGTGGGATCGGCTCGGACGTCAACTCCGTCCCAGTGCCAGTATCCACGATTATCAAGGTTCAGTTACAACGGTTGTGGGCCAGCTTACCAGGAGAGGATACAACGACTTTATGACACCCTTCCCATTTGTATCAGTGCATGCAGCTAGACCAGAGGTGGTGCAACGTCATACTGCCTAATAAGTGGAGTCATACTGCAAAGTTCTTGGTAAATTTCACTGCATTTTGTAAAGACTGAAATAACATCACATACCCTCTTAGCCCGTGAAGTTTCATTTTTTCCCTCCACTTCTAGTGCTTTTTTAGTCAGGCAGTGTATGTTTTTCAGCCGAACAGTTGATAATCGTCTCCATTTTAGAGCTAGGCAAAATACTAAATCTACTGTCGCAGCATTTCTTCTATTCCTAAAACCCTTTATCATTGATATGTATTGTTTGAGAATGCTCTTGAAGGCTACTCAGCACAATAGTTGCAAATACGTGTAGTTTTTTCTAATCCCGTCCATTAATTTTTACATGATTTTAAGCTTCGTGTTATTTATGTATAATAGAATTTTGAGATATGTTGCATCATCCAGACCGAAAATTCGTTAGTGGTATAACTAAACTAGCTGTCATACTTTTTGGTGCTCAATACCTCTGTTGCTATGGAACAAGAAGCGTAACCAAACCGTGCAAAATATTTAAGAAATAAGTAGCTACTATATTTGGCACATTATGATTAGTTCTTAAAGTAAATACATTTGCTACAATTGAAAACTAGCTCTATAAACCTTTCCAACATGTCCAGACAAGAATTTCATAGAGTGCTTGTTGCTCAGATGTTGATCAGAAGCACTAATGGACTGTTGTAAATACATTGCAATAATTTCATTTGATCACCTAAATATCAATTGTTGCTTAAAATCAGTCTACGATTAAGTTTGTCATATAAGCAACACAGGTAATCGTTTTATTTTCCCTCCATTAACATCCTCTACGGTGAAAACGGAAAATGATAACTTATTTTAAAATATATCGACTTTGATATTTAGATTTCAGTATCAATATATCGTCCTAAAAATATCACTCATAAATATAGATATAATGACGTCACCGATACGTAAAGCCATCAGCAAAAAAAAAAAAAAAGTGTTCATTTCTAGATTCATAGCAGTGTTTTCGCAGAAATTCAAAACATGCTTTTAGATTTTTATGTTATTATAGGTAAAAAAATTATGCTCAAATAGGTTAGTGATCCACAGCATTATTTTTGGCAGTTTACTGGTCTTTCGGTTTAAAAAGGATGAGAAACGCAGTCCTGAGTGATAGAAGGAGGAATGAAGAAATAAGGCAAGTACTGAATATTTTCTCCCTGAATTATAGAATTTCCCAAAAAGATAAACATTGGAAGGACCTCGTTCTAAGGATGGGTAAGGCGCGTCCATTAATGACGTGAGGTGTTTTTCCGAAATTCCGGACCCTCCCCTCCTCCGGTGAGACTTCGTGAGATCTGGTCGGACCTTCCCCTCTAAAATAACGTGAGATTTTAATGGAGACCCCCCGTTTTTTTTAGGTGTCATGCTTCCAAGGGCGGTTAAAACCCTCTCCCCCCCTCCCTAAAGTGACTTTCGCGTCATTTGTAAGCCCTTTTTTTTTTTTTTTTGGTTTTCAGACAAGATTTTCAAAACCTCACGTGAGATATTCGTTGACCCCCCCCCCTCGCGCTTGGTGAAGTTTCGTGAGATTTTGGTGGAGCCTCCCCCCCTCCCCCCTAATTCACCTCATGTAATTAATGGACGCCAGCTAATGATGATTTCCAAGCTTGCCCTGTAGTACGATCCTGGACACTGGTAAAAAAAACTGAGGTCGGAACAGGTTTTTGGTCTATGCAAGAAGATGAAGCAAGTAAGTTTTGTGTAGTCCGTTTCGCTTGTTTCCGTGCGTCAGCCAGTGTACCTCCGTCACAGCCGTGCACAGAGCGGAGGATCCCCCTTTGTTCGTGTGTTACCTACCTGCCGAGCTGGTCGCGTCCACACACGCTGTCGGCGCGCCGCGCTGCGATGAACGTGCTCGAGATATGCATCATCGTCAACCAGGACTACGGCGTCGACATGCCGAGTACTCCACAAGGTGGGTGGCGGTACGTCCTATAACGGAACTCAGCGGGTTCGTTTTGTTTCATTGCCACGAGGACCTTTCCTAACAACTGGATGTTGTGGGCCATGTTCGTTAAATACAATTAATCTATTTTTATATGTTATTCGATCAGCTCCAGTTTATTTACATTGTTCTAACTATTATACCACACTTTCTGGTAACCTACAGCGAGGACAACATAACAATTAAAACCACCCATGCCAGATGGCCCTTAGGTCTCGTCGACATTGAGGTCATTAGAGGAACCGGGAAGGAATTCGGGCAAGTCCTTTTTTAAAGCAGTTACCTGGAGTTATTTGGGGAAACCACGGAAAACTCAAATCTGGATGGTCGGATGGGGATTCGAACCCGCGTCCTCCAGAATGCGAGTCGAGAACGTTACCCAGTGCCCGAGGCCAGATTAGAACCGGCGATCCTTGCAGTGCGAGGCCAGCGTGCTGGACCCTACAATGCCAGAGCCGACTGCAATTAATCTCTTTGTGTATGCGGGATATGTTAAATTGTTGTTAGTGTAGGGAGCAGTCGAAGATAGGAACTGTAGAGGAAGACAGAGATTAGAATATATGAAGCAGACTATTGAAGACGTAATTTGTAAGGGGTATGTTAAGATGATAAGTTTAGTACAAGATAGGAATAGTAGGAGGATTGCATCAAACCGGTCGAGAAACAGAAGACGGAGAGAGAGAGAGAGAGAGAGACAGAGTGCAGTCGAATTTTGTTTCTCTGGTTTTTTTTTGTCTGTCCACATTTTACTCCGTTTTCTTGGATACCTTCAGCGGTTTATCTAGATGACACTGTGATAATTCTTTAATTAGTCACATTTCTATATTAAATTCACTAGAAAGCATAATGGAAGTTTGTTCTATCTTCGAGGATGCTTGAATCGTTTTCCATTTTTCTTGAAAACGAACTTAAACAACAGTACACTGCAGTGTATCTGCTTTGTTAGCATCTCCCACAGCTCTCGCCATGTCACCGTCTGTGCAACTTGTTCTAGAATCATAACCAACATTTCGCCGTAAAACATACGGTACAAATATTTCACTGATAATTTTTAATGTACATCCCTTTCACGAGCATGGAAGTAAGCGAAGAATCATGAACAGAATATATCAGTTTTCACTGTGTATCGTAGTTGGGCGTAAGCCGAGGAAGTTGATGCCTAACTAACTACAGTCGAAAGGAGAATTATTGCAGTGTGAGCTTTAACTAGTTCAGCAATCTTTATTTATTTTGTGATCAGTGAAACTTGCATAACTTTTAGACTTGTTTTCCTTATTATTATTTTTTGCAATCTTTGGAATATTATAGATTAACAGTACACATTTCACGATGTATTAAGTGATCTTCCTTTATAACCAACCTACATTCCATCAATTTTGGTTATTAGATTGCTAAAAAATATACTGAACATTACAATTAGACCTATTATTCAGCATTTCTTTGAAGATGGTAAATTCGCACGGCAATTGGTTAGGCTGGCAGAGTTATGCACCTAGATTAGTTCTCTCGTAATATCTTCGCTGATCCGTCTCTTCCCTAGACCTACATTTCACAGCGTTTACTCGCTCGGCTGCAGCAAATTTGGTTATAGAGATAGCTGACGTTCCGGTTCGTCAAGGTGGAGAGGTACTCGTGCCTTAATCTTCCCTCTTTGATATCTTTTGATGAAAGTCGAGGCGAGGTGGATCGATAGCAAGCCCTTCTTGAAGCAGAGCTACTTGTCACAGACGGAAGGGCGACACGGTTATATCAAATTAGAAGTGCGCAGCGACGCAAGAGCACGGAGAGAGCACCAGTAATGTTGCTTTAATCCTTAAATTAAAGTAGCCATTGCAACGTGTAAAAAGCAGCAATGGCGATCTTTGTAATATCACAGTGCCATTAATCCGTATAACAAATATACTTTATAACAGACCGAAAAAGCCAATGGTGATAGTATGGTTACTGTGATGACATGAAAATGAATGTAAAAAAAATTAATACAGGATTTTATTTAAGGAAAGGTAACGAGTGACAAGGAATAATGAGAGCAGATGTCAGCCAGCTCCGAGGAGTATATAGGATATGTGAACAATCTCGAAGCGAATGACACAGATAGAGAAGTATTGAAGAAAATCGATTGATGTAGTTTTTGTTATAAAATAAAACTAGTGGCTGAAACTGAGAACTACTGGTATTATAGTGTTATAATTAAAAATATATGAGTTACAAGTTGAGAAATGTTAAGTTTATCACCAAACAATTTGTTTAAAAGCAGTTCATGGCATAATCGCTGTTAAATAAGTAAGTAGAACAATCCTATTAAAGGAAACGAAAGGTTAAGTATTTTTTGCTTACAGGAGGAACACAATACAAATAATGCATGGTTATTCAAAAATACGAAGCTGCTTTTGCATTTGTATTTCTCTCAAACTGTAAAAGATACAAATGCGTGCCACGCATCACTAGATAGAGAAAAAGTCAAAGTTTCACATTCCACACGAGCAACATTTGTTGGGTTTCCCAGGGCTCCGTGCGAAAGCACTTATGATACGCTCAGCATCTTTATGTGACGTTTGAGTAACACCAGTGCTTTCCTTTTGCCCATGCACCTATCTTCCACGAATTTCTTATGACAATCGTAAATCTGTTTATGACTAGGTGGCACTTTACCGAACTGCATGCTGCACATCTGCAGTTCACTTCATGCATGCTGTAGCACACAAAGTTTCTGTGGCGGCACCAATTCCACATAAACAGACAACAGCGAACCTTCCACAAGTTGAATCTACATGAATCGCTCTGAAAGATAACGCAAAATATTCTCGCTGACGTGATGGGAATTACGATAAAACAGGCAGCAAAATTTAAAATATTTACGTTACAGGTCTATTGTGTGTAGACGATGCAAGTAATCTCCAAGAAGCTCGTTGGGGGAGAATCTTATATTCTGTATAAATTAACCTTGCTTGGCCATAAATAATCCATATTATTTCAGTTTAATACCATTTTTATGAAGTATTAATTAACCACCAATTATTTTGGAAAATCCTACACAACTTTACATTTTCACTCATTGTTAGGGGAGCTTCTATAAACCACGTAGTTCCATTTTGGCCTCCTGCGAACCCCCACGTAGCCCGACGTGGCTTTTGCTTCTACTAGCCCCCCCCCCCCCAAGTAGCACGTAGCTTTTTTCCCTTTTGATTCCAGAAGACATTTTTTATTAAATGATTCCTCAGACTTCCACGGCCATCTTTGTTCATGATTAATTGACTTTCGGGTTATGCCGCGTTGTTTATTTCATTACCTGAGCTTTCGGCTGGTATCCTCCAGCCTTCGTCAGAGATACTGTTTATGTTGACATAGCAACGAGCGCCAAGCATCGCAGAGTAAAAGGCAGGTCGCATGTGGCGGAGAGACTTAAAGAACATATCCGCCACTACAAATATAACAACAGCGACAAATCCGACGTAGTCCGCCATGCTATTAATACCGGGCATGAAATAAAATTACAAGAAACGAGGCTACTGTGGAGAGAAGACCAGTGGTGGCCCCGACGGGCGAAAGAGGCAGCAGAAATTTTAAAAAAATGCCTACATCAACGAAGATAGCGGCCTTTTACTCTGCGATGCTTGGCGCTCGTTGCTATGTCAACATAAACAGTATCTCTGACGAAGGCTGGAGGATACCAGCCGAAAGCTCAGGTAATGAAATAAACAACGCGGCATAACCCGAAAGTCAATTAATCACATTTTTTATTGTTTTTTGTCAGACTTTTGTAAATTATATACGGATATAATTAAATGAAAAAAAATCACATTCTGTTGTTTGTACTGTACCTCATTTTAAGAGTGAAAAATAATATGAATGGAAAGTTACGTTGCCTGGTTCCGAACCCCCTCCACTCCACTCCTCCCCCCGTAGCGCAGCGAATCCTTCTAGCCCACCCTTTTACCCCCCCCCCTTTTTTTAGACCGAGCCACGCAGTTTATGGACGCTCCCTTGCTAGCGATGCTCAGAGGCAAAAGGAAAGCACAATATTCGCCTGGCATTAATGTTAGCAATACAAACGGAAATCTCAAGGGCGAATCTAGGGACCCAATATCGATTGTAGAGAAAATCAGCCAGCCGGAAATTTTTATTCGGGAGTTCGCCCAGTTCCCGAACATTCGAAGGAAATTGTATATGAGCCTCGTAACTAGGGGAGCAGTCATCAAATGATATCAAACCCGAGGTCAGTTGAATACAGTCGATAATCTCGACCAGTCTTGCATTGTCGAGATAGTCCTGAAATGGTATCCTTCACTAACGCTGAGTGTCGATCCGTAGAATGGATGTCAACACAAGCAGTTCCCATACACTTGCCAAGTTGTGGAACCTTCTATTAACAGGGTGGTTTCATTAGGCTTCGAGTAATTAATAATATAAATTCACTGAAATTTCATCGGCCATTTTCCGTTCACCTCTCGCCACCCCTGATAATTTACGGTGGTCAGAATTAACGCCGAAACGTTTTCACGTTACCTTTCAGAATTTTCGTTCTTTATTATGTGCGGTGCAAATTTTCTTTCGTTATATTTTATTCATATTATCCGTCGTCTTCACTTAACATTATTAACATCTCGATCTGGTTTTTGGAAACGTGCAAATTCTACGTAATGTTTAACTTAGATTTTGCAAACCGAAATAATCCTGTGATAGATGTTGGTTCGGTAAATTAATGGAACGTTGATACAAACGATGATTTTTTTTTATTAATGTCTGTTAAATACTGAATGTTTTTAGATGCTCTGTTGCCTACATTTGTACAGATGGTGGGAAGTCGGTAAAGTGCTCTTGATGAAGCATTTCGCTTTGTTCGAAGATGTAGTTTGTTTTTCCACTGGCACAGAGTATCGTACCCTCGCCGATAGAGTAAGAATGAAGAAATCTTGTATATTTTACTATATACACTTGTAGAGTAAACTGGGTTTATATTCGTTTCCTGCCTGTTAACTGACAGGGTTGTGAATTTCGCTTGAGGTAATGAAGCAGCGGAGCATTAGGACTTGGGTCAGCGTGAGTAGTGTGCTTGGAAGATAACGAGGCCTGAAGAAGGCAGTCTGGATACACCTGCACGACTTGTGACAACTTCAAGTCGTGGGCAGAGGATCACGGTGCGACTTATCGATTCAAGCGAAGCGCCAATGAATAAAAGACGTCCATCATCAGTCCCGGCAGAGTAGCCGGCGCCATATTTGGCGTCACCACTAATTCATGGAATTGTTTGATCAATAAAGATACTCGACCATATGGCAAGCACAAATACACCTCCAACAGTATACGTTCTTTTAAGACCTGCACTTACGACAATGCCAATAGCCGTTAGCTTTATCCTTACAAGATCGCCACTCTCTATGAAGTATTTTATTATAGTAACAATGTAGCCATATCCTCATAACCTGTAAATACCAAATGTTGTCTGGACGTTGAAATATTCACGGCTTTTAACAAAGGTTGATTTATAGGATTCTGGCTTAGACTCTCATATACGAGTACTCTACATATATATTTTATGTGAAGAATGTTTGATGACTTATTTTTTGTTATGATATCTTAATTTCAGTTGAAATTAGATTATTAATGTTTTTCACGCGGACCACGAAACACTGGTCTAGGAGGTCAGAAGTATGATGGAAAGTTCCTTTCCCATTGGACGTACAGGTTAGCTTGGTATCCGAACTGCGGAGTGAACAAGCGCATCTGACGTGATCAAAGCACAGCCCCAAGAATTTTAGGCTGTATCTGGCTCCGAACCTGAATCCATGAATTAAAGGCAAGCGCCTTAACCACTGAGCTATCAGACCGCACAAAAGACTATTAATATTAAGACTAGCCCCATATTACGTGATTAGACAAGATGTAACTAAACCTATTTTTTACCATTTCGAATTATTCTTTTTCCATTAATCTCTATCAGATGAAACAGTTTTTACATCATTCGGCGTGGTGTTTTAATTAATGGAATGTCAGTATTTTCTAGACTTAATATATTTTTAGGTAGTCAGTTTCTTTGATGGTAATTTGAGAATTTTTCTATTGATCCATTCCCTTAACAAATAATTTTATTTGATCACCAAGTTTTGAGAGTACTGGCGGGAGGCAAGTCAGTGTTTGTTAAGATTGGCCGCTGGGTGAGCGGTTAACGCTCTCACCTGGTATTCATTCGGGAGGACGTCGGTTCGATGCTTGGTAAGGCCCATGCAGATTTCGGTTTTCCACGGTTTCTGCCGGGCGAGTTCGTTTATACGAGTAAAGGACTTGGTCGAATTCCTTCGCAATTCTCGCTCCTTACCCTCTCACGGCCCTAACGACTTGGAAGAGCAGTTAAGTCCTAGAAATCCTCGCATTCGGGAGGACGGCGGTTCGAATCCCCGTCCGGGCATCAAGATTTGGGTTTTCCATGGTTTCCCAAATCACTCCAGGCAAATGCCGGGATGCTTCCTTCTAAAGGCCATGGTCGAATTCCTTCCCATTCCTTGCCCCCATCCTTGCCCCCCATCCTTTCCCGTCTCTAAAGACCTCGCTGTTGAGAGACGTAAAGCAGTTTTGTTACATCTGTACATGACTCCTGACCTTGGAAAATTCGGAGAAATAAAACCATTTTGCACTTCGCCAGGTATTAGAATTTTAAAAGAAAAGGTGTACACTGTCACAAATATTGTTAGTCTAATTTTCTTCCACGCTTTAGTGCACATGCTAATTAAAGCTGATTTACTGTTTTTAAATAAACTAATTTTCCTTATATGTAGACAAAATTACAATTCTCATAGTTGGAAGAAGAAACTGTCTAAACTACTTGTTGTGAGTTAATGCTTACTTTCACTCAGCGTGAACTATAGAACAAACTAATTTTAGAAGGTATAATCTTCACACAAAACATGTGATATGTTTTTTTTGTATTGTGAAAAAATCATGTTCCTCGAAAAAAAGTTTTTTTTCCTAAAATACATCTGACCAAAACGAAATTCCTAATAATGAATTAAGTTAAGAACAAAGATATTTTTTCAAAGAATGTGATTTTTAAGTATGGAGACATCTCCGTTAATCCGATATTGGTCTACACTTCAGAACTCTTATAATGTGAGATGCAGTAAGTTTTCTGTTCTTGATTATGGATGTGAAAGATGGATTCGTAGATACTGACACATCAAAAACAGAATTGATATATTCATGTTGTGTTTGTATTTTCGTATTCTACAGACAAGCAGTCACAGCGATTAACTTGTTAATCGGATGCAGAAGAAAACTTACTATCGAATGATATATATATATATATATATATATATACAGCAAAATAAAATAGCAAGGGGAGAAATTTTTTTATTTTTATTACTTAGTAAATAAGGTTTTGTCGACGTCGAGTTCACTACAATGGTAACAGAAGGACGGAATTCGTCCATAACTCTGAAAGAATCGCCCGGTATTCACATGGAACCATTTTGGGAATCAAAATCTCGACGATCGGACCAGGGATCGAACCCGCCTTCTCCCAGACGTCAGTTTCGAACCCAAAGGGCTCAGTGAAGCGAAAAGAGCCACCTGTTACAGCTCAACATCGACAGATGAAACAAGGAAATCTTTCGCTTGGCGGACAAAAATATTCACGATCAGGAATCATTATAAAGTGGTTCAGCTTAACATTTTAAAAAATAAATGACTTTTTCTTCCATATAGCTATCTACAGATTGTGTTTGTTTTTCAGCAATTTTACAATGTTATTATAAATGATTGGGACGATTTCACAAATTTATTGTAGCTGTACTATTAGACATATTGTCACAAAACTTTGCAGTCATGTAAAAAACTCAATTTTTTAAAAAAATTACAACTGCTTTAAATGTATACCCTTACTGATTCCTCAGACATCAAGTCGATAGTCAAGTTCTTGTTATACACTGAAAGATAAAAAACAAAAATTTCTAATAAGGCTTCTGGATTTATTTATTTTTTTGTCAGCTTTTTGAAAGTTTTCATATAGTCACATACGCCCTTTCAAAAAACACTGATTCAAATAAGCCGTGAGTACAGAAATTAGAAATCGTAATTTGTATGGGACTATAGAGGATACGTTCCAAGTTTCCAAAAGTGTGAGGTTGAAGCTAGTGAATTCTTTATCTTGTGTCCGGGTTTGTTGATTGATCGTGTTGTTAATTCATTGATATTAAAAGAAACGACTCTCGTAGACGTAACGATCAAGTATTTCTATTTTTTGGAGTGGGCACTAACTTTCTTTTCTTCTTTTCTCTCTCTCTCTCTCTCTTTTATCGACACAATAAATTGCGAATAACACAGAGCGTGGTGTGTGAGCGTCTCGCGTTCGGGAGGACGATGGTTCGAATCACCGACACGCTATCCAAATTTCGGTTTTCCATAGTTTCCCGAAAACACTCCAGGCGAATACCAAGATGCTTCTTTTAAAAGGCCATGGCCGAATTTATTCCCGATCCTTGCGCCCACTTCTTTTGTGCCTTGAATGCCCTCCACGTCGACGACGCGAAAAGCCGCAAAAAAAAGAAAAACCAAGGAGTTGAAAGGACACGTGCTATTCACTCAAATACTGTACTGTGACGAATTATTGAGCAAACCCAAAGTGGCACTTGTTATCAGGTATATCGAACAAGTGTTTCAAACGCATTGAGGCGGCGGCCGAAGCGGCAATAAGTCAAAGGGTATGCTGTTGCGTTTCAAAGCTAGTAAGGGAGCTTCCATAAACTATGTAGCTCCCCCTTGCCCTCCTGTGAATCGCCCCTCCCCCCACGTAGCATTGGCTCCATAAAACATTTTGCACTATTTTCTATTGTCAGACTATCGTAGATTACATACAGAAATAATTAAATAATGTAAATAAACATTCACATGCTATTGTGTGTTCTGTACCTTATTTTAACTGGCTCGAACACCCCCCTCCCCAATCCTAGACCGAGCCACGTAATTTATGGGCGATCGCTAATTAATTAGGTATGCAATTGTTGAAATTGCAATAACGTTAGTTTCGAATACGGGAATTTTTATATTTTCAGCCGTGAATGCAGGAAGTAGTCACAATTATTTTATCCGCTTTGACTGTGGAGCACAGTGGCTGTGCAGGTGGGAGGCCGGGCGGCCGGCGCCCTCTGCCCTGCCGGGCGGGTCGACCGCCGCGGGCGGTTAGTAGTCGCTTGGACTCGGCGGCGCGCGGTGCCTCGTGCAGTATCGATTGCAGGTCGACATGAGTCGCGCGGCCTGCTGCCTCTGTGAGTATACAGCACTGACCCGCTCGCCGCTACGCACGCGCCTGCCTGCGTCAGACACGCCCACCGCGTTCTCTCTCGATCCACAGGTGCCCTCTGTCGCATAACTCACAAACAACACATTGTAATACCAACTTTTACTAACATTTTGCTGCGATAACACTTTACCGCAGTACAGCTGTGTATTAGTCGACCACTAGGGGTGGTCCACACATTACGTCACACGAATTTCATAGTTTTAAGAGTCCCCGCCCCCCCCCCCCCCTTTTCCCTTGTCACAGGCGGTTACATTTGTGTAGCACCCTTATACTGGTGTGATGTCACATATTTTTCAATTTTAAATTTAGAAATTATTAAAATAAACCATCACTTTCTATTGAAAATATTTTTTCATGAAATCAACAACAAATCAAAACATATTAGAAGATTGGAAAACATAACAAATCAAATGAACGATAAAAAATTTAATCTTCTTGTGTCGATGGACTTTGAACCCATTGCACTCTCCCCATTCTGGCTTCTTCTCTCACGTAGTCAAACGAAAAATAAATAAATAAATAAAAATCCCACTTTTAATATTGAAAAAGAAATGTTGTCAAATATTTATCCAGAACCGTCTCAGACTGGTGCTTGAATAAGTTAATTGAGGTTTTTTTTTCTCAAGTAAAACAATTTTCAACACGTATTTTTTAAGTTTCTTTTTTTTTTGTGCCCTACCCTGAAGCTAATCCTGGCTTCGCTCATGTTTGAACCCATTCCTTTATATTATTTATGACTGGCATAGCAGTCACTTCGATTTGAATAATGTTAGGAACATTCGATGTGTCAACATCATCTTCATCCAGCCATATTGCTTCATCATCGTTTATCGATCAAAAAACTTCACTGTCACTTCTAGTTGGAATTCTTTGAGGACAAATCTTCGTGATGGGCAAAACCTCTTGTCTCATCTTCTGTGATTGCTTGTGTTGGCTAGTGATCACAGATGCCACACGATCGTTTTAATAATTTTGCGGAAGTCATATTTTGTCAAAGCCTCAAAGGTGCTATGGCCTTTCGGCGTTTGTCAAAGGCGGCCGACTTGCGACACCTTAGATATAGCGAGCCGCGACGTGCCAAAAAGTGATACAAATTATGTACGTGACGTCCACAAAGTTTATGACTCGTCCCCCCTCCCCTTTGTCGCACTTTGCTGAGCCCCCCCCCTCTCCCTCCCTCTTATTTATTGATGGTCCCCTACGCGGTTTACGTGTGTTTCCGTCTGAGACTGTTGACATTGCCAGTGTGGAAATTGTATCTGAATGATCCTGCAACGCAGGTATTGTAAGGTGACTCAAAATACAACACTGCTCATAATGACGTGGAGGCCACACGAGTGTTTACAAAACAGTGTAAATGAGGTGTACATAACAAAAACAAAGATTGAGTGTGGGAAGATTAATACAGCTCATTGGAGATAACCTAAGTTACATCTCGGAATGATTCTTGAATACAATGAAATTAGCAGCTCGTTAATTAAGGGGTTTACGCAATAATCACCATGGAACAAAAAACAATAAAGTAACTGTCCTTAGTGTTTAACTTGGGATAAAGCAGTAATTTATGATAAATATTACTCACTTTCCCTTTGATCTGAGTCTGAATTCAGCCAATAAGCTTGGAGTGATTTACATTATCACAAATTACACGTTATCATGAAATAATTAGTTAATTACATTGTGATGGTGCATGGATGATCTGTTTGTAATTTTTCTACACACCAACTTTCCCATTTGGTGCTTTTATATATAAAAAATAAAAAAATAAAAACTTTAAATTTTTTGAATGTTTTTTCAGCATAAACCTACTACATTTGCCCATTGCGACCTTTTATTTTCCCCTTTGTGTTTCTGGTAACGCTTATAGAATTTTTCTTGGTAATTTATTGCAGTCCCTGACTTAAAAAAAAACTTTCCCACTCCCGTACGACAGAAATCAAGTGAAAGCTTGTGTTCCCCTCCGCGAACTACTTATAAGTGACAACAACGCATAGGATTTCTCGAATTAAAGAATATTAATTATCCTCCTCCTCGTCTTTTGCTGACAAACTGGTAACACTCCAGTGCTGATGTGTTAAGCCATCTCCTTTGACTCAGTGGGTTGCGACACCGTGATGGTGTCCGGCGCTGACAGGGGTTAGCTGATTCCAGTCCAGGTAGTGGAGGAAATTTTCACCACCAGGAATTGGCCGGCAGGGCACCAACTTGTACACCAAATCCTGGGATAGATCCTCTAACCTATCCGAAATGCGTATGGAGTGAGTATATAACGACACTTGACAGTGATTCGTCCATCGGATAGAGTTGTTACGCTCGGCGACCCGATTGGTGTCTTTCAGATGAGTAGGCCTTAATATGCGGTATCGGGTTTCATCCTATCCTTTCTTTCATATCTCATCCAAAACAGGGACAATACTTTACTTTGAACAGTAAGACACTAGGATGATAGGGAAGCTGACGACTTGATTCTTATTTTTTATACCGGTGAAAAATTGAATTAATGAGATATGGATATATTCGTTGTAAAATGTATCATGTTATAAAACTCGCAATAACAAAGTAACTTTTCAACTCTAGGACGAAAAAATAATAATTACTTTCAATAGTATCGTGAAACCGATACTGCAAACCAGCCTGCTGGAAGCAACAAACAGCGAAGAAGAACGAATCTTGAAAGTTAGTTCGCAGCGAAAACTACGGGAGACACCAAACTGCTGCAGCCTAAACTCACCTGTTTAAAATTATGAACTTGCTCTCAAATATCATCTTGCGTGTAACATAAACGGTTTCTTCCACTGTTAGTAAATATAAAACTGCCACTTGTTAAGAAACTGTTGTATCAACTGCGTGGGAATCAGAAGATTGTGGAACTATTCTCGATCACTGAAGAATCAAGGAACATCTACACAGATAATATTTGCTGAATTATCCTGTACTGGTAATATGAGTAGATCTCGATTTCGTAGTATGCTTACCTCTGTATTAGATACTACGTTTCAATGCGACTAGTATATCTGGTGTTTTTCTTAACTTTGGTTTCTTGGGCTTTCCTGTATTTGTTACAAAATATACTTCCACTTTACATCTGTAGTCACAAATTGACTACACAAAGTTATTAAATGGCATAGAGACAGTTGTAGTTTTGACGGCCTCGGTAGCATAGGGGCTAGAGTGCTAGCTCCGCGTGCCGAAGGTCGCCGGTTCGTATCCGGCCGCGGGCATGAGTGTTTAAGTGTTTTTTTTTTAATGACATTCGGTTACTGGGCCATACAGCCAGTTTAATGTGATTTGTTGCTATCAAGTATTGACACAAGGACACTACAACAACACGAGACATTCACAGACACAACACTAAACACCCATGCCCTCGGCCGGACTCGAACCGTCGACCTTCGGTACGCGGAGCTAGCACTCTAGCCCCTACGCTACCGAGGCCGGCTGTTTAAGTGTTGTGTCTGTGAATGTCAATTCCGTCCTGTAATTTGTCTAATTAGCTGGAAAAAATTCATACTGGAGAATCTGAAAACACTGAGTGACATATAATTACTATAGAGCTGGCTGTATGGCCTAAGATGCCGAAAGCCAAAGGAAAAAAAGTTGCGTTTTTTTTCATATTGCTGGTTAAAAGAAGCTAATGAATGATAACTTTTACCTAAAATAATTCTATGGTTTTGATTGAATTCCCTTTCTGCTGATCACATCACATTTTTATCTCTCTTTTTCGACGTTTTACTCGCTTATAGGTCAATTTGACATATTAATGTAATTTTCTACTAAAATCCCAGAAATTTATAATGTTACGTCTCATTGCATGTTGATGTACGCAAATAAATGTGCACTACGTTGTATCTTTAGCTTTCGTTACAAGTGGAAGTGAAAATCTACAGTTTCTTTAACACAATACCTGAATTCGACAGGGAAGTTAAATTTTCTGCTAAGATCTACACAGACGTCCAAAAGTCTATGGCGAAACCAACATTTACTATTCGGTGTAGCAGATTTATGTGTTTACAATGCGGAATACGTTTCATTAAATGTTTAAGTTTGTTTCTACCTACAAATTCCTCATTGTCAGATTTATGATGGAGATAAAAATATGTGGATTGGTATTGAAAGCGTTTAGGTAAAATTTAGAAATTTCACAGACGGTTATGTTAAAATGTATTTATTTGAGATAGAATATTCGTTCACGGTTTCTGTTCGATGCTCTACGTCTGTACAGGGGCACTCAGCGAAGGATTTCCTGCACGATATATTCACCGGAGAATGTAGGGAAATGCATGCGACGTTTTCCAGTACACCGTTAACTGAAGACATATTAATATGTAGATGAATTATTTTTTGAACTTCACTTTATCGGTTCACGCAGTTGCATCACAGTAGCGGTTAAAGGGGAAGCGCAACCGGCTCACAGATGGGTAGAGAGCCCTTTAACAATTTACAACAGAATGCCACGCCCAGAATTCGAAGAACCCACGTGACGGCCTTGAAGTTCCTGGTGAAACCATTGTTTGAATGCACCAAGTCATGTGTAATGCGCTACGTGGAGCAAGCATTTAATCATCATCTGTGTACTGAGATATGACCTTCAACTTTAATAGAAATTCTTGAAATATTGCAATTCTTGAAATATTGCAGAGCGAATCCTTAGAGTGAAGTGCAGGTCAAGTTCGTAACTCGATCATAACCTTAAACCCAAAGGAACTCTTTTTTTGTCCCAAAAAACTCATTTTTTGACCCAAAACCTCTTTTTTAGCCCAAAAAAACTCGTGTGTTTGTTCTTTGACTATATGCAAAGAATTTTTTGTTTAAGATGTTTCCTTTAAGATGTCCAACAATGATTAGAATCAAGAAATGGATCAGATGAGGTAAAGTGATCAAGACCTGTGACCCTGAAATATCTTCTTTTTTTGTGCCTAAAAAGGACGCAGGTTGATTATTGCCTAATGTGTTGATTGGATTTGCTAAGGGCGTAGTGTTTACTCTGCGCATAATCCCCAGTCGTGGCCTTCCTTTTCAAATGGAAGGCCAGCAGTTTTCGGTCATCTTGGCATTTGCAATCGCAATTAACAAGCCCCAAGGCTATACCATGCACAAAACAGGGATTTATCTGGCTGCCAACTGAGAACTATTCTAGACGCGTTAGTGTAGGCAAACCACGTTCAGTCATATGAAATGAAGGGTCTAATAATTCAGTTGCGCCTTATTGTTGTTTCTGTTTAAAAAAGATTATACTGTGAGCTATTTCTTGAACATATCTTTATTGCTTAATTGCTCTGGCATCTCAATCGGTAGGACGCGGGTTCGAATAGGTTTTCTGTGGTTTCTCTAAATCATTACAGACCAATGCCGGGGTTGGTTCTTTCTAAAGGCCATGGCCGAATTTCTTCCCGTTCCTAGTCCCCAGTAGTTTCCCGCATCTAATGACCCTCCACGTAGACGAGAAGCCATAAGAAAGCCTAAGTTGTTGTTCTATTAGTGAAACTAATGCTTATCGGCGCAGTGAATCGCTTAAATCTTTTTTCCAGAGTTTCTCATCTATTTTATTCTTATTTTTTTTCGTTATTTATTTTAAATATATGGTCGATGGTTCTAAAATTGTTGAACGGAACGTAGCCTTGAATTCGAAGCCAAGTGACGACTTCAAAATTTGTGCATCTGAACAGAATTTGTATCTATTCAACAAAAAATTATTGAAAATTACATCTGCGTTGGTGGAAGGGGGGTGGCAGCATTAAGTGTATTTATGTGTCTATGAGGCGAGTAATTCGTGTTTTCTTTAGTTGTTAATTATGTAGCTTTGGGACGCAAATCGGTGTCTGTCACAGCTTTCGCGTAGTTAATCACCTCGTAAAAGCCGTATTCAGGGCGGCCTGCAGGTCACGTGGGAGGTTTAAACCTGGGCTGGTTTTACCTCCCTGTGTCCAGTAGGTTGCGCTTTAAAGCACTCGACCGAGAAGTAGTATTCTGTTTAATTTTTCACTCGCTTCTATGTAAGTACTCCAGCCAGAGAGAAGTGTCACCTTTAAAATATCGGTAGTTTGTCCCTTTAATATCAGGCCGGTCGCCGTTCTGCTGTTTAAAAAGTCGCTCTGGCCTCGCATTCGGGAGGACATGGGTTCGAATGGTGTTTTCAATGGTTTCACCAAATCACTCCAGGCGAATGTCGGGATGCTTCCTACAAAAAGGGCCGAATTCCATCCCGTTCCTTGTCCCATTCCTCTAATGACCTCGACGTCGACTAGGCTTAAAGCCACAAGTAAAAATAAAAAATAAATAAACAGTGAAGGGAGTTTAAGGGGGAATGATCAAAGGATAACATTCATGCCACCTGCAAACAAAAATCTGTTTACATGCCGTGAAGCAAAAATGCTACTGCATGAACACCGAGGCACCTCTCTTCAACTGCCAATTCACTTCTACATCGCGCCCAGGGCCTTACTGACAAAGCAGACAGGCGTTACTGTCAAGTTTTGCCTACCCCCTCCCCTCCCCCCTCCCCCACTTAGCTGATCTCGCAGGCTGAAATTTCCTTCGTTTCCTCGAGATGACGAAGCCATTTCGGGATCGACGATTTGAACGCTCGGATGGAAGTGGAATATAGGTTCTCGAGGTAGGGCCGCATTTAGGATATGTAGGCTCGTAGGCGTGGTGGCGTGGTGTGGGCCCTTTAGGATCTGTAGGTCCCTAGGCTATAACTGTGGTGCGAGGCCTTATATATATGTATATAAAGAAATATCGATCACTTATTATTAAATTAATAAACCTTTTTATTGCAAAATATCGGACAATGTAATGATAGTAAAAATATAGGAGGATTACTTCTGAAGAATTGAAAGTTTGAAACATGCTTTCTTTATTGTTTCCTAGACTGAAGTGAACGAGGTTAGCAAGTGATGCTTGCACGTTCATTTTTTTTCGACTGATGATCCATAGAAAAGGTCTGCTTGATGTAGCTGTGCTGCAACCAAATACTCTCGGCAAAAGCCCGTGGAATTACAAACTTAAAACTTTTAATAAAAATGTCAAAGAGTAGGCCTACATATTAAGACAAAACAAACGTTAAAAGATAATTAAGATTTCCAAATAAAGCAATAGAGAAAGATTAAAAATACAATATTGAAAGATTAAGAACACACTATTGATTATTTACGCACGCAAGTCAACTGAGGACAGCGACTCTGAATGTTAAAATAAAATTTTAAAATAAATAAAACAACAAATTAAATAAAAACGAATTTAAAAATTGAAATAATATTCTAAATACAACTATTTCAGTTGTAAACGAATATATATATATATATATATATATATATATATATATATATCATTAAAGCTTACATTAAAGTTGGACCTTCCACCGCTACTTAAGTCTGTGATGCTGAATCGTGAGCTATTGCAAATCGTGGACAAAGCCTGGCACTTATCTGTAGTTTACGTGATAATAAGTACTCGTGATTACACCACTGCCAATCAAAAACCCTACTCTCCATTAGTACATTTTTCTTCATCCAAAACTTGAAAGCTGGCATTAATACTTGCTTGCTGGGTGAGTGGTAACGTTTGGTAGCGGCATTCGGAAGGATCTTGGTGCGACTCCCGTTTTCATGATTCGGATTCTTGGACCGAGTGTGGAGGACGCCGGTTCGAATCCCCGTCCGGGCATCCAGATTTGGGTTTTTCATGGTTTCCCAAATCACTCCAGGCAAATGCCGGGATGCTTCCTCCAAAAGGCCATTGGCCGAATTCCTTCCCATTTCTTCCATCCCCCCCCACCCCAATCCTTTCCCGTCTCTAAAGACCTCGCTGTTAAGAGACGTTAAGCAGTTAAAAATAAAAAATTAGGATTCTTGCTTTATATTGTTTTGCGTTAGTTCCATCATGGAGGATATGTCCGATTTTCTAGTCGTTCTTTGTTAACAGTTTCTACATCGGACCTAATAACCTCGATGACGACGAGTCGATTATGATCATATGGTTTGGTGTATAGGTTCCCAAACTGGGGGGCCATACCCTAGCTCTACAGCGTCGAAAGTACTAAGTCTCCTTCACCGCCTCTTAGAGTTCTAACATCACACACGTAGTGAGTTTCCTTTGAAATATTGTTAATACTGAGAAGTAGACACATTTTTAATAATAAACTTGTGTGGGAGAGGGGAGCGAGGAACTTTTATTTTAAGCTCTCCTGTCGGTATCCGCGTCGTTTCTAGACCTCCCTAAAGTCGTCATCTGTGTCGTTTGTGGACAACCCCTCCTCCCCCTTGGTGAGATTTGGTAAGATTTTGCTGGACCCCTTCCCCCCTATTTCAACTCACGTAATTAATGGACGCCCCATATGAAAAACTTAGGGAGCCTCTACTTTTTCATCTACACCCATACTCTGCAATTCACAAACATTGTGGGTGGCAGAGGGTGCCAAGCACCAATCTTAATTCTGTGCATTCCAATCCCGAATAGCACGAGGAAAGAAGGAATACATAAAAGCATCAGTACGGTGTCTTATTTCTCGAATCTTATCCCTCCGGTCATTGCGACCCAAAAAGTTTGGCGGAAGATGTGTCTCGCTGCACTCGTAGGTCATAGAATTTCGCATATTCTCCAATACATTCAAACGCAAACGACGTCGTCTATTTCCAAAACGATCCCAGCACAATCTATGTATCAGTGCTGTGACGCTTTCATAAGGGCTGTAGCAACCAGTCACGAAACGAGCGGCTCTCCTCTGCACCCCCTCCACTGACTCAACCAGGCCCTTGCGATACGGATCCCAAACTCCACAACAGTAATCCAGATGCAGACGCACCAATGTTTTGTACGCTATTTCGTTTGTATGAACATTAAAATTCCTCAGAATACGACCTATGAATCGTAATTTAGAATTAGCTTTGCCTACGACAGAAGTTATGTGCCAGTCCCATCATGTTGCTTTGTACTATTACCCCCAGATACTTCAGGGAATCAACCGTGTCATTGCTTTATGGGAATGGGGAAGAGAACTTCCTTCACTGAGCAGCCACTGTGATCCCATGTATAGCTAGCTATCTGGATGCTGGATAGTACGGTTGATGGAACGCCACGGAAACATGCGCATCTACTTTACAAGCGGTTGGACCTCCTCATAAGCGAGTTGGAGGATGCAATGACTGGGAATCTTTCATGCGTTGACGGCACTTACAAATGGATGTCACAAAATCTCTAAAGACATTCTTTAATATTTTGCGCTTTTAAAGCCGTAATGTTACTGTTACCCGCGATTACGCTGCACCCGTTATAATCTTTCCTACACTTTTCATCGATGTTTCGATCTCAGTCTAGGATGGTCTAAGATCCATATGCATGATTTCTACGTCCATCTGTTATTTGATTGAAATTCAATTTTTATGTATAATTATTATTCTTCCGGATTGCCTATCCAAATATAGCCCCAAGTACTTTTAATTAAATTTTCAATAAAAATTGTTCACTTGTTTTTTTTTTTTTTTTTAAAATTTTAATTTATTTCAAAGAGAGTCATATAAAGAACATATAAACTTTGGGTTGCCTATGTAAAAGTGGTAGCAAGTAGGTGTTGCCAGCTTTTAAACATATGTAAGAGCAAGAGAGTTAGCGTACCACATCGTCTGTCACACCGAGCGTGATGGGTGAACGGTTAACGGTCTGGCCTCGCATTCGGGAGGACGCGGGTTCGAATCCCCTTCCGGGCAACCAGATTTGGGTTTCCCGTGGTTTACCCAAATCACTCCAGGCGAATGCCGGATGCTTCCTTCAAAAAGGCCATGGCCGAATTCCTTCCCGTTCCTTGTCCCCAGTCCCATCTCTCCTCTAATGACCTTATCCGTCGACGAGGCGTAAAGCCATAAGTAAAAAAAAAAAAAAAAAATCGTATGTCAGACGGTGTGGAGCGCTAACGTTAACATAGGCAACCCAAACTTTTTATGTTCTTTACATGTTTCTCTTTGAAATGAATTATAATTTAAAAAAACAAGTGAACGAAATTTTATGAATTTTAGTTTTTGAAAATTTAATTAAAAATACTTGATAGCATATTTGGTTATGAAACTCGGCAGAATCATATTCTGCTACTGATAATTATGCAGCAAAATTGCTTTTCAATCTAATAACGGATAGACGCATAAATCATGCTGCCGGGTCTTAGGCTATCAGGGATATAATTTTTGAAAATATCTCACATTTTTCAACTTTCTGGTGGAAGATACTAAGAGGTTACCGAAACCTCCGTTAAAGGTGGTGCAATGAATGCAATAAACGCAGCACAAAATCCGGAAAGTATTTGGTGGTATCAGCATTCAACGTTTGTTTACTTACAGAAAATGGATAATTGCTACTATAATGACTAGTCGCAATAATACAGGTAGCAGTTATCAAACTTGGAGAGAACGATATTCTAAATATATTGACAGTTGATCTTGTTTGGTTGTGTACCGGTAAAGTTGCTTACAACTGCGCCTTGTACGTGAAGAAGCCATAGTAGCGACTGGGCGGTGCCAACTGTTGCTCGGAAGCGATCGATGGCCAGGGATGGCTTCCCACATTATCGCAAACTATCGCCGAAACAGAACGGGAGAAGGATGCTCGCAGAAGCGGGGGATATACACAGTGAGTACATCTGCACAGCAGTAGAGACAGCAGTGTCATTGTTTCACTTCCGTGTCTGCCTTTGGAAGCTCTATTGGAATTATGAACTGTCTCGGGATTGATAATATTCTCAGATGTTTCCTGAGTTGTCCTTGTGTAACCGCTGGTCTCAGTCATGAGTATATTTCATTCGGTGTTGTGTTTGTCTTATCTCATCTTTATAGTGGTTATCAATTAGTCGTGGATCAAGAATAGCATTCCTTATGGGAAAGTTTGTAAACAAAAGTCAGTTGATAAATAATACACTGAGGTTGACTCTAAGCCCGATGTTATTTTAAGTAAAGAAAACTCAATCATTTACTTTATACGCTGAAATGATTTTAAAATTTAGTAACTTTCATCTATCATTAAATACTTGCGCAAGTATTATATGAAATAATGAGCTTTCTGCAATACGTGTAGAGTTTTGCTTGTTGCTCAGCTGCAGTGATGTACTTTAAGGCAATCGCAAAAAAAATCTACTGTTGATTTTAAGGTCAAATGTTGCGCAACAGCACCGGCCCTTGTATAATCCAATAATTAAAAAAAATCATTTTTTTTTTTTGCTTAGATTAGCTTTTTGCTAAATTAATGTTTACTTTCCTAAAAGAACATGCTACTTTCAGAATAAAAGGTGGATTAATTTTAGGTCAGTAAATATATGATTAAATATTGTAATTAAATGGAAGTATAGGAACCTGTTTTATAAAGTACCACCCGAAACACTTGAAGATTGTATTAGAATAAGTGACGAAAACCTTGCAGATTACATTACCTTATCTGAGAGGACAGTTTAAAAGCATGAATGAAATAAATCGTGTTTATTTTCGTTATTAACATTTCAAAGGTTCTCAACAAAACTTTAATGCAGTTAGGTAATGCAGGTAGGATTGTTTGACGGTACATAAAGAATGGAAACCAACAACTGTTCACATTAACTGTCTACCTTGGACAGTTCTAGCGGTGACGTTATGGATTCGGCATCCCTGAAACTGCGACTGTTTCTGGTTGATAGTGGAGAGCAGTCTACTATCTGCTGCGGTTAGTTACAAACGAAATAAGATGTCGGATCGAATGTTGTGGAAAATATTTTTGATAGTTTCAAGGAGCTGAGAGCAGACAAATTTGATCCAAGTTTTTCGTACTTTCCTATTAAAATACACGCTAATTGCACGTAAATACCTGGCAAATGAAAGATTTTTTTTTAAGGATAATTTATATCTCATAGACAGTTGGCGTAAGTTTGCATCAAAATATGATATCCATAGTTTGCCACTTTCTTTGTTCCCTGTCCTTTTTTTATTTTTTTATTTTTTTCCTTCTGAAATTCTAATCCTTCCGAATATAGAAATATTTGTTTGTTACGTAAATGATGTCTGTTCAGTCAGAGAATTTCAAAAGAAGTCGTGCAAATGATGCGAATGGTCCTTCATTCGTTGCAGCTAAAATTACGTAAATTTGTTTCATTTGTGCCTGTGTGATAAGCAGCACCCGAATGTTTGCTAAATAAATGAGAATGCACAGTCAAAAAACATTTACAACACGAATTTGCAGTTATTTTAATGATTTTTATCTCTTTTCAACAATTCCCTCATGGAATATTCCATCTGTTATGGAATCTTTGTACTTGACCCGCGTATTCATACGTTTTACGCAACTGAAGTATTTCAATAGGAAACTACGAAATCATTTGATCAACGAATTTTTTGAAGGTATATAATTTTTCCCACTTACTTTTGAAACAGTAAACAGGAAATCATATCATCCCAGACATTTAGCGGCAAAACGTATTAATAATCAAAATACAATTAATGTGTTGATTACTGCTTAAACAATAAAATAAATCTTATCATAAAAAATAATCATGATGGAAATTCGAATTCTGGATGCCCAAGTAACATTCTGTCTCTCTAGCCGCGATACCAATAGACCACTGCTACAAAGACAAAACTTACAGGAATTTGAGGTCGATTTTGCTGAGAATTCTCTAGAGGTACACCTTACCACTGCCTCGCACTATTTCTCGGGAGATCTGTCACGAACCACAAAAATCTGATAAAAAGCAGTGTCCCCGACGTTTGATGGTCGCTTCATTAAGTAAAAATGCACCTATCAAACAAGCACATAACATTTGTGAATATCTAAAAATTTTGAAAAACAGCTTTCATGGTTGCCGAGTGTTTCTTGTTATGGGTCGTACAGATCTGTTAAGCAGATCAAAAGAATTCGTTGCTGGTGATCGTTATCATTTCTTGCTCATCTACCTGTCTGGAAAAAATCGTGTCCTAGCATTCTTTGGTGCCACAAAAATATACGTTTCCCAAACGGTATAACAGAGAAGAACAGGTACAAGGCTGAAAAGATTAGCCATTCAGATAAGCCACTGAGCACCCGCCAATCACTGTGGCTTAGTGGCGTTGAGATGTCGCCCATCCTTTCGCTAAAATAACAGTGTTATCAAGTACGATTTTTGTGTAATTTTCAACAACCGTCCAAGCAATTGGTCCCTATTTTATAACTGATAAACTAACAGCAAAACATTTCAAACAATAGTACGAGTTTAGACTCGTGAAATATTGGTGGCGAGACTTTCTCTCGGCCCACCTTTTAGGACTCCGCAGTCGATAACCCGATGGGTACAAGAGGAAGTCGTCTCCCTTTAAACGTGCGCTGCATTCACAGCGTTCAGTGACTCCTTCGCAAGTGCTGCCCGGACATACGAATGAAGAGGCCCAAGAGCTGTGTATTTGGAAACGTATTCACGAATTGTGTATCTTTCTCAAGTGATTGTGGCATACACCTCAGTAATAAACCAAATTTTTGAGATTGTTGAGTATCAATTATCATAATTTGGGTGAATATCAGAATTTCCATCGGTGTTGTCTAAACGCACCGAGCTCTAATATTACTAATAACAAAAAGTAACTGCCACTACGGTTGTTTACTGTTGGGTGCTGACTATATGTTATGCCCAAACTAGAAATTCTGCTTAGAGTAGTGTGAATACGCGAGAAATAGAAGTAGTGTGGTAGCTTGTCGTGAGAAACCAGCACGTCATTGGGAGGATTGACGGTTAAAAACCATGAAGGCCTAGGCAGCACGTCGATTTCAGCCAGCATGAATTTCGCCCTATAAATTCTGCCTTTCCAATTCTTTTATTGTTGGCGGAGAATACTCGTAAAGTAAAAGGAAAGGTCTGTCTCCTATTTCCCATCTCCCTCGTAGTTGTGGTACAGGTTTATCCAGAATTTAAGCTATAGACCTGCTCTACTTGCGGAAACCAACTGACGTCGATTTTTCGGAAACATAAAGGAAACTGGAATTTTTTCAATTTTCGGCTAACAAATTTGTTTTGTATAGCATAGCGCACAGTGAAAAGCATATATACCTGTACTCGTTTACCTGTATTGAACGGATTAGTCTTTTTTTTTTAATGGCTTCGGTTACTGAGACCCTACAGCCATCGCAATGTGATCATGACTCATCCAGTGTATCATTTTCTCTAGTGAATTGTTAGTATCGAGAAACAGGACGGACACGACTTTAACACACACAACACGTGAACACCCATGCCCTCGGCCGGACTCGAACCGGCCACCTTCGGCACGCGGAGCCAGTGCTCTAGCCCCTACGCTACCGAGGTCGGCATGGCAAGAAGTTAAGAATGTTTGTAGAATACCTCGAACTTCCTAAATACTTCCACTCTTTCTAAACCTATGCCATTCGGCATTCCACTAGCTCTGAATCGCAATGTTTCTTTCCTCAACGTTCTATAATGCTATGTGGTGTGGGATACAACTTGCAAAACAATTTCCAATATCTGGACATACTCTTAGCTAAGTTTATTTAGCTTCTGGTGAATACTTTTCTGAATTCCGGCTAAGATATAGGTCGTATAGCCGGCTGTTCTCTCTGCTTTAGGATGCAGTTGCTTCACAAGTGTTGCAGTGGTTCAAATTTGCGTAGGCGGGAGATTCTGCAAGTGTCGTCAGTCTTTTATTTGTTTGGATTCAGTTTTTGTGATTAAACTGAGATAATATTGGTAGTAGTGTCGGGTGAACGTGTCAGACTGTTTGTTGATAGCACTGTTGTTTGCTGGCGCCGGTCGTTAGGAATGCGGGCTATCGCGTCTGGACATTCCTGCCACTTGTGGGGACGCGGTCCCAATTTGGAGGCTGACCACAGCCGTCCACTGCGCGTCTCAGATAATTTAGCTTCCGTTCTGTCAAGCCTCGAGGCTTACGTCGTCCATTCTCCTATATCTTCTGAGAAGGTTTTTTTTTTTAATGAAAACTTGAGAAGTTCCTTAGGCGCGTTGGGCGAATTTTGAATGGGTAAAATCTTATGAGTTCGCGTCACCAACATGCTGTAATAACAGCATTTTTTTTTTTGCTGTCGTCAGTCTTTCGACTGGTTTGATGCAATCCTCCATCTCATTATATCTTGTGCTAACCTCTTCATCTCTACATATCCCTTACAACCCACGGCCTCAATTATCTGCTTCATATATTCTAATCTCTGTCTTCCTCTACAGTTCTTACCTTCGACTGTTCCCTCCACCAGCAAATTAACCAATTCAGCATGTCTCAAAATATGACCTACCAGCCTGTCTCTTCTTCCTGTAAGCTTCTTCCATTAACTTCTTTCCTCACCCATCATTTCCAAAACTCGTTCATTTCTTACTTTGTCAGTCCACTTAACTTTCAGCATTCTTCTGTAGCACCACATTTCAAATGCTTCAATTTTCTTTCTTTCCGGTATTCCTAAAGTCCACGTTTCGCTACCATAAAGTGCTGTGCTACACACATAGAGTTTTAAAAAGTTCTTTCTAATTCCTTGATCAATATTTGAAACTAAAAGATTTCTCTTTTTCATGAAGGCTCTTTTTGCTAGTGCTATTCTACTTTTAACATCATTCCTGCTTCGGCCATCGGTTCTAATTTTACTTCCCAAGTAACAGAATTCACTTCTGTAGCTATAAGTATGACTTGTTGCGCAGGGACAGGAGTGTTTATTCTTCTCATGCTTCTATATATATATATATACCTACTGGCGCGCGCGCAGCGGCCTGTGTACACGTATATACACAAATACTTTGTACAGACCTTGTTATCACGTGTGCTCAGTTCTCATGGACGGTTATACTCTGCACGTATAATATCGTATCTGCGTCAAGTTGTTTTGACTATCTTCAGAATAATTTTTATTTTTTTGTAATATATCTGACATTAATACTTCGAATTAGATCTTATAAGTTCGCAGTCATTGGCGATCCCCGTGGCTGAAGTGGTAAAGCGCTGTACCGTAGAATGGAAGGTTAAGGTATCGAATACACAGTCGGAGAAACTTCTTTGAAGTACATACTTCTTTACGCGCGTTGGGCGATTTTTGGATGGGTAAAATCTTATGAGTTCGCGTCACCGACATGCTAATGTTAACAGTATATCTGCAGCTATAAGTATGACGTGTTGTGCGTATGATATTAATAGTTTTAAGTTTTCACTTCTGTGGGTAGTCCCCAATGACCACCCTTCTTTTTTTTTTATCCCCTTTAGGCACTTTTCCTGATGTCCACATTTCTGTATTTTCAATCCGTTGTTCTTCAAGCTTTCTTTATTGCGTTAATGTCTTGGTTCTTAATTTAATTTCAATTGCGCTGGAGCACACACGATCTGGTGGAAATGCCCTTGCACCCCCACGTTGCAATGTCATGATTCACCACCTACCTCTGCCTGCCCTTTATGAACTGCAACTTTAAACTCCTTCATTGTTTTTGGTAAACTGTCTATTATTTCCCTTGGTAATTTATTTCAGTCCCTGTCTCCCTTCCCCACCCCCAACCCAAAAAAAAAATCCTACTCCCTTTCTCCAGAATCCTTTGATTGATATTATGGTGGGTATATAACGATTCTTGGTTTTACGAATTATTGTGAAGCCACTTCATGACACCAAACATGGGAATGCAACCACGTGCTCCTTTTCTATATAGTATTTTAAAATAATGTATGCCGGAATTTAAATCGATTGCATACAAGGCACTAGTGCGACCTCAGAATATTGTTCTTCTGTATGGGACCGCAATTAGAATGAGTTAATAGAGACGTTCCAAAGAAGAGTCGCCCGACTCCTGATAGGTATATTAAGTGGAGGGAAAGTGATGTTGAAGGAGTTGTTTTGGAAAGATCTGCAATACCGTAGACGTTGCTCTCTTCAGTAGCCAATTGGAAAATTCGTGACAGACCTATTTCAGGATGACAGCAAATATATTTTATTACCAGCAACATTCGTATCTAGGCATGACCGAAGAAATAAGATAACAGAAATCGGGGCTAGAACTGATTCCTTTTTTTCACTAGTGCTTAGGGAACTGGATAGAAGGACTTATCGAGTGAGAAAACTTAAAATCCGAGTGTAGTAGTTCTTGAGAAACCGCTCCGGCCATCCTGATCTGGATTTTACAAAGTTTTCCTAGATCACTGCAGGCATATGCCGGAATAGTTCCTCAAAATAGCCCATGGGTGCCTGCTGCTTACACATTAGGATAGGTGCAACGCATCCGCCACCAGTAGTAATAATAATAAAGGCTGCGATATTCCCGAAATTGAATCCCTCACAAACAGTTTCTTAATTTTTTCCAAAGATTCTTCCTTGAATTATTGATATCTTCTCTTAACTGACCGTAACTGATACGCCTAATGTAAACTTGACTTGTTGCCCATGTGTTTGTAAGGTAAACCTACTAAGCAGTCTCACAGTGAAAATACATTCAGCCAATAACTAAGCGCCACACATTTAAGTAGTCTACCTTTGTTACTGAAAATATTTTCTGTTAGTATTTATTTACGGTGACGTGACGTTCGTTTTTAAAATCGAAGCTCTTGAGAATTTTACATAGGAATTCTTTAAGTATAGCCATCTTTAATTTTCCAAAATTATTGTCACTTCGTTCTTAGAAAACTTGAAATCTATTTTTTTTCCTTCCCGTCTAGGGAGAAGTATCGTTATGATAAATCATCGGCGATGAACCATCTAAACCAATCGATGTGAATGTGATTTATGTCAGCATAAAATTAATAATGAAAAATTTGTGAAGTTCAAGCTGTAATTAATGATTAAGTTTCCCTCAAGTTCACGTGAGCTGACTGCCTAAAGAAAATTTCTGAAGAGTTTAATGCTGTACTTTGCAAATTTGTAACTTCTACCAGAAAACAGTAAGCTTTATTTTATGCTGAAATCTACTGCTTAATCTATTTTTTTAGGTAATGAATCCTGCTGATTAATTCCTTAGTAAATCCCTTTAACAGCTATTTATGATAATTCTGTTCAGTGAAATGTTCTATAACTTCTTTTAAACGAAAATATCACATCCTTTTCGGAAGCCTCTTTCGTTTTATTGGGCGAGAAGACTAAATGCTGCTATCTGTTTGTCAATCGTTTGGGCCCATTCTGATTTCATTCTGCTTGTGGAATGTCTATTTTGGGAGTGAAACAGGGGTCATCGTAGTATTCGCCACCATAATTGCTGCAAAATGCCTAAAAACTGAGTTAAGAACGAATAGTGGGAATTCACTTGTTAGAAATATTTGACGTGCCTTGGCAATTTATTTCGTGTCAGGAACATATTGTTACACAATTACAAACATCAAATTTTACTAGACCAAACCTTGGCTACTTCCAGTACATTTTCCGAGGCCTCATATAGATCATCTTCCGAGCAGTATGCTGGACACAGTCGGCACTGAACAGCTGAACAGTCTGGTCTTCTCCGCAGTCACACTTGATGTCATAGATCTCCGTATAGCCCCATCTTGCTGGGTTGACTTGGATCTGCCCACCCCAGATCTAAGCCTATTCGGAGATTTAGATCCCAGAGGAAAGGAACTGGCCGTCCTACCTCTGACATAATGGCTTAGTACGCCTCCTTCGGGAGGATCCAACCAACCTTCGGGTTGTGGACTAAGTTAAGTTAAGTTATATATCAATAGCCAGGTGTTAAAGATTCAGACAATCCTCCCCAGCCAGGGGAAAGGGGAGCGTTAGATTACCACAGTTGTAACATGGTTTTCTCAGTTGTAGTTGTAAGTTCCTGTGATGTTCTTAGGAAACTTTTCCTGGACTTAAGTATTTACCTGTGTGGTATATACCCATGTAATGGACGAGTTCTTTCATGATCCACTTTCCTCCTTTCCTTGTTCGCTGCTGTGTTTCTGTGTGTTCCATTGTTGACATTTCGAATATTTGTTGTCTCTAAAAATTTCCTTGTGTTAGAGGAGATATTTTAATTCCTGTACTTGTCTCTGATGCGGACGAGGTACTTACAGCGTGCCTCCACAGGAACACAGCGGCTTCCCGAGGAGTCCCTACCTCTCACTGAATATGCAACACGTTCGTCATCTCCGCCGACTCATTAAGATTCTCTTTACCACAGACCGTCTTCAGAAGTCTGCGTATGCTGCCGAACTCCTACTCTTAGCGAGACGGTTCAGACCTTCAAGTGTGGATTATAATGAGACTCGGAGTGCTTCCAAACGGAATAAACCTGAGGAACAAACGTAAATAAAAGATGTGGGAGTCGAAATCTGTCGATTCAGAAAAAAATAACTGCTACTGTTTTCGCTTGTGACATCAAACTGGAAATGATAAAATGATATAGCAGGCCATTAATCAACATTTTTTCGTCGATTGAGCAGTTTATCTTCTGATTTTGCGACGTTACATCGAGGTCATTGGAGCCGGGAGAGGATAATGGCAAAGAACGGGAAGAAATTCGGCCATGGCGTTTTTGAAGGAACCATCCCGGCGAATCCCCATCCGGATTTCGGTTTTCCATGGTTTGCCGAAATCATTCCAAGCGAATTTCTGAATGGTTCCTTCAAAAGGCTATGGCCTAATTCCTTCCCGTCATTGCCACCAATGCTTCCTCGCCTCTAATGACCTCGACGTCGACGAGGCGTAAATCCATAATCAATATAAAGGGATATAAGACATTGGTCTGAAAGATGTGTTAGTAAACGTTTTTGTGAGTAAATTCTCATTTACAAGTATAGGATAACTGGACAACTATAGTAAATGCAGAACACAATACTTGATGTTTTCATTCGACATGCTTGTAGGAAAGGGGGAACAACTGTTATTACTATTAACAGTTGTGGGTTACATTTTTTTGGGGGGGGAGGATTATAATTACTTCTGTAATGATCTATTTTAAGAATCTTCTACGAGGCTTAAAGAAGAGCCAAAAAAAAAGTGTCAGAAATAAATTTGTTTTAAAATTCTTATTCTCACTCAGAAGAAGACAGCATTTTCCGTATTTGAAACTTGAAATTTGAGAGCTGTTTGGCGATAAACTATAAGTTTGTTGGTTCTGCGATCTTGATGTAGACTTTCCATAAATTTCTCAGATCAGCAAAAGTGAAAAACAGGTTAGCTTCTCCCAGCTCCACGGGTGAGCGGTAACTTTCGGGAGGACGCGCTTTCGAATCCCTGTCCGACCATCCAGATTTTGATTTTCCGTTGATTCCAGAAATCACTCCAGGCCGAATTTCTTCCCATCCCTTGTCCCCAATTATCTCCCGCCTCTAATGATTTTGACGTGACGAGGCATAAAGCACATTCTTTAGTGCATTTCACATAAATTTAAGAGTGAATCAATAGAAGGAATCTTGCCGAATCAGGACAACCGAAGAATCCCGAGGCTGACGACCGGGGGAACGATGAAACAGCCAGTCAGTGGGGCCTAGCCCGGCTGACAAGTGACAAAGATGATGATTAACATGGTCATGATGATGATGATGACGATGATTATGAAGAATCGTATGAGGTCTAGGTCTAGATGGCATAAGAGTAACTAAGCGCTTTCTCTCTTCGTATGCATTTTAAGAAGTTGAAGGCAAACGGAAGACTGCACTACACCTCATATATTAAAGTGAAATATAAAAGTGTGTTAGCCGTAACTATAACTTTATGTTACTGGGATATTAATTACGATGAATGTACTGACGTAGCAAAGATATTTTCACGCATTTATTTCCATCATTTAATTACCTCCTTAAGCAATTTACTATAGCCTAAAAGAGAAAACAGTACAAAAGTCTTCTGGAATCAATATGGAAAAAAGTTACGTGTCACGCAAGGGGGAAATATGGTATTTCAGAAGCTGACTGAAGAAATGAGGAATCAGTGTTCCATTTAAAATAATTTTGATCTATAAAAAGATTAAATACAGCTGCAGTGAAACTTTGATTTTTTTTTCTCGATTGTTTTGAATCATGTTCCGTTAGGATGGATTCGGAAAATAAGTGGTCACTCACCACAGAGGACGGCAGGTAGTCCAGACAAACACACTTTACAATAGTTCGGCAAATAGCCTTATTAATGGTAGAGGTGAGACACACGGCAAGTGGAAAGATTTGTACACATGAAGATCTGCCATATGATTCATATTTCTTGTCTCTATCATGAATAAGGGCTATTCACCGAAATATTGTGTTCGTGTTTTTGTGTTTGTCTGGCTCTTCTGCCTTCATCTGTGATAAGTGACGGATTGTTTTCCTTTTCCATCCTTATTTTCATTGCCTAATAGCAGTGTCATGGTCACTACTACCTGAATCATGTACTGTGAAATTTAATTTCAGTCTGTTCGTGATTGGCATTGTGGTAGTACACAAAGAGAGAGAGAGCAAGAGAGAGAGAGAGAGAGAGAGAGAACGATTCTCCCTTTCCCCCGCCCCTCCCCCAACATACATTTAGTAGATAATCGTTAAAAGCGTAATATATAAATTGCCAGAAAGGGTCAATAGCAAAACTTGGGTACTTCGCAGTTTCCATCTATTGGTTGTACTTCAGCACACCTAGCTAGATGATACAATCTGTTAAGCAAAGGTAGCGGACTCTTATTATTTACTTTTAACTCGTGATTTGCGTGGTAGCGGTGACTGCTGGCAGCGCCACTGGTGCGGCTGCGGTAGAGGCTGAAGGCAGGCCGGTGGGGGACCGGGGTTTTAATATTGATGCGCCGCCTAGCTTTGTGTAAGCGGGGACGCACGCACAAGTATTCACGGCGGCTGCTCCCTACGGCCACCACCTGCTCGACCGCAAGCTGGACAACAAACACTTGTTCTGTTCCGCTCCTTACTCCATACACTGTGAAGAGATGGCAGGACCAAGCCCAGTGGTAAAACGATTGCACTGCCGACAAGCCGCGAAACATTTATCGTAAGGATAGAAAATATTGATAAGAGGATCAGAAATGTGTCTCACCAATTTGAAGTCAAATTTTACTCAGGTCGTTGTGATTGATACTGAAAAATGGTCTCTGTAAACCACATGTTGCTTCTGCATTTTTTGGAAAAAAGTCAACCTTTTTTGATTAGGTGGCGTCGGTTAATTAAGTGAGGTGTTTTTTTCCGGAAATCTGGATCACCTCCCCCCCTTGGTGGGATCTGGTTGGATCTCCTCCCCCCACTATGGTGAGGTGAGATCTTGAAGTACCTCCCCCCCCCCCCCCGTTTATTTAGCTCTACTGTTCCTCAAAGAACTAAAAATATGACGTGAAATTTCTGTCGAGTCACCTTTCTCTTGGTGAGATTTTCCCTGATCCCCTCCCCCCCCCCATTTCACTTAAATAATTAGTAGACGCCCCCTTATGATTGCAGAGTAATTTGGGAAGAAAAAAATAAGCATTTTTCAAAAATGGACATGATCTAAACTGAACGGTAGTTAAGTCTGTTTCAAGTACACTAACCTGAGAAAATACATTGGTAGCACCATTCTGATTTTTATTTGTTGTTTGTGGTATAATTCCTTAAAAAAGTGCCTTGATGACGATTACCATACATCGGCTTGTTAACAAGTCAGCCAGTGTTAGTGTGATGATGGTTACCGGTATTCTATAAGACTGATGCAAAATACATCTTTATATATTAATTCCTACAGATGCGTTTATTTACTGCTCTCTCTCCTCCAAAAAGCTGTCCAGAAATCGAAATTTCGGTTTAAAATAACACTGTAATATAATTCGCAGCTGTTCTGACCCAAAAATAAATAAATAAATACAAAATCAATTTAAACAAAAATTGAACACGAAGTGTAGGCTGGAAACTGAGCACATAGCTCAAACTTTTGCTACGATTACGTTGACTATAAAAGTTACTCTCTTTTAATTCTCTGTTGATTTCGACCGACCGGAAAGGATTTTGTCCTAAGCTGTCGAGAGTTCCAACGAGCGGTTCCTCAGTTTTGATTGTTCAAAAACAATCAAATATAATCGATATCGCTGCAATACATTTCTCATCCTCTCCGTGTAAGTATCATACACGTTGTCACTCAGTTTTCACTGCTGCTGTTTTTGTTACGCACGACGTTTCAGCAGCTTGCTTGGTTGTCTTCTTCAGGCGAATCAGTGGATCGAAAAGGAGTCTGTGATGTATTATGATACCAACTGTGGCTACCTCACACTCGTATATGTACAGATGGTCGATAATGGGGGTATACGAGGCCCCCAACCAAAGCAGTACATGGGGAAAGACTCGATTCTCGCGCCTATACACTTTTTTTTGCAGCTAGGTCTAAGTTTATAGTGCACGTATTGCTGTAGTTGCCGTTTTACCTATAGACGCTGATCACGAGGTGGAACGAAATCGTGTTGAAAGCTATGTGCCTACCGTGTGATGGGTTTAGGGTAACTTGGTTAAAAATATTTGCAACACAGCTGTCGCACTACAAGTTCGAAAAGATTTGTGAATACAGTTATTGGAAGAAACACATAAAATTTTGGCTTGATAGGTTAGGATTATTTCGGACCAGAGGGTTAGTGGTGCACGATATGGATTAAGCATCTGGACCGTCTTCATTTGGCTGATAGAACCGGACCGAGCGTGGTGGTGTAACGGTTAGCTTTCTGACCTCGCATTCGGGAGGACGGCGGTTCGAATCCCCGTCCGGGCATCCAGATTTGGGTTTTCCGTGGTTTCCCAAATCACTCCAGGCAAATGCCGGGATGCTTCCTTCAAAAGGCCATGGCCGAATTCCTTCCCATTCCTTTCCATTCCTTGCCCCCCATCCTTTCCCGTCTCTAAAGACCTCGCTGTTAATAGACGTTAAGCAGGTTAAAAAAAAAAAGATAGAACCGGATCCCACAGTATGCACAATTCCAACCAGATTGGATACAAGTATAAAGGACTTGTTTTATCTGTATGTATAAACGTGACTGGGAGTACAGATTGGAAGCGTGACACTTTGTGACGTGTTTGCTCCGTTGTGAAATCAGATTGGTAATGTCCGATTGGAAAGTATTACCACCTGAAATAGCAGATATACAAAAACGGCCGAAGTTTTAGCTTCACAATTTTCATTTCTCATACGTCGAGGTTAACCAAGACGTTAAAAGCTGATTGAAAGGAATATCACATAAACTGCAATGTATAAAAAAATCTCGGGTGTCCCACTGGGGGAGTAAATTAATTTGATGCGATGTTTCTAAGACGTTGTGCGATTTTGAACTTCGAAACGTCGAATCAAACTGTGGTCTTCCCCGGTGTAGATCCGAGGTTTTTTTATACAATTGATACGCCTTAAAAACCTGTGACCTGCACTAATAGTTTGAAACATTACGTACAGAGAGAGATTTAATGAAAAGATACAGTGCGTACACCGTAATATTTCTTGACAGTAAAGTTAAATACTTCCCGAAAACAAAATGTGAAAATAACACCAGTACTCGTTAAAACTGTAATGAGTATCTCAAAAGTAGTAATGAAGTCATTAAATATTTTAGCTAAGTCTTTTTTGATGAATTTATAGAACATTAAACACTCCAGAAGCCATATCCAGATGCTATATCGTTAGAATAACCATTCAATTTAATGTTTTTAAAGACAGAGATTAGAATATATGAAGCAGATAATTAAGGACGTGGGCTGTAAGAGGTATGTAGAAATGAAGAGGTTAGCACAGGATAGGAAGGGATGGAGGATTGCATCAAACCAGTCGAAAAACTCACGACAGCAAAAAAAAAAAAAAAATACATATTCACTGCAATGATTCTATATTTGTAAGACCTTTGAAATGGAAAGATTCTTGAAACCTAATTATTTTTGCGTTAGTAGTTATCTACTTCTACACTAATATTATAATTGCAAAAGTAACTCTGTCTGTTTGTTACGTTTTCACGAGTGAACGGTTAAATAGATGGTGTTGAAATTTGACAAAGAAATGCTATGTATCGTCAGGAACCACATAGGATACCTTTTTTTTATAGCATGAATAACATATTTTTTTTGAAAACTAACCGAACTGTGATAGACAGACGGATAGCGTGTGTAACGTTATCTCGGTCGCTCATATTTTGTTTCTCTCGCAGTTAGTTTGTGGGACACCTTTTTCGTAACTCGTAGCTTTCTGTATCCAATTCTAGCAATGAAATTCTAAGTAAACTAGTACGAAGTCGCGGGTAATAGATAGTTTTATATAAATGTACCATGAGGAAATAGCTCTTTGTGGGGTAAATTTCTTGTATTGGATAGAGCTTCATCGAGGACAAGAAAGACTACTGGAGGCAGTCGATTGCCTGCGTGTCGAGTGGAAATAGAATAGCCCCTGGTTCTGATTCACAGACGCTGACTGGACGACTTTCGAAACGACAGCTCAGGCTCGTGTTCATCGACCTCCGCGGCCTTCAGCAGAATGCTGTGCCACTTGCAGACGTAATCACGCTCACGCATATCTATTACAACCTATTTGCACAGAGTCGAAGAACGATTCATTATCTTTTCAGAGTGCTGCACAAAGTTCTGTGGCCTGTAAAGTGACTTGGTTCATCCCAACGAGTCGTCGAGAGAGAAACCAAACAGTTTATCTCATCGCATTAATCCAATGTTGCTCTAGATTATCGAGTCAGTTATCTTCCCAGGCTTTGCTCAGGGATTAACACAGTATGCTTTGTCACTTGTCTTTTTTGATCGCAGAAAAGTAAAAAGTACGGCCTTTGATACAACAAACGGTAGACAATTTCGTAAGAGCCTTTTATCGATTTCCCCCACGCAGGTGACAACCACGTCGTCAAAATTAGTTTTGTGATAGTTGGTGTACCTCCGGATGGTGTTGTAAAAACATGACGTTTCGACGGCTAGCTCTGCTGTCTTCATCAGGTATCTTCTAGTTGTCTCAAGCTGACTGTCACTGCCTCAACTGGCTTAGCCACCCATTGAACTTCCTTTATATCTTCAGCGATGGCTAAGCCAGTTGAGGCAGTGACAGTCAGCTTTAGACAACTAGAATTTACCTGATGAAGACAGCAGAGTCAGCTGTCGAAACGTCGTGTTTTTACAACACCATGTGGCTGGAAACCCAAGAAGATTTTGTTGCATCAGTACGCCGGGAAAGTCTCCACTCACACATCAGTTGGTGTAACTGTTACTGTGAGATTTCATATCGTTAAATAGAATAGTGTTATATTGGTCAAGACTCCTGATAGCGGGATCTTTGCATTGTTTGAAACTGGATTGTGTATTCAACCAAGAGGATAGAACAAAGGGTTTCTTTTTAAGCAACTAATCCTTTATCACTTGTTTTATGTGTCTTAGAAGTCGAACGTTCATCTTCCAAAACGTCATAGGACAAGACGTGTGGCAGAAGTTCATGTGATGAACTCATGTCACCCATAACTAAGCAGATCCATAAAAATATCTCGCGCTTATCTCAATGTCCTTCGAGGATCTTGAAGGCTTCGATTGCGTCTCACTGTCATCTTTTTTGTCCCACTGTCGTCAAATATAGTTTTTTTAATGTTTCCTGAAACACTGCCAGTTTTCTTAGTAGTTTAGTGGCGCGTCGTTATATTCGTTCAATGTAATGTAACAGGGTTTCCACATGCTTACACAGCATTTAAGTTTTGACAATATTTGACTAGCGTAAGTCCGTGACAGTTTTTTGCGTATCGTCACGGATCTGAAACAGTTCCAGTTTTAGGTTGACCTGATCTGGCCAAATGCGAACGTGACCTGTATTTCACCCTTAGGGTGAATAAAATCTCTTGAGCTTGAAGAAGTCAGAACTATTAATAGACGTACTAAACACGGACAGGGACGATCACCCTATCGTATAATTTTTCAAAGGTCGTAAACTTGTTGAAATACAAACTTGTCTTATATTTGACCCTAAAAGTTCACTCTAAATTTTTTTTTTTTTTTAAATTCCTGTTTGCTTCGAAAGCATCACGTTGTTTTTTTTATGTCGAGCAAACATTAATAACCCAATCTTTGGTCATATTGTCTGTAACGGCCAAAGAACTTAATACAGATTCCAGATTATTAAATAATTAAGCCACTACGAAGAAATGAATTGCAAAAATACTTTGTTCGGTAACTTATTTGATCTGATGTCCACTTTAAATAACTTAGTAACCCACGTACAGCGAACATGAACAAAGACCATTAACGAAAGTTGTCAGTAAAATACGTAAAAAAATCAAATAAACCGAAATCTATAATCTTTGGTCAAGCATCAACATTAGCGAAAGTTTTAATTAAATTGAAATTTAGCCTAGGCCGGAATACAGGTGGTTACAGCAGAGATCATGAGTAGTTTAAGTTTTTTGTGTTACTTTACGAGTTACTAAAAAGTTCACGTAATTCCACGTTTTTCCAGCCGTAAAGCTTTTTCAAATTTTTTAAAGAATGAAATGCTACGTAAAGAAGTCTTAAGGAATGTATTCTGGCAATTAATTTCATAGCATTTGCTTCGCGATTAAATTGTGCACTTAACCTTCAGTTTCAAAAATATCTCTGGCCACTGTTAATATGCGAGAGAAGGTCGGCTCAAGAAGTCACCGTTCTCCTGCCAATAGCTATAGAGGCGAGTGAGTGTGCTTAGGAAATTATATAGTATATATACAATGAAAATACACTCCACTACAAAGATATGCAGGTCGTGCATTTGTGATAGCTGCAGCCTTATATCATATACTAATGCTTTTGACTATAACAAACAGTTCGCACAGTTTCCTCATAGTCTTGTTTTTCTGTCCTCGACTTGTTTTTGTTACCAGCCCGCGTCCTGGGCTTTGAATCAGTGGTCCCTGGCAGTAGCTCTGAAACTGATACAGCTCTCTGGGTTTCGTGTTGTCCCGGACCAAAGAACGGCTTTTAAAACTCGATACGCTATCTCTCGACTTTGCTGTGTGACGTGTAATGTACACACACAAGGGAAGGGCGTGTGAACGGAGACAGCTCTGTCACTTGTGACGTTTGTAGCATTCACAACTGCAGAACGGTGTCTACTTGCCGTATGCTTAGCAAGCGTTCTGTCTTCTACATTTTGACTTCTGGACGAATACGACTTTCGTTTCCTTAATACGTGATGCCTTTGAAACGTTAATTGAATTTATGATCACAATGCCGAAGGAAAAAAACAGCTTTGAAATTCCATGCAAAGGAAGCTAAGGAAACAGAGAGAAATTAAGACTAAATTTTTGTGATTTCGACCCTGTCTACTGTAATATAATTTCGTTGCCTCACTCCGTCCTCAGTGGTCACCTCCATAGCTATTGGCTAGAGTTCAAGCTGACGTGACGTGCCCGACCTTCGTTAGTGAACTAACAATGGCCAGAGATGCTACTAGAAATTCGAGGTTATGAGCTAAAGCAACAGCGAAGAAATGAATTGACAGAATACTTTTATTAATTTTGATTTTCGTAACATTTTAAATTAAATTCGTCAATATAGTTAAATACATATGGTGAAACTTAAAGGTTGGGTAATTTTTTTATGCTGACAAATCAGTTAAACCATTTTTTAGGGTCTTCGGTCATGACAGGGACTATTCTAGACCCGGACATGTGCTTACACTAGGTCTACTATAAATCTGTAACGTGGTATAGTAACTGTGGTTGGTACATTTGAGATAAAATCATCAAATCTCTGCTACCACAGCTTGTGCTCGCTACTCAAGTCACAAGCTGTAGAATAACATGGAGCTCATAATCTTTAAGACGCCAATGCAATCTGTCTTCCTGTACCTACGTCAGACGCGGACTATAAGGAACCAGAACATACGCGAAATCACAGTATTTGGGAGAAAAGTGCTCAGAAAAGTAAACGGTGCCGTGAAAGGTGAGACAAAGACTGTGGGAATGTGTTACAGCCGTGAGATGGAATATCTGCATAAAGACGCGAGCATTGTCGCTGTACTGAAGATTCGATGGCTAGAGAGGACAGACTAGATAATGAGAATAAAAAACAAACGTTGGCTAAAAATAATGCTTGACTGGGTACACTGCCGTTCCAGACTTCCTCGACAAATGAGATGACAGGACGGAGTGTAGCAAGATAAGGATAAGTGTGTGGGACGGCTGGACAAATATGGCCTACTGCAGTGGATTAAATGAAATCGTGGCTGGACCTGAACACACAAAGTAATAATGATGTATCATAATATTTTGGCAGAAACAAAAAAGGATGCTTGTTCTAGGTCAGTAAGCAGTCGTTATCAAATATGACTGTAATACTGATTTGTGCACTTAGCAGTATTACGTTTCTGCTGTTCGGTTTGTTTCCTTATATAATATTAATACATAATACATTGGAATTGCAATCAGTTATCAAGAGAAATGATGAATAATTTACCAAAAACGTTGAAAGAATTTAAAGCTAAAACTTGCAGAGGGCAAATGGTGGATGCAGGAAAAGGTGAAGATAGGTGTGTAGGGAAAGTGCCACCGGAGCGTGCGATACATACCAATTCATATATATATATATAAATAAAAGATACTGTAGTGTATCATTCACGTAGGCAGATAATAAAAGCAAACGTACTTTGATAGCGGACAGATTGGAAAACAAATTTTCTGATCATGCTGTTAATCACATGTGGTATACCTAAGCATCTGGTGTTAGCTTAGCACCTGAAAAAGTCTGCGGAAATACATGGATGTCGGATCTAATGCTTTCTCTAATGTCGATGCTTCCATAGTTGATACATTTTCATACCAAAATTCTATTAAAGGTGATACACATATCTCATGTTTTTATTTAAAACCCTTGGTGGGAATAATAATATTCTGCCTTTATTACCCTGGTATACCCATCACTCACCAATGTAATTAATTTCTTCTTTCTTTCATCGTTATGCCCAACTGAGCAGTGCGAATGAACTTATTTAGCAGATGCGTTTTTCTTATTTTCCCAAAATCTCTTCATCATCTCGCAGAGCTGTTTCCAACGTTTTTTCCGTTCAGGTATTCCATCTTCTGATTTATTGGTTTTTTTTTGTAAAATTAGTGGTTATTGTCCATGCTACTAAATCTGCATCTGTCCTGTATGATATCATCTGTGATTCCGATTTCCTAGAGGTCCTTTTCGATTTCAATTAGCCAATTGTTTTTATCTTTAATTGAAACGGAAAGGTTGGAAATTCATTTAGTTAGTCTGTTGTTATTCATTCTGATAATAAGGCCAAAGAATTTAATTCGTTTTTTCTTGAATGTGTCTGAAATTTTTTCCGAGTGCTGATATAATCCATGAGATTTCTTTTTCATCCAAATTCATCCGTTACAAACTGGGCCAAAAAATTTCCTTAAAATTTTCCATTCTTGCTTTTCAATATCTTTAATCAATGATCGATCCCAATAATAAAAGTTTCCTATGCGTATAATGCCTCCGCTTTGATTACAGTGTTATAGTGTCTTAACTTGACATTTCGAGAAATTGAATTTTTGTTGTATCTGTTCCAGGTGATTCTGTACGCTTTTAATAATTTAGATATTCGCTTCTTGTTTGCTTCACAGTTTAGTCCTGCTGGTTGAACAATATCTCCTAGGTATCTGAATTTATTTACTTGAGAGATATTGCCAAATCGCGTTTTCGTGGGTTATCCATCTTGAAACCGCGAAGATCCTTGCATATAGTGGGTTTTGGCATACGAGATTTGGAGACCACATTTAACTGACATTTTATGGAGTTTTTCAAGGGCGTAGATTGCCTCTTGCCTGTTATTTGAGAGAACTGCTATGTCACCTGCAAAGGCCAAACACCGCAGGTGAAGTTTATTTTTGAGTAGCCTGTTAATGGTTATTCCGTTTACTTCTTTCTCCCAAGCTTTGTTTACTTTGTTCAGAACAAGATTGAACAAAAGGAGTGGTAATCTCCTTGTCAAAATCCTGTTCTGATTTGAAAAGGTTCAGATAATTCGCCTAAGAACCTATCTTTAGAGATAGTTTCAGTTAATGTCTGTTTGATTAATTCTTTTGTTTTCCTGCCTACTTTGTATTCTTCTAGTATATTAAACAGTGTTTGTCTGCCAATAGAGTCATAAACTTTTTTGAAGTCTACAAAGGTGGTTATTGTCGTCTGTTTTTGAGGATTTGTAAGATGGTTTTGAGGTTTAAAATTTGTTCCGCACATGATCTGCCGTTTCTAAATCCTACCTGATACTCCGCGATAAAATGATCAATTTGTGTTTCAATTCTCATGAGAAGTACATTGGATAGAATTTTGTAATTAATTGGTAACAGAGAATTCCTTTGTAGTTATTAATGTCAGTTTTATCCCCTTTTTTGTGAAGTGGGTGAATTAGTTCACATTTCCAGTCTGCGGGTATTTTTTCCTTGATCCATATATCTTCTATAATCATATGAATTTTATAAGCAAGATTCGTACCACCTATTTTCAAGATTTCAGAAATTATACCATCTTCACCTGGGGCTTTGTTATTTTTAAGTCCACAGATTATTTAATTATATAATAATTAATTTATATATGTATACGTTACTTCATTTTTTATTAACTATTTGTTATTGTAATTTTCAAAAAATGTAAAAAATAATTCACCTCTTTTTCATGTCCATTCTCTTTTATCTTTTTTTGATTAATTTCTTTCCCGCAGGTAATATTTCCGATTATGTTATTGCTGTTCCCCCACCATCCCATCCTACATGTGGCTTCGTTGTCAGTAGGCGCTTGCCCGAGTTCAGTCAGTTTTCTATTTTCTTGAAAAGGGGAATAGCCAGAAATATCGTATTTTTGTGTTTATGGAGTATTTTTTAGTAGCTGCTATTCTCCTCCCTTCAACTTTTGTGATTGTATGGTGTAGTTTATTTTTTCTTTCCGTATAAATAATAAAACTCGTAACTATAAAGATAAAACTATTTACTACTCGTTCAAATGATGTCTGCACATGATTTACATTGACTGGAATAGCAACAGAGATCCCAATCTTAGTTTTATTTTTCTTTGGAGGAAAAATATAACAGGAGTCAGTTCCGTAGACCGAATAGTTCAAACCACAGTGTGTCCATATGAAACCTCGCTGATTTCAAAGTACAATATTAAATAAACTGTTACATATAGAACTTTGCGGTTCAAGCCATCCGGTAAAAGCACCTCAAAGTTGTTTTTTGTGATTTATGTTGTCTAAGTTAGTGCTTTAATTTTGTTTTAGGAGTTTAATAACTACTAAAAATTGTACTTCAAAAGAGAGAGAATCCTGTGCGTGGTGTTATATGCTGAAACATCGTCGCCAATCGGTATTCCAAAGTCCCGAGATGTTTTTGATGGGGTGCCACCAGATGTAGACAATCAATGCTCGGTATGACAAATTTCTAGCCACCGGGACTGCTGACAGACAGTAAGGTTCGTGAGTTCTTGGACAGAATTTTTCCACAGCGATGGACAGGACGAGATGGACCGACCAAGTCGTCACCGCGATCTCCAAACAAAACCCCCCGGTATTTCTTCTTGTGCCGTTATGTGAAAGACATTATGTATGAATTACATGTACGTGAGGTGATCTCCGTAGAAGAATTGTAGATTCAATCGGTTTCATCACTTTAGACATGCACGGGCGCACTTGGCCTGAGATTGAGTATCGCTTAGACATTGTGAGGGCTACGAAAGCAGCACACGTAGAAGTGCGCGGATTTTTTATGTAAAACTTTTTGAGTTTTTTTGCAGGATGGTGAAACCGCAAGATTCTATGTTTAATATATATATATATATATATATATATATATATATATATATATATATATATATATATATATATATATATATATGTTAAATAGGCTTAGACCAAATGATTCATCAGGATCCAAAACACTGTGTATTGAAAAATATATGACCTACATAGACGATTGATACATGAAAAGATGCATGAACTCACCAAGTTTAAAAGCCCGCTTGGTGTCTGGCGTGCTCGCTAGATGGTAGCAGTGGACAATATGATGGAAAAGGAGGATAAAGTTTTTGTGTTTTAGAATATACGAAGTGTTCTTCGGTTACGAATGTGTGACGTGCATTCGTACGAAAATACGGAAATGCTGCACCTAGTCACCGCAACATTTTACGTTGGTTTCGCCAGTTTTGTGACACTGGTTATCTGTGTAAACAGACCAGCATGGGGCGGAGGAAACCGTGGAGCCCGTGAGACAGAGCTAAGTGCGCAGTATCTGGATATGTCGCAGGTGTAGCTGTTTCCACAACTGACTACTGACTCCTCCACCTTCATTCTACATCAGGACGGGGCTCCACCTCACTGGAGTACAGATGTCCACGACCTTCTCAACAGAGAACTGCCACATCTCTGGACAGGGTGCGCTGGTCCGAGTGATGTTCCTCTGTTGCCCATGAACCCCAGGTCGCTAGGTCTAACACCATGAGATCTCTTCTTGTGGGGTTATGTGATGGACAAAGTTTGTGTACCCCCAACGCCAACAACACTGCAAGAATTACAGGAACGGATCACTGCTGGTGTGACGGGCATTGGTAGGAACATGATATCGAACGTATAGACGGAACTGGAGTACCGTTTGTATGTGTGCCGGGTGATTAAGGGCGCAGACATTTATAGTATGTACCGAGCGTGGTGGGTGAGCGGTTAAAGCTCTGGCCTCTCATTCGGGAGGACGCCGGTTCGAATCCCCGTCCGGGCAACCAGATTTGAGTTTTCCATCGTTTCCGGGATGCTTCCTTCAAAATGCCATGGCCAAATTCCTTCCCGTTCCTTGTTCCCAGTCGCATCCCGCCTCTAATTACCATGACGTCAACGAGGCGTAAAGGCATTAGTATAAAAAAATATAGTATGTACCAGAAACTTGGTGAGTTTATGTATCTTTTCATGTATCACTCGTCTTTGTTGGTCGTGTACTATTCAACAAACAGTATTTCTAAATTCGATTAATTATTTAGGCTAACTCTGTACTTTTAAATCAGGGAATTTTCATGTGGACACCCATAATTTTTTACTTCTTTGCAACTGATAAATAGGATAATGCAAATTTAAAAAGCTTATTGAGTAGACGATTAATGATTTAAACCTCTGACTATAGGCTTGAGTTAAGCCAAATGACCTCCTATTCCGTCTTCGGAATTTCTGGAACCCGTAAAAACTTGTCACCTGTTTCTGCCTCCAGTAGCTGGTATGGATGACCCTGCACTGTCCACCCTTAATGATCATCCTCCCCCCACTCTCCAGCGACCCCTCCGGGCGCAATTACCAATCAGAGTGAATTAATGAAGTGGCTGAGAGCGAGAGGGAATGAGTGATGTGAGTGTGCAGTGGAAGGAGGGCGAGCGCTAAAACACATTTCCTCTTTATCTGATTTCCGGTGGCGTTGCGGCGGCTGTTCTTCCCGGGTGCCTGACCAAGCAGCAGTAAGTACCCAGCGTCTAGCAGCGTGGCACGCTATACCGTAGCGCAGCCGACATGCCAGTGTCCAGGCTGCCCGCCAGTCGCATTGCGATGGCCACGCGCAGTCTCGCAGCGCAGCAGCAATCACCTGCCACAGGGTCGCCAACTGCAGAGATCAGCAAGCTGAGACCGCAGGTACAGCCGGGAACCATTCCTGCGAGTTTCCTGGCGGAATTATGGATTTCACATTCTTCAGTCTCTCTTATCTTTGCTATCAGAATTTTTGCAGGTGTAGTACGGTGTTGTTTTGTTCCTTCGCAATATGTTGCCTGTTGGTGTGGATAATGCGGGTATTAGGATGCAACTAAAGTGGCGTGACGTAGCTGTGTTGACGTGTGCAATGAGGACCAATCAGTGTGGTCACAGTGCTCTAGGCGGACCTGCGTACATTGTATTGTAACACACCGTAGTTATAGGGTCAAGTTCCGTCGCTTAATGTTATCCTCCTTTAAATGCATCAATATCCGTGCTTTGCAAGTGGATGTAGTAAGAAAACGAAAGTGATGTTTAAGACGAGGCTCAGTAGGCTTGGGAAAAATATATCGATGTATCGAAAAATCGATATTTTTCATAAAATAATCGATATTTATCGTCGATATTTTTGTTCTTGATATATCAAAAATCGATACTTTATTTGGAGTATCAATTTTAAGTACCAATTCGATATTTTTTGTGTGAATACAATTCAGTATCCAATTTAATACCTTACATATACAGTGCATAAATAAACGTACAGATCCGATTTTCTGAAAGAGTCTTAAAAAAGTGATTTCGTCACAATTTAACAGCTTTTCATGAACGGTTAAGAGGCTAAAAAAAGCTGTTAAATTTTAACAGATTTACGTTAACGTATTTTTTGTCGACATATTTCAATGTTAACGGTTAGATTATTTTTATAATTGAAGAATATTGATTGAGCATCCGTATTGGGACGTTGAGGGTTCGCTTAAATTAACAGCTTCTGTTTTTAACTGGTTTTTCATTGATGAATAACAGTTAACGTTGACGAAATACCTGATATGCCAAGCCTCTACTATGTACTGGTATTCCGAAAGAGTTACTTGTGCAGTTAACTTAACCGGACAACAAGAGTAGATTGACGGAGGAACATAGAAAACAGAGAGTTCTTCTGGAGTCTACATCAGGCGTATACTGGTTGATAAGCTGAAAAAATAGATAAATTAATAAAATTTCGCATAATTTCTGCATATGCCTTTAATTTTCTTAAATATTTTTTTTGGGGAATATTTCTACATAAAAATATCGATATTTTTCCTCGATATATATCGATACAGTTTGTAAAATTCGATACGATATTTCTCTATATATTTTTTGCATTTGTCCATCCCTAATGCTCAGTAAACTATTCACTGTTGCTCTGTACTTTAATTCATCCTACATGATTTATTTTCTTTTATCCCTAAAAGAATCGCACCAGTATGTAACTCTGTTGTCGAAAGAGAACTTTAACCTGAGTGATGCAAACGCATTATTAAATACTGCATAAGACTTTTTCAATGCTGATGGAACGAAGCGGTATTACTATACTCATAAATTTTGTACCTTTCTTGTTTTAGTTTCGCCACTGAAGTGAAAATTCTATTAAAATGGACTTACTGCAGTCCTAAAAATATCGTGCAAAAATATTAATTTTCGTCTACGAAAATCGTGACACATTTCATAGTTACTGTTGTAAAGCTGATAGGGTTGACCGGTGTTATGGCTTTGTGGATGGAACTTAAATTTAAATTAATTAGTCATAATTTTCAAAGGTTTCAATTATATTCATTATCAGTGTTTTCGTACTGTACGAACATGATTCGACCTAACCATAAGGTCCAGTTAACAATCGATTGTGTTTTATAAACTGCTCGAGTGCTTCTCAAAATAAACTCGAAAAGTGTTGTACGCTATAACGGAGTTCATTATAGTCCTGGAATATCTCGTCGTATCATAGTGCCTTAAAACTGCAGATTGTGAACAGACATTGCAACTAGCAGTCAAAACTAAATATTACGTTCTATACGTAATGTAAGCGGATATATATACTAACACATGAGACTGACGATAACAGCTGTTGGTACGTTGTATTATTAATGTCCACATATCATGAAATCTATCTGAGTACACCGCTTATCTCCCATGTTCAGTCGAACACACTCGAAGCAGATTGTTTTTACAGAAGTAGTTATTATTGTATATCAGTTATTAACCCTAAATTTTCTTTTGTTAACTATGTAATTAGGGCTAGCACAAAAGCGTTGATAAGTGGTAACGCTGGGGCCTGGAATTCGGGAGGACATGGGTTCAAATCCCCGTCCAGCCATCCTGATTTCTGTTTCCCGAAATCTCTCCAGCCGAATGCCAGCAAAGTTACTTCAAAAGGCTATGGAAGAATTCCTTCCATCCTTGTCCCAAATACTTTCCCGCTTCTAAAAACCTTGACGTCGTCGATACGTCAAACCCGAAGCAAATAAAAAATCAGAACGTTTTCCATCGAATTAACGAAGTTTTGTTAGGAGACACGAAATAATTTTATTATGCGTAGCAGATCCACGGAGCTCAGCCATGATGAAATCAACCAACTGCGAAATTTTTTGAATCAGTGTAGTAAATACAGTGAAAACTAATTCTGTCAGTTATCGGTCAAGACTGGCCCTTGTTTTGTGTTGTTACTGAAGTTGCTCCATTAGTTACTTTATTAGGATATTTCTCTGTACATCTGTGTGGCCAGCATGCTGAACCGGCATGACCTACTTACTGTTCGCCACATTGTTAAGTCGTCTGCACATCCGACGCGAGTTCTGGCTTTCGTCAGCGTTTCCTGTTGCCACCAGACGGGAGCGAACGTCTCTTCAAAGTTTCGCGATCGCAGTTGTTCTAGATACGGCTCACACACAGGATGATTGGAAACGGAAGTTGATAGTTTCACGTCTCTTGGTCACTTAATAAGTACGTGTTATGACCACTTCTTTTCTTAAATTTTTATAAACAATCTCGGAGACAAAGTGAAAAGCATTTTTAAATTGTTCGCTGATGATGCGGTTATTTATAGGGAAGTAAGGAATTTGGCCGATTGCTTAGAAATTCAGCGTGGTCTGGATGTTATGTTGGCATGGTGCGCTGAGTGGCAACTTACACTAAATTGTAAAAAGTGCAAGACAATGAGCATAACTAACAAAAAGTATCCAATTGTTCAGAAATACGAGTTAAATAATTCAGTTATTGATGTGGTCGATTCTATGAAATATTTGGGAGTAACAGTACAAAGAAACATGAAATGGGACATACACATTAATTCGTTAGAAGATAGAGCTAATTCTAGGCTGCGATTCATAGGTCGAATCTTGAAAAATTGTAATGAACAAACAAAGGAGATAGCGTACAAATCTCTTGTGCGTCCACATTTGGACTATTGTTGTGCCATTTTGGATCCGTTTCGTAAGGGGTTGATGGAAAAGTATAGAGAAAGTACAGAGAAGAGCCGCTCGATTCGTGACCGCTTGCTACAGTCCTTATGAAAGCGTCACAGAACTGATTAGTAGACTAGGCTGGGAGTCTCTGGTAGATAGACGACGCACGTTTCGTTTAAACTTATTAATAAACATGTGTACTCCCACTTTCACTTACGAGTGTACTTCTTCCACCAACCTATTTGAGCCGGAATGACAAGAAGGATAAGATTAGAGAAATAACGTGCCGCACTGATTCTTATATGAATTCTTTTTTCCCTCGTACCATTAGGGATTGGAATGCACAACAAAGAGATTAGCTTTGGTGCTGAGCACCCTCTGCCACCCACAATTTTATGAATTTCAGAGAATGTATGTAGATGTAGATGAATGTTCTGTTGATTTGGTATAAAATACTGTGATTGTATTGCTGTGTCGACGTATTTTAACCATCATTCTGTATATTGGTTTGATTCAATCTCACACTTTGCATGAGCTATACTGTTCTATTCGTAGGACAGTATTAAAAATATTAGGGTAGTGTAATTCTTCCGTTGCATACCATAGTACATAAACGAAACTTTCGTCTGAACAAACTTTCTCATAAACTGGATTGTCGAATGCGTGCTATAACAAGCCATTTTAGGACGTTCTGCTGCCAGTAGCATTTGGCGCAAAGCAATAGTATACTGCAGAACCTATATCGGCAGTAGAGATTGAAGCACATGGTAAAATATGTCTGGTTGTGTGCTCAGTATTTCAGCTGCTGCATGAATTTGTCTCCTCTGATGTTACAGAAGTATCAGACTCCAGACTCGTTATACTACGTCACAGAAAAAGGTCGAGAAATGTGAGATCTGGTGGTAGTGGAACCGGTACTCCTGTATCAATTATTGATTTGGATATGTGACCTCAGAAGGCTCATTGCCCTGGAGTATGTCGGTCATTTCGGTAATTGTTTATTGCCACATGTGTTTCTACCGTCAACAACGTTACTGTACTGCGCGCAACACACAATTACCCAATTAGGATGCTAACTGTGGAATATGGAAGTATATCTAGTGCATGCGAAGGACTGCTATTAGGTGCAGTCCATCCATCCACATTACGCTGATGGCAGGCTGGTTGCATAACTATTATGACAGCAAAAACAGTCGCAACAAATTTTAGCACCACGCAGCACCCAAATCATGCTTTTCTTGAACTGGGGCCCCTCCCGAAACAATGTCAGTTTGCCGTCCAGCTCAACATACTAAGTATTGTTCGCGTGTTTTAATTACCTTTTGTAAGAGAAGCTAGGGCTGACGAATTCACAAAATTTGAAGACATTTATATCATCGACTCATATTATTTAAGAACGCTATAAACAGATAATACACAACAAACATTTGATTTAATTTGATATAACTGCGATGGAGCGTACGCTCCGGGGGCAATCTCCCTACACATATATCTTTATCCGTTCCTCTCCTCACCTACTTTTGCCCTCTACTAATTTGAACTTTAAATTCCTTCAGTGTTCTTGGTAAATTATTCATTATTTCTCTCGGTAATTTATACTAATCCTTGACACTCTTAACTACAAAAGAAAATTTTCCCACATTCTTATGCCTGAATGCGAGCTTGTGGTCATGGTCACCATGCACCTCTCTCAATTCTCCCACCAATGTTTTTTCCATACCTTGAGAGTCATGGGAGTGTTCCCGTTACTCTCTTCATCCTCCTTCTAACTTCCAAGTTGGCGTCCATTAATTACGTGAGTTAAAATGGGGGGGGGGGCGTTGGTCCCGGCGAAATTTCACCACGGGGGGGGGGCTATGGGAAATCTTACGTGAGCTTTTGAAATTATTGAAGGAAAGTAGAGATAAAAAAAAGTCACCAAACGACACGGATGTTGACTTTAGTGGGGGTATAAGGTCTAGAAACGACAAGGATACTGACTTTACGTGGGGTATAACCGCACCCCCCCCCCCCCACCAAAACAGGAGGTCTCAAAAAACTACAAGGTCGATCAGCGGGAGGGGGGGAGGGAACGTCAAAATCTCACGTCATCTTAGGGAGGGGGGAGTCCGACCAGATCTCACGAGAGAGACGGGGGGGGGGGGGCGGAATTTCGGAAAAAACACCTAACGTAATAAACTGACGCCCCCCCCCCCCCAACGTATCCTACTCCAGCTCCTTAAAACTCTTATATTGTTATTTTTAGCAATTGCCCCATAGGGATCTGCAATTATTTTAACTGTATGGGGACAGATCTATTTTTACTATTAGACACGTTTTCCAATAGACAGAGTATTCCTGAGTCTGTGTCTTTCGTCAAAGATTCTGCTAAATAACGAAGACGCCGCAGGACACAAGTACTGCAATACCCAAACACTGGCTAGTTGTGGTAGACGCAGACGAAGTTCCGGAGGTCTATCTACTGTGTATTCGAACAGCCGACTGTTTGCTCCCAGATAACCCGGAGCCACATCCTGCACCAGTGTCGTCCGGTAAATTGGTCGTTAATGGTGCCAATTAACGTGCGATTGCGTTGCCTCGCCGACAATTAACTCCAGGCAGTTGCTCTTTAACCCTTCCCGTTAATTTGGTTCGTCCGTCATTTCAACTTTTATCGCTCGATTAAAATTTTTTGAGTTTAAGAGGTGATTTCAAATGCGTAGGCGAAGTGAGATCACAGCAACCATCAGTGAAATAACACTTTAGTGAAATCAATGAATTATTTGGTTATGTAGCACGTTTGTATATTTATTTTCTTTATAATTTTAGTTTACGTTTTCTGTAACAAGGCTAAGGACAGAGCAACACCTAGGCCGACCAAACAGTTCCTTTGAGAGGGTTACGATTCCACTTCTTTGCGATTGGGCAAGTACAGTGACAGATGTGTACAGGTCATTCTGATTATTGTTTTTATGTGGCTTTTGGTAACCTTGGCAAATGGTGGCGTCATCACCAATTTCCTCCTAAAAATAGCAGCATAAAACAAAGGGTACTTTGCCTGCAGGTGTAAGCCGACTCAGTATTGCATATGTTAGAGTCGATCGTCATTGATAGGATACTAAATTCCAGTGAAACAGCAACCACGAAGACTTTTCTTGATTTCCTGCACAACTAACATTCATTTGGTCTCTGTATTTTTTTATTATTTACTTATGGTTTTACGTCTCGTTGACGTCGAGGTCATTAGAAACGGGATGAGACTGGATACAAGGAACGGAGGAATTCGGACATGCTCTTTTAAAAGAAGCATCCCGGTATTCGCCTGGAGTGATTTGGGGAAACCATGGAAAACCCAAATCTGGATGCCCGGACTGGGATTCGAACCGACGTCCTTCCGAATGCGAGGCCAGAACGTTAACTGTTCACCCACCACGCCTCAGTTTGATCTCTATACAATGAGGACAAAGGGACCATACTCACTATCATTCTGTCTCATTCAGATGCATTCGAGCAATATCTTAATACCTTTGTTGCTTAAAAACATTCATGGTAGTTTTATATGGTAGGAAACTAAATATATATTATTAAATCTTCTCATCTTTTTAACGTATTGTAATCTAATTTCGCGTAAACACTCAGTTTGAAAAGAAATTATTACAAATCATACAAAGTAACCAAACAGGTTATTTAGAAAAAGGTAAATAATAAAGAACAAATTATTCGGTTAGGTTTTTGTAAGACAAGAAATAATACATTTGCCAGGTACGATTAATTCTAGCCTGAGGTGAGATGTGATTGGATGTATTAAAGATAAAAATATTTTTTTTGTTGCTTTTAGTTACTTCGTCGTAGGTTACAAGTCTAAAATGAACCAGCTGTAATTCCACAGCAGTAGTCACTTCAATTTTGTGTATGTCCTTCTGACTACTCTGATTGCTAAACGTAATTGCGATTTAAATGGAATTCACTATGTGATGATTATTACCTGTAAAGTACAGATATTAACAAAGGTTCCGCCAATAGCTGCATTTCTACCAAGATTACAGACTTAATATCATGCGAAACGTGGTTTGTGTTAATGGACCAGGCATTTCACGAGACAGAAGACTTTCATTTTCGGTTGTGAATCGAAATTCGTCCACCTCATTGCTGCGTGGCAGCAGGCAGCATTAATAATCTATATTTACATTTCATAGTAAGTGATAGTGTTTTCCACACTAACTGAAGTTATAGTAATGTGTTAATCCACGTAAGGTGGTCAGTGTTACAGCTGATAGGCGGTAGGATAAGAAAACTCCTCTGCCAAACGCTGATTATCTTGTTCGTTGTTGTTTTCTGAATATACAATCAACTTGATCGTTGAAGTTCCAACTCTCGTCGAAAATAACCTCTAAATAACATACTGTTTGGTTCTTATAAGTTTCTCCGAGATTTTCGCAAAATATACTGAGTTTTGTTGGTATTAACTGAAATTTAACTCGTTCCATATTAAATAGTGTCTATCAACAACTGTTTTATTTAATGTTTGCTCACAGACGTGTTTCGTCCTTGTGGTAAGGAGCACCGTCAGTGGCTGAAAATATACACAGTCAGTCTAAATACAAATCATATATACATACACTCTGCTTACGAAAATAGTAGAAACCATCCCATATCACTACGGTAGATCAGTTTTAACATATCTGTAGATCCGTATTTAATGCTCAAGTACAACTTTTTTTTTCACTTAATCACCAATTACTTTACTGTGTTTGTTTTACATTCGTCGAATATGCTGTAGTGTGATTGCATCCTGCTGCGTTTGGTGACTTATGTTGCTATTTCGTTTATTTACAATGCGGCACCAACCTAATTTCGTTACTCGTGTTATAGTATCTGTATTCACTGTGCGTTAAAATGTCTATAGTCTGTGTGGTTGTATCAACTATTTGTAATTTACTTTTTTGTGATTTGTTGTGATTCTGTTCTCATGTTATGTGGTTGTTTTTAGTGTCCTTTTTTTTAAAAAAAAAACTGGTGGATTCACTGAGCACTAATTTCAATTACTATGGCTTTGTGTATACGGTAATTTTCAGGAAACTTTTTTCTATGGTTTTCTATTTTTAGTGTTCTCATCCTTGTGTGTATGGTGGTGGGTGGATGGTTGTGATCTAGTAAGTGCTCAGCTTAATAGTTTAACCTGTTTACACCTGCATTCGATTAATTGCATCACTTCCTTGCTATTTATCTCGATCTTGCTCGGATATTTCGTCCGTCTACAGCAAAATTTCAGCTGCTAAATCTGAGGTCTCTTCAATATCTGCCAGACCCCATCAGTTTGTCTGTTCGGAACAGTATTGAGAGCAATATCCCAATTTCAGGACTCCAGCCATGCACACATACTGTTGTTGGATGTTTTGTCTCGTGTTGACTTGAGCTGTGTGGTACTGTGGTTCTTCCACGACAGCAATCTTCCAAACAACACTAATGGGTACCATTAGTTGTACCACGGGCATAATAACGTGATATTCCATTTTGGAATGCAATATAGCAGTTATTCGATGTGGTATGGATTCTACAAGTCGTTGATAGGTTTCCGGAGGTAACTGGCACGAGATTTCTACGCAAATTTCAGGAAATTCCCTGAAATTACGGACCGGTGGTTTGTGGGCGTGGCGCTTGATAATATAGGGCATATACTGGCGATGAGGCATGGAAAGATACTGCAATAGGTATGAAAAGTAGTGCATGGAAGGGAAAAGATGACCATGACCACAAGCTGGCACTTGATTTCAGGCACAAGGGTGTGGGAAGATTCTCTTTTTTAGGTAAGGGTGTCAGGGATTGGAATGAGTTACCAAGAGAAATGATGAATAATTTACCGAAAACTTTGAAAGAATTTAAAGATAAAATTTGTAGAGGGCAAATGTAGGTGGATGCAGGATAGGGGGAAGATGGGTATGTAGGGAAATTGCCACCGGAGCCTGTGCTCCATTGCAATTAAATTAAATTAAATATACATCTTGGAAATGGCGAGGCAAATCGGCGTTTCGCCTGCTGTTGTAGTGAGGATCCGTGGAAAGTTGTTGAAGGACGGTTTAGCTAAGAGTAGGCGACAAGTTGGTTGATGTCCACACCTTATCACAGAACGTGGAGGTCGCAGTATTGCCCGCTCTGTAAAGCAGGATATTAAGCGGCGATCTGTGGCAGATCTGACGGCAGAGTACATGGCTGGTACAAGCACAAGTGATTCGGAGCACACGAATAGCTGCTGTATTGCGCTCAAAAGGTGATTCAACACGCTACTAAGCACGTAGTCATAATGTTCTGGGGCATCAGTGTACAGTGGTATTTATATATCTTAAATTGCATGGGCATCGTCTTAATACTGACTTTAGAAACTTCTACATCGTGTTTAGGATTGTGCCGGTCGTCGTGTTACATATGAACACTTGACCCGTGAATTAAGATCAGTAATTCTTTTGTTGTAAATCCACAAGACGCGGAGGATTGACAGTACAGCTCATTTCAGTGATGTAAAATCATATAATCCATATGAGGACAGGAACGACTTGTGGTTCTTGTTCGTACACATGCGGCCACGTTGTGTTGATGGATGAGTGTGGGTATTTGAGTGACGCCAGCGTGCTCCTTATCCGTCAGGCTGGCGCCGGGCGCTCGTATCGGCGGGCTCTTGGGGAACCCAGGAAGACTCCACTCGACGCATTCCGGCGCCTACCTCAGGCTCCCCTCGTCAGAGATCTTCAACCACTCCTTTATCTAACTTTTACTAACTATTTTGCAATCACTTTGTTCAGATCTAGACAAATAATGGAAGTAAAAATATATATATATATATTCTCAAAATATCTTGATACTGCTGTTTGTCTCGAAAATCGCATCTGAACGAACTCTGTTCAGCAAATAACCGAATTTCGCGTCTTAGTGACGTCCGTTCATCACAAGCAATAAAGACCCAGGGCATCTTGATCATTGCTGCCATTTCTCCGTTTTTATCCGTAGATCTACGGATTTTTATGAAGAGATAGGATTTTGTTAAAGTATCTACGCATTTTTAAATACTTTTTATCATTTGTCGATTTTTCCTTATATTGGTGTTTTGTTAAACTTTGAGCGTATAGTCTTAATGCGTTACGGAATTGTCAATAACTGTGAATCGCTTCCTTGCAACCGCTAGTGTGAACCAACGATTGAAATGAAGCCGATATTTTGTAGACTTTATAGATCTTGAAAGTCCGTAATACAAAACTATGGGCACACCCTGTATGCACGGTAACACGCTCGTTGGCACGGCGTACAAAGCGGTGTCTTCCGAGAAGGATTAACCAATATCCGAGAATCAAAGGGGTCTCAGTTTTTAACATTACCTGTTACAGAAGATACGCTAAATTTGATGTTAACAAAGAAAATATATTGTCACTAGGGAAAAATAAAATATCTACTAGGCATAGCAGCAGCAGTGATGAAAGTGACGATATATGAAATATGTTCAGACATTTCTTACTTTCAGTGTAGAATATTATTTTTGTAATTTTAAAAGACCTGGAAATAAAAAGGTATTCTTATTTTGACTCTCTCTTCAGTAATTATTGTTTCAGTCTTCGAGTTAGAGAGTCTCCGGATTTTTGTACCAAATCTACAGAAATTTTAGCGGCCATCTACGGATTCAAAGCCAAGTGGCTGGAGTACTGATCTTGATAGTGTTAAGCTCTAGACCAATAGCCTTGTACAGTACAGTCTATAATCCGAACTAATTGGAACCGATGGTGGTTCGGATTTTCGGTTTGTGTAGTTTTGGTTTGTATAGATTTTATTTTGCCTTTAAAATTACATTACCTACTTCATAATTTTACAAACCCCAGGCAAAGGATTCTCTTATTTTCTGCTGCTTTATTTTGGAGAAACGTATGCTTCCTACCAGAAGATGAACACGATGCCATTACATGCGTGTAATGTTGGTACGAGATACTAAAGTCAACAGAACTCACCAACACAGATGCGCGGGGCGAACACGGCGGAATTCAGAAACTGAAAACTACCGGCACACCGAAACAACTGTCGCCGTCTCGCGATTAGGGGCCATCCACAAATTACGTCACACGAATTTCATGATTTTTGGACCCTTTCCATGTCACATTTGTGGGACTCCCCCCCCCCCCCCTGTGTGACTTCACATATTTTGCAATATTAAATTTATAAATTAAAACAGCACTACCAAAATGATTTATATATTTCTAGTTAAAAAATCATAACAAGAATAAATCAAAAATTTAAGAAAATGTAAAAAAAAAAAAATCGAATTAATGATAAAAAATTGAGTCATCATGTGTCCATGGAGTTTGAACCCATTTCCTTGATACTGTTTATTATTGGCATAATAGTTACTTCATTATTCATTTCGATAGTGTTGGAAACATTCGATGTGTCAACATCATCTCCATCCAACCATAAAGCATCGTCATCGTTTAATAAGCAAAGAACTTCCCTGTTTCGTCTAGCGGCAATGGTTTGTGGACGAATCTTCATTATGGGGAAAACCTCTAGTTGCCTCTTATGTAATTGCTTATGTTGGTTAGTGGCTTTGTATGATGAAAAATATAGTCCACAGATGCCACATGATCATTTAAATAAGTATGCCTCGACACTGGGGCAATACGAGCCAAAAAGTGATTCAAATTACGCATGTGATGTCACAAAGTTTATGGCACGCCCCCCCCCCCCTTGTCACACTTTGTTACCCCCCTCCCTTTTTCAAGGTGTGACGTAATTTATGGATGGCTCCTTACAACAAACATTCAGCATCAAAGCCAGTGTGCGGTTTGGTCACGAGGATACTACAGCAATAGTATCATAACTAACACAAGGCGTACAACTCTGCGTACCTATTCCTTTGTTAGTGAAATTTCCCAACAAAACAAGCGCAAACGTATACTGTAAATTGAAACAAAGTTGACGCTTCTGTAAAATAGTGCACATTTCATTAAAAAAAAGTTTTTCGGATAATCAACGTTTCGGATAATTGACGTTCGGATAACCAATGCTATGTGTAAAAATACATGTAAAAATTGAGAATAACTAAACGTTTATTACTGGTCGTAACTGCTTTATGTATGGTTCGTATTTAAAATTTCTTCAAGTTCCCATATAATCGACATTTTGAAATTTATCGTCCTGTTTAAAACGTACACTACCGGTCAATGCAACCTCTATTGCTCTAGGATAAACTGGACTAGCGCTCTACCCACCACGCTCCAGCGTTCTAACTTTCATTCTGCGTCTTTCAAAGAAGTTTTTGTTTCTATCACTTTTTTTTACTTATGGCATTACGCCTCGTCCACGTCGAGATCAGTAGAGGCGGGATAGGACTGGGACAAGGAACCGGAAGGAATTCGGCCATGGTCTTTTGAAGGAAGCATCCCAGCATTCGCCTGGAGTGATTTCGGGAAACCATGGAAAACCTAAATCTGGATGCCCGGACGGGGATTCGAACCGGCGTCCTCCCGAATGCGAGGCCAGAACTTTAACCGATCACCCACCATGCTCGATTTGTTTCAGTTAAGACTTTTATAATAGTTGTTTTATGGGCAACAGCGGTGTACACAATTTTCTGGTGGCTCACTTGTTTAAGGCGTGTGACTCTCGTACGGAATGTTCCCGGGCCGACTGTCGGTCTCTGTTGGAATTTTTACAGGCCTTAAAACTGACCATCACCTCTGAGAAAGCTTTTCTATGATAACGTGAAGATGTGGTCCGAATTCCACCTTAAGCTGTAGGTGCCCTATACCTGGCAGGATTACCAGGTCAGGTTAGCCGGCTAAGGTATAGGTCCATTACGCAGCCGATAAGAAGCTCTATTACCATATCTTTTAGGCCACAGCAGAATAATTATTATTAACTATAATATAATAAAGAAAGGCCTCAGATTAATAGGAATCACTCCAAAGGATATCCACACTTAGATCCAAAATTCAAAGGGGCACGTTACTGGGAGGAAACAACTAAAACAACATGGAATAAATGAAAGAGAAAAAAAACCCACAGCAAGCGTATGATGGTAATATGGACACAATGGAAAGCAAAGAAATGCTTCTAAGTACTTTGCGTAGTCCTATTAAGACTATGAGTGGGATTATCCGCAAATATTAAAACAACTATAATAAGCTGTTGGTATGTTTACTCCTGATACTCACAATCGTAATATTAGAAATAGTGTTTAGAGGAAACACCAGATGAGTGCGGATTAGACGTTGTTAGAAGACGAAATATTTTCGTTAAAGCGAATGAAATTATGGAATCATGTATATATATATATATATATATATTTATTGTCATTTCATTCATCCCCTTAATGGAGGGGAGGCGGGCTGGCAGCACACATGTCGTGCTCTTCAGCCAAATGATAATATGGTTTACAATAGATTTTCGTAAAGGAATGTTTACACTTTTACAAAAATAATACAGTAGATTTGCATTAAGATGTTACATGATCAGAGTTATAGTTTTGTACAATATTTGTTTGCTTTTCTAGCAGATTTGTGGCTAGTAGTAGGCGATTTTGATGCCATTTACAGAGTGGGGTAAATTTTTGTTCTCTTCTGTTGTTGAGGTATGATAGGTGGTCGGTCTCTGTGGTGGGTTATAAAAAGGATATTTTGGAGGTGCAGTGTTGGTGGGATTTGTTTGTAACAGGAGGGGAGGTGAAGTGGTTCTTTAAGTAGGCGGTGAGTTATAGGATTTTTGTTTAGAAGGCTATTGATAGCATATTTTAGCCGGAGAGATTCTATGTGGATCAGTATGTGAGGAAAACGCATTCTGGTATACAGTTGTTGGGTAGGAGAAGGTAGTCTTATTCGGTAGGCGATTCGGAGGGCGTGGCGTTCTATTATTTGGAGTCTATTATAGAAGTGATCAGGGGCGGAGAGCCATGAGAGGTGACCATAAGTAAGGATGGGGCGGAGAAATGCTTTGTATGTATTTATGATGACCTTGCTATGTAGTCCCCAGGATGTTCCAGTAAGTAATTTTAAAAGGTTTAGGCGGGTTTGGGCTTTGGAGGTGATGGTTCTAAGATGAGGTGTCCATGTAAGATGTCGGTCGAGGGTGATTCCTAGGTATGTAACTGTGGGTTGTAGTTGGATGGGATGATTGTATATGGTTATGTTAAAATCAGCGAGCCTGTATCTTTTACTAGTTTTTTCCAAAAATAATGGCTTGTGTTTTATGGGGATTCATTATTAGTCGCCAGCGGTTGCACCATTTGACGAAGCAGTCTAGTATGATCTGTAGGGCTTTCTCCGACTGTTGAAGGGTTTTATGAACGGCGAGGTAGGCGGTGTCATCGGCGTACTTAAGGTAGGTGGTGCGGGAATGGGTATATCGGTTATGTACATGATGTATAAGAGGGGCGACAGGACAGACCCTTGGGGGACACCTGCGGTCATGGTAAAGATGCGGGAGAGAATGTTGTTTATGGAAACGAAAGAGGTACGGTTGGTGAGGAAGGAAGCTATTGTGCGAATGTAGGTGATAGGAAGGGCAAAGGTTTGCAATTTGAAAATGAGGCCGGCGTGCCATACTCGATCAAAAGCCTTTTCAATATCTAATAGTATAAGTATTGCTGATCTGTGGGTGTTGATGTGGGTGGTCAGAAGGTGCATAAGTCTGAGGAGTTGATCTTGGGTCGATAGGTTTGGACGGAAGCCACACTGGGCGGGGGATAGAAGAGAGTGTTGTGATGGATGTTTGTGGATACGTCGTGATAGTATGGTTTCAAATGTTTTGCTGAAGACGGAGGTGAGGCTGATGGGGCGGTATGAGTTCGGATCTGATGTGGGTTTGTTAGGTTTGGGGAACATAAGGATTTTTGAAGATTTCCATTTTGGGGGATAGATGCCAGAGTATAGTACGTTTGTATATAGATGAGCTAGAAGTTGATGGAAAGAGCGGGGTGCTTCTTTGATGTGCCGATATGTGATTGAATCGGGGCCCGGGGCAGTATTTTTCTTCGTGCTGAGGACGGATAGGATGTCATTAGCTGTGATAGGGGTGTTAAGTCCAGTACGGCTGACGGTTTGAATGTAGTTGAAGTCGGGTAGGAGGGGAGGTGATGTAGGGTTGGCACGCTGTTCGATGATAGGGGAGTCTGTGTAGTCGTCGTCGTCGCTCAGCAATTAGTGCCTTTCTGAAGTTCCAGGCATGTTGTGGTGAAGGTTGTTGTCCGAAGACATTTCCTTCAAACTTCATACGTCTCCGTCACTTTTCTTGCGGTATGTCTTCTCTGGTGCTGCTTTTATTATTATTATTCTTGTTCCAAAATGGAGAGTGGTCTTCTGTGGCGGTCGAAGTATGTGCCGTACGTGCCCAGTGGTGCTATCAGTGGGTTCTGCGATCTTTGGGCTGTCCTATAGAAGGATATGTCCAACTGTCGTATCCTATCTCGCAGTAGTGGTATTCCTGCGGCTGCGTGCAGGTCTCCAACTGGGAATCTTTTTGTTACATGGAGAGCTCTTCGAAGGGCTCTATTCTGCAAAGTTTGTAGTCTTGCAATGTTTGTCTTGGCCGCGTACCCCCACACTGGGCACGCGTACTCAAGCAGTGGACGTACCAGACTGCAGTAAATAGTCACTCCTGTTGTCGCAGACAGTGAACTAGTCATGTTAAGTAGTGGGTACAGTTCCTGTAACCTGATTAGGACTTTCTTCTGTAGGTCCTCAATATGTCTCTTCCAGGTTAGCCGTCTGTCTAACGTCACTCCTAGATATTTAACTGTGGAGTTCCACGGAATGTCTTTACCGAAGAGGCGTCAATTTTGGTGCAGGTGTTTCACGCTCTCGGCGTTTTCCGAGTTTCCGGGATAGCATCACGGCTTGGGTTTTCGTAGTGTTGATGGTGATACGCCACTTTCTTGCCCACTGCTCAGTCTCTTGCAGTACTTCTTGCAGCTTTCTTGTTGCTACTGCCCTGTTCCGGTGATGGGCGAAGAATGCCGTATCGTCGGCATACAGAGCAGTGTGTACGCTGGCTGGTGCTGGGAATGTCCGCTGTGTACAAGCTGTACAATACAGGTCCCAGCACCGAACCTTGTAGGAACTCCGGCATGTATTCGGCGGCGAGAAGATAGAGCCGTTGCCGACTCGTACGCAGAAAAGTTCTGCCGACCAGATAGCTTCGAATTATCTTCACCATCTGGCTGGGAATGCTATATCTCGAAACCCAAGCGAGATATCAAAATAGTTTGTTCTTTATTTTCGATTTGTTTCAATAAATAATCATCAGATTGTGGTACCACGGTAATGATAGAACTACCCTTAATAGTGATCATTAAGTTTACTTTATACTTATTAAATAAAATCGTTCTTAGACTGGAATAAACAAAAAAATTCACAGTCATTGATTCTAAAAACACCGTTTTATTAGCTGGTTAATCTCGCATCAGTATGACTTCTCGCAGAAAGGTTTCCATGAAGTAAAAAATACCAAAATTTGATTTATTATAATTTTAGATGACCTTCCGTCAAAATTCGCCTTTACACTTTAATTTATTTAGTAGTTTCTGTCAGCTTATCAAACCATCAGGCTTTCTTGATGTTCAATGGATATTCTGTTTCTCCTGTTATGAATTTGTTGAAATACTTTCTAGCCCTCAGTGAATGTATTTTGAGTCTTTAAGATAGTAGCCTATCCAGGAGGCAGTGGGAGTATTTGAATATTTGAAATACTATCTAAGAGGCCGTGAATCAATTACGATATCTTTTAAGTGCTATCCAGCAGGCAGTGAGTGTGTTATGAATCTTTTAAATATTATCCAACAGGCAGTGCAAATTCTTCTAGAACGGAGGAGCTAATCTTATTAATACCGATGTTGAATTTGTTGTCCTTTAAGCTTCTAGGTAATTATCTACAAATTTTACATACGATACATGTTATTTAACGACCTATGTTTGCTTTAGTAATAGAATATGCAGACGATTTCTCCACCATAAAACTTTTTTTCATCAGTGAAGTAAACTGTGCCCATTATATGCACAAAAGTTCTAAAACTGTTGCGTATCTGAAGATCATTCTTAGGAATTTTAATTGTATTATCTATGTATATTGTGTACCTAGTCGTCGGTGCTTTTGTCAAATTTAACTTTACAAACTATGTATGTTGCAATTAATGTATACCAAGAAGATTGTACTTATTATACATAAGATGGCTGTATGGTCTTTGCTACCGAAAGCATATATAAATAAATAAAACTGTCTAGGTGGCAGTGAGTGTATTATGAAACTTTTAAATACTGTCTAAATGGCAGTGAGTGCATTATAAACCTTTTATATACTATCTAGCTGGCAGTGAGTATATTATGATTCTGTTAAATACTGTCTAGGTGGCAGTGAATGTATTAAGAATATTTTAAATTCTGTCTAGATGACAGTGAGTGCATTATGAACCTTTTATATACTATCTAGGAGGCGGTGAGTGTATTAAGAATCTTTTAAATACTTTCTAGGTGGCGGTGAATGTGTTTTATGTCCTTGAAATACTTTCTAGCAGGCAGAGTTTGTGATTTGAGCGTTTGAAATACTAAGTAGGCGGCAGTGTGTGAATTATGAGACTTTGAAAAAACATGTGGATGAAAGAGACTGTATTCTGCATCTCTTTCTACTGTACTTTGAATTTTTATGAAGTTTAGTCTCTTCACAAACTATCCTATTAGTCATGGATATGACATACCACCTTTTTGAGAAATGACATTGACTGCCAGAGTTACATTACGTTATTTTAATAGAGCACCACGCCTCCAAAATATACTAGTAATTTCTCATTAAAAGTAACTAGTAAATAAAGCACAGATAAGCTTGGATATGTTATTCGTATATTTTCAATTCCAATTTCAGTACAAATTCAATTCAAACATTTATGAAGCGCGATCGCAGTGCAGCCCGGCGTTAGTGTTGGTGGGCCGTGTTGAGCCGCAGTGGGGCTGCTCAGCGTGCAGATCCGCCGTCCCCAGCCACGATCACTGAAACTTTAAAGTCAGGGGGTCAGGAAAACCTGGGTCAGTAGTCGTTAGCCTGTGCCGTCCAATAACTAGACGAATCCCTATCACTGGATCAGGCACGAGGAGGCAGAACCATCGCCACGCTATACGCCGTACAGCGCGAGACAGGACAGTCACTCCTAGTGCCCCCGGCACAACCCGTCCCACCCATGGCTGTCCGTAGAGCCTCGTTCTATCCGACGTAATGCACTCCGTCACTACCATTGCCACACCACCCTGCACTGCGAGGGTACAGGTATCTGCAGAGATACCCGTAACCTCATGATTCGGATGGAGACGTCAGATGCCAGTGAACGAGTGGCAGACAACTCCCTCGGGATCTCGCCACGACCAGTCGTGCTGGCCGTCGAGTCCCCGGCGACAGAAGCCTGCGCAGTAGCAATACCCCTGCCTGTCCCGCCCTTCACACAGAAATCGAGAACCTGCTGGATAATGAACCACACGACACGCCAACTACTGACCTGGTGCTGCACGGCGCTCCTCGCTGCTCTGTCCCGGAGTCGACTGCGCTCTGAGGCGGTAGAGGACCTCCTTTTATACCCTGCCAACAATTGCGGGGACTATTTCCTAGGCAACGCGCCGTGACGTCACGGACACTTAATTGTTTCCTTGGAAACGCAGTGCCAGGGCGCTTCAAATCTTGGTAACTTTCGTTTCGCAGTATTAACCTTAAGTAACGATGTGAAATGAGGCACATGAAAAGTAATTCTGGAAACAGCACGACGCACGATACCAGCAGTTGTAGCAATGTGACCTCATTGTCTTTGATCTAGGCGCAGGTTTTCTACTACGAATCTCCTGTAATTCTCCAGTTAAGGCACGTGTTTTCATGTAAACATACTGATGTGTGACACTACCGTGCAGCCACAGCAGCGATAATACCGTCAGCATGTAAGTAAATAGTATTAGCACAACTTCAGACCGCTCTAAGGACGGAATTACTAACATGTGGCTGGATAATGATGCTGGTTATTTGTCGCGCTGCAGTTTGATGATGGTTTGTTATGTAACTCAAAGAAACAATTTGAAAGTAAAGAATTTTTTTAAAATATCTCTCTTAGTTATTGAGATATTGTATCTCAAAATTGGCGTGGTTAGGGTGAGATCTGGACTGGCCCAGAAAAAAAAAAAAAAAAACCACTACAGCTATCTACACGGTGGCAAAGCACTATAGGTGTTTTATTTTCTTCCTTAGTGGTTGAAATACCACCTAGACTAGAAGAAACGTCACGAAAAACACAAGAAACTGTCCCTATAACTGATTTTTAAAATGCGATATCTTGGAAATCAAGTGAAACACCAAAAACATTTATTCTTTATTTTCGATTTTTTTTTGTCGAGTTCTACAAGAATTCGTTATCAGATTGTGGCGCCACGGTAATGATAGAATTGCCGAAATCCCCGTACCATGCCCTACAGTGGAATGACAACATTTCTGGTATACGAGAATGCATGTCCAGGAAACATGTCGAACTATATTCACCGGCATTCCGGCAGCAACAACATGGCGCTCATGACAACTTCAAGATTTAAAATACTGTATTCCTGTACTGTGCCTTACTGCGGAATGACAGCTATAATTATGCTTCAGGCTGCACGAATCACGAAAGTTGGCAAGCTGTATTCATGCGCATTACGTTTACAAAATGGTCCCAATGAAAGACATAATTAAATATTATCGCGTCTCACACTGTACCAAGAAACATCAGTTATCGTTCAACTATCGAATTTGTTATAATTTGACCAAACAAGTGCACAAATGCAACCACAAAAAATATCTAATTTCAAAAATCCAAGATGCCTCAGCCGTTGCTATGTTTTGGCGCCTTTTGCGATTGACGGCTGTAGCGTAGTGGAATCGATATGCGCTACCGATTAAACGCATATTTCATTTGTTCGATACTGTGCTATACCTGGAGAGTTAAGATGAACAAGGCAAAAGGGATTGCGTGTGGTTAGAGGAGGGAACAGCCACAAGAAAGAACTGTCAAAAAAGTTCAAGATTACAATATATCAATATATGATGCAAATAATTTAGAGCGTAGATTGTAAGCAGTATGAGCTGAACAGGTTAGCTCAACATTAGAAATCTGGCGTTCTATCAACGCTTAAACAGGGAATAGTGTTCATTTACAAATAGTTCCAGTTGATTTGTTATCCGGACCAGTAATTTTAATTCTGTAGTTACACAAAATGAATAACCTCGTCTAGTATCTGGTAGTTGCAAAATGTTTTTGTGGTTATATCTTGGTGTTTTCGGAACATCTGCAGGCAACAATATACAAATTAGTAACATCCATGAATTTTTATCAATATTTATGCAGGTAAGTACCATTCTTTTACCATCGCAGCTTTTGATGCAAATTCATGAAACCTCTTTTTCTAAAAAAAAAAGGATTATGTGAATTTCCATATTTAGAGGTTGCATAGTACCAGACATGTCACAAAAGTTCTTAATATAATTCAGAGGTTGAATACGACATTAGAAATTAACACTCTAATGAGCATAAACATTCACTCAAGTTATTAGTTATATGTCTCATAACAAAATTTGTTCGATTTTAATGTGTGGATTTCATAAATTTTATCGTTTTATTTTTCCTGTTTATATTCTGTATGCAAAAATTGTTACAGTTTTCAATTCTGAGAGCAGTTTCGGGTGTGACTAGGGATGCTCGATATACATCGATGTATCGAAAACATCGATGTTTATCATTCGATGCATCGAATCAATCCGATGCATCGTTTACTTTCGATGTTTAACGATGCATCGATGTTTTTCATTCGATGCATCGAAAGAACACATGCGTTTCTTCGACGCGATGGAATCAGTTTTAAAGCAAAACAAAAACAGAAAATTGTATTACTATACGTTATTTTTGTCACCTAAAATATCAAATTACATTTTGTACTTGAATAAAAAAAAATACATATGCAACATGATTAGTTTTAAGGCAAAACAAAAACTGGAAAATTGTATCGCTATACGTTATTTTTGTCACCTACAAAATCACATTAAATTTTTTCTTTTAGCTTGGATAAAACAAGAAAAAAACTATGCGATATGATTGGTTTGAAAGCAAAACAAAAAACAGAAATTTGTATCGCTATACGATATTTTGCCACCTACAATTTCTCAATATTTTTATTTTTTTTTAACTTGGATAAAACTACAAAAAAAACTACGTTATATGATTGGTTTTAAAACAAAACAAAAAACAGGAAATTGTATTGCTATATTTTATTTTGTTACCTACAAAATCACATCACATTATTCTTTTAATTTAATTTTGATAAAACAACAAAAAATTACAGTTGACATGAAATTTCCAGACAGTGTAGGGCGGAGTTACTTAGGGCAGGGCCGGCGTTAGGGTGGGGTAAGCGGGTCAAATGTACCCGGGCCCGCTGGCTGACGGGGGGCCCCGAGCACCGGCTGCAGGGGCCCCCAGGCTCGGAAGCAAGAATCAGCCCATTTTCGCCCGGCCACTTTGTAGAGCTAAAAAAAAAAAAAAAGGATCGCCCATTTTACCCCGGGCCCGAAATTCCTAGCGCCGGCCCTGACTTAGGGCAAGGCTAAAAGTACCTAGTAAGCTTCACAAAATTGTTTAAAGTTATTGATCCTCATTATAAAATACTCAGCAGAGCAACTGTGACTCAGTGGCTTGATGACAAGTATGACGTCTTGGCAACATTAATAAAATCAAAACTCTCAGATGTTGAACAAGTGATATATGGTCAGACATGCAGATGCGCAGCTTTTTGGGTGTCACAGCGCATTTTGGTCTAGACACAGTGTTCGAATCAATGACACTCAAAAAGAATAGCTTTATATCTGTCAGTTAATTTCTGAAATGCAAAGTCAGAAGGAGATGGTTCGAAAATAGCATTCTTATTACGTCCGTAATCTAAAAGAATACTAACCAAACTACTTTTACCTACACCTGATAAACCCCATAAATACAAAACTCTATTGAAACCATTTCTTAAACCATCATTCCACCAATCGTTCATCGAAATATATAGCAGACATGCTCCTTAAGACCTGCAACAATTGGGGATTTGATACGGACAAAGTCTCTGCGGTCGTTACTGATAACGACCCGAATATGGTAAAAGCTGTGGAATTAGGATTTGGAAAGAAGAAGCACATCCATTGTTTCGCTCAAAATACCTTTAGTAAATATATTGTCAAAAATAAAGACCATTGTTACTTTCTTTAAACAAGCGATTTGAGAAAGTCAGTAAGTGCTGAAATAAAGTTAATACAAGGCCTGCCAACACGCTGGAATAGCACATATTATATGATTCAAAGATTTTTGGAGCTTAAGAATGTTGTAAGTGATATATTGATTTGCCATAAAACAGCACCTCCAATGCTGACTGGTTTGACATTAAATATCGCATCATTTATTCTTAACATACTACGCCCACTTGAAGCAGCAACTAAAGAAATATCTGGGGATAAATGTTGTACTAGCAGTAAAGTGATCCCTTTAGTGCTTTGCATGCTTTCAAAACTCAAATCAGTTGAGGCTGATGAACCTTTAGTGATGGAAGTACATAAGCTCGTCATAAAAGAAATCAACAAGCGGATGGGTACTATCGAACAAGTTTCGTCTTTAGTTATCGCGACCTTATTAGTCCCACGGTTCAAAAAACTACATTTTGAAGACCCGATGGCTTCAAATACTATTCAAAAGATCAAAGATATGATGAAGAGGGAGCTAGAAGAAATGCAAACAGAATCTGATTCAGATAGTTCAGACAAAACATCGGAAGATTTCAGTCTTTGGACCGATCATCACAAACTAGTTCAAAGAAACTGGAAATCAAACAAGACCGAAGAAAGTGTTTCCGACGAGCTGTCTGTCTACTTGAGAACTCCGGTTGGCCGATTATAAACAACAGTTTCAAAAATTGTACAAAATAGCTTATAAATATTTAACCTTGGAAGCCAGCTCAGTGCCATCAGAAAGACTTTTTTCGAAAGCTGCACAAGTTTTAAATCAACAACGAAACAGAATTCAAAGAAAGCGGGTTAATAAAATTTTATTTATGCAAAGTTTATAGAGAAAATATTTGGATTTATAAATTCAAATTAGATTAGAATCCCAACACTACCTTTCTTTCAGCGTTTCCTCGCTTTACTTTTATTCTATCTTTCTATTCGAATTTCTAATTTATAAATCCCAGTCATTTCAAATTACCTTTGTAAAAGACGAATTAAAAATATAATTCAAATAAGTACTTCATTTTGCTAGTTTCCTAATCTTTGTCTAATTTTTAAGCTTTCCTAACCTTTATTAACATATATATATATCGAAGTTTTTATTCGATGCATCGAAAACATCGATGTTTTTATTCGATGCATCGTGAAACATCGATGCAACGTTTCGATGCATCACATCGAAAAAAACATCGATGTATTTTCTGGATGAACATCCCTAGGTGTGACGGTCAGAAATGTTCTTCTCGATATAACAAATTTCAACCGTTCGTAATCAAATGATAGTCACCACATCACTATTTGTAGTTGAATTTCTGTGGAACAAGTTATAACAGAATATCCACAAACTGCCTGCGAGAGAAACTAAGCCTGTTGTAGTGCTGTTCATAAAGCATCCGTGATGTGTATCCACGCAATACACTAAAACTAATGGACGGAATTCAACAAAACTACACAAGTAATCATTGTTTTACAATCCTCCGCTTCAGTTTTCACACAAACGCGATCCACAATCGTTCCTTAGCTTTACCTTATGAGGCCTGGTAAGGTTAATTGTTAATTTAGTGTCCTACAGTTAGTCATCAAAAAACTATCCCGACCGCAACAAAAAGTGCCCAACTAACCAGCAGCCTCCCCCGCCGAGGGATTTAGCCATTTGAAGCATCAGTCGGCCTTCAGGGAAACATGTCGTATTTTGTTGCTAAGAATTTCCGGCACGTCCTATTTTCGTTAGATAAATACCTCCTCACGCTGCACGAAATGGCTTACACCTCTAATAAAACAATCTGCTGTACACATACTAGACAGCATTACTACAAGCATTGATTTCAGACCGAGTGTGGTGGGTGGGCGGCAACGCTCAGGTCTCGCATTCGAGAGGACTGTGGTTCGAATCCCCGTCCGGCCGTACAGATTTCGGTTTTCCATGGTTTCTCTAAATCACTTCAGGAGAATGCCAGGTGTCAGGATGGTTCATTCAAAAGGCCATCGCCAAATTCCTTCCCGTCCGTTGTCTCCCGATCTTTATCGCCTCTAATGACCTCGAGGTCTAAGAAACTTAAAACCACATTGAAAAAAAATATAATAAATAATGATTCAAAGAGGCTTTGTGAGCAATGATGGAACGTGTCTGTACATTGTCTACAATCGCAATATCTTCTCAAGTAGTGGCAATTTCAGAGGGTGATAGAAACTATTGATGTCATGAAACGCGTTTAAAACATTTACGCACAGTCTTAATTCAGAAGAAAATCAGGAGAACCTAGAAAGAGGCTGCTCCTTACCTAGCTGCTGTCTCATAGATAGTTTTTGTGAAATAACAAACCCTCCAGTGTGTTTCAGCGCGCTGTGGCGCCGCACACTGATTCGGGAAGTTCAGCGAACCGGCCAAGAACACAGGTGAGGTTTTTTTCCGGTGAGAACCCCCCCCCCCCCCCCTACAAATCGCCCTCTCAACTTTTTGAGACCTTTTTTTTTAGGTCTCACCCTTCCAAAGCCGGTGACACCCCCACCCCACTTTTCGACGAAATACTCCCCTTAAAATCGACTTTCGCGTGTTTTCATATGACATTTCCGTTGACCCCCTCCTCCTTGGTGAGATTTCGCCGGACCCCCCCCCCCCCTCCCTTATTTCAGCTCACGTAATTTATGGACGCCCCCAAAGGCATGCAGCGGTAAAACCATAGCTTCAAATCTGGCCGTGCCAAACATGACTAAAACTCATCGAAGGCAGTCGAATCCGAAATATTGCAAACAGGTGGTGAAGAGTTTTTGTGAACTAGCAAGTCTCGGATTGGACGTGGACGAAGTCGCGGATACCGATAGTTAGGAATAAATGCATACAAAATACGTTTCTAATTGTATGTATGTTCGTTTGGGCCAACTAGGACCTCGTTAAGCCTTTGTTTAGCTCGAATTTGCTGTGGATGTGTACACATCAGTGTTACAAATTGGGTTGTTAGCCCTAGATGGGACCTACAGTTTAACGTGGAAGCCGAACCACGGAAGCTTTCAGGCGTTTTTTTTTTTTTTTTTTTTTTTTTTTTTTTGACTGCTTTGTCTCTCAACAGTGAGGTCTTTAGAGACGGGAAAGGATGGGGGCAAGGAATGGGAAGGAATTCGGCCATGGCCTTTTTAAGGAAGCATCCCGGCATTTGCCTGGAGTGATTTGGGAAACCATGGAAAACCCAAATCTTGATGCCCGGACGGGGATTCGAACCGCCGTCCTCCAGAATGCGAGGCCAGAACGCTATCCGTTACACCACCATGCTCGGTCTTTCTGGTGTACTTCACATTACACAGGAAACTGCGCCAGAGGTGAAGGTCGGGTTAAGGGCCTATGAAAATCCCCGTCGAGACAGTCTTCCGATCTGAAGCCAGGTACCTTAACCACCGATCCACCAGGCCACTCTCACCTGTCTAATTAATGACTGGAAATCGAAATCTTTTCTTACCATCGATGGGATAGTATTGTCAGTTATGAGATTTCTGATCTGAAACAGAAATGCACGTGAGGGTTTGGTTCCCATCCTCCTCGCGAGTAAATTGTCGATATGTATAGGAGGCGCTATCGCCGCCAGTGCTACGCTTCATTAAGTCCCAACCGCTGGAAGAGCTCGCTCGGGCGGGGCTGTCACGGACACTTTTAGACTACCTTTGTCCAACGTCCAGTTTCACAAGTCAAACGCGGAATGCAGAGGAAAATGCAGTTTGAAACTACGTAAAAAAATTACCGTAGATAATTGCAGAATAAAAAACACTAAACTTCCATAATTTTGAATGTGGACCCTTATAGTCCTAGATCCAGCTGCATGATTTCTACGTCCATCTGTTATTTGATTGAAATGCAATTTTAATGTATAATTAGTAGTAGCAGAATACGTTTCTGCCGGGTTGCCGCGAGTACTTTTAATTAATTTTTCGAAAATTTCTTTCACTTTTTTTTATAAATAAATTAGAAGTCATTTCAAAGAGAGACTTTAGAGAACTTAAAAAGTTGGGTTGCCTGTGTAAAAGTGCCCGCAAGTAGGAGTTGCCAGCTGTTAATGATGTGTAAGAGCGAGAGAGATTTAGCGTAGCACATCACCTGTCGGACGATGCGGTGCACTAACTTCTATAGCTGGCAACACCTACTTGCGGCCACTTTTACACAGCCAACCCAAACTTTTTAAGTTCTCTAAAGGTCTCTCTTTGAAATGACTTATTATTCATTAAAAAAACAAGTGAAAGAGAAGATTTAAAAAAATATTTTTGAAAATTTAATTAAAAGTATTTGCGGCCATATTTTAATAGCCAACATGGCAGAACCGTATTCTGCCATTAATAATTATACATCAAAATTTCATTTCAATCACAAAACCGATGGACGTTAGGCTATTAGTAAAACGGAGGTAAAGAGCTGGGATTTAGTTTTCATTATTATTCCCGTGTCGGATAATTTACGTATACTGTTAAACTTTACAAATTAAACACAATACACCTGTTTTGACCAGTACTTTGCCACATCAAGTGCAATCTGTGTTCCTTGAAACAGTTCGCAGATGGGCATATGGTACACTGGAGCGTATACTGTATACTATTTCTAAAAGTTCCCCCCCCCCCCCCACTTCCCTTGAAAAAATCGATAAATGACGTACCATTTTAAAGATAGAGTTCTCCGCTTTCGTATCGTCATTAATTAAGATTTTTTTTAAAAATTCAAACGGTAAATAGCAAAATTGCTGAAACATGAAGTTTTTACAAAAAAATATGTATATTTGTTACAATCAATGGTTGCTAGTCTTGCTATTATTTTCTTGTCGATAGCAAAGCTCATTTACGAAAGCCATTGCGACAGTCTTTCAGCTGGCTGTATCTTCGAAATCTTGTATGGTGGCATAAAAATAACACGTGCACTCATTCAGACTTTGGGTACATTTCTTTCTTTGCAATATAGACTACTCAAGTTTGCCGAAAATGGTAAGAGGAGTTTTAGATATCTATTGGAGTGGACGGTTTTGTAAGGTCCTGAAAGAAATAGTACTGTTTGAAATATGGTGTTACAGTCTTTCCAACGATTGGGCAGTGGATTTAATTATGTGTGAAACATAAGAAATGATTCATTTGTTACGGAGTAAGAGAAAATGTGAACAGGGTTTGGGAAACGGAAAATTTACGATGCAGTTTAGGAAACGTGTAGAAATAAAAATTGTAGGAATAACTGCAACGTTATAAAGTCGCTGTCGGTACAAAGTAAGTGTTGATAAGCAGTCTGTTCTTCTTCTTCTGGTCCGTATCCATTTTGGATGTCGCAACCATCATGGCTGTCTTGTCTCTGCTTGTTGACGCTCGGATTAGCTCCGTAGTTGTCTTGAAGATCCATGTTCTTAGATTTTTTTTTAGCCAGGAAGTTCTTCTCGTGCTAGCACTTCTCTTTCCTGGTATTTTCCCCTGGAGAACAGACTGCAGGAGTTCGTAACGACTATTGTTCCTCATGATGTGGCCAAGGTACTGCAGCTTCCATGTTTTTACGGTGGTCAGTATTTCCATATTCTTTGTCATTCTGCGGAACAGTTCAGGGTTTATGGTGGTACTGTCCATGGTATCCTCAACAGTCTTCGATACAGCCACTGTCTATTAGCAGGTTGAAACTATGCAGATGCCATCTCTGGTTTTCCCAGCCCCTCCCAATGTTTGTGAAGCGGGCCACACGGCGTTGCCCCTACTTGGGGCAAACATTTACAACGCCCCGCTGTACCAACAAACCGACCTGGCTCTCATAGCCTTCTCCATAAGGTGCGGTCTCGGTGTGTTGTTTCAGAGCCCAAACCTGCGCTACTTCTGTTCAGCAGATATACAACAGTCCTTCGAGGGAGGATGCTCACTGACATCAGAGGCATCCTCTGACAGAACATACGAGCGGTGATCAGTAACTAAGGTCACAAGACCGATATTCTTCGATTGTCGCCCGTTATAGAGAAATTACTATTGTGCAGTAATTCTAAATGCTGTTGGCAGTTGTGCAGAGTTTCAGCCACCCGACACCTATTGCGCTAGTTGTAGGTCAACAGAAATGGCAATTGGTTCGGAAACCTGGTCTCACGAAGAAATCCGCTCAGTTATTCGAGTTTTGTGGGCGAAACATGTAACCGCGGCTGGAATTCACCAGCAGCTGGTAGTGGTGTATGGAGAGACTGTAATGCCTCGTCAGCATGTCGTAGAATGGTGTCGAAAGTTTGTGGCCGGTAGAGAAAATGTCACCGACGAGGATCGCTGTTGGAGCGGTTTCGCTGGGACTTCATCGACCACGCTTCCTACAGCCCGGACCTCGCTCCAAGCGACTTTCATACTTGAGGGAGGCCGACGATTCGCTTCAGACGAGGAGACGAAACATTTCGCGGCAACGTGGCTGAATACAGAACGACAGGATTTTTACCTGGAGGGAATATTCAAACTCATCCCACGAAGTGACAAGTGCCCTAACCGATATGGAGACTAAGTCGAAAAATATCCTATGTATGTACTATCAATTGGCTGTATTAGTTGTATGAAATGTACAAGTTTCGCTACAGGCTTTGAAACCTTAGTTTCTGATCTGATCCCTCATATTTTGAGTATCACCTGGAGTTAACAGACATATATAATGGACCAGCGGTTGGCGCATTCTTTTATTCAAATTACTAGATGCAACCTTGTTTTTGATGTAGTCGTGGGTCTAGAATATTTCCACGTTTCTGGATCAAAGGTGATATGACAAGCTTGACCCGATCTGTCTAAAATACTTAGCTGACCTGTATTTTATTCTAAGGGCTCGCTCTGCAAAATTAGAAATATTCTAGTTGAATTTGAAGGGACATGGAAGTCGTAAAAACAGATTTTGCACGGACAGAGACCATCGAACTACGTATATAGTAAATGGCTAAAGATCGTGACCGCTTGATTCGGTCTGGCTGAAATACGAACATGACTGGTATTTCACCCTAAGAATTCGCTCTGTAAAATTTGAAGAGTTTCGGTTGCGTTAGAAGGGACTTGGAAGTAATAAAGGTAGAGGTATTGCGCCGACAGAGACCACGCAATACAAAGGGTCAAAGGTCATGACCACGTCAGCCGATCTGCCCGAAATACAAAACTGTACCGTGTTTAACACTATGGGTTCAATCTGCAAAATTTGAAGGATGGCAGTGGGCTTTGAATCATTTGTCAGTCGCTTATGTATTGAATGCGGGAGTCGGAGTGGTGCATAATAGTGCGTTTTTTTTCGAAATTACGTTGTAGCACATTCGGTAACTTGATAAAGAACCTGGTATAGATTTGTATGAAATGGTTTCAGGGATTGGAACACTTGTTAGTTGTAGAGAGAGCTGCTGAACAATGTGCTGAAATATTGAAGGAACTTATAGTAAAAATAAGCATAAGTACACACTTTGACGACATAATTTGGCCGCCAGCTGAAAAATTCTATCACTCTTATTTTGCAAAATCTGACATCAATGTCATTCCAGGAAACAGTAATGTAATACTGGCAAGCCAGTATTGCGTTACTGTTTCTTATAATGTACATTGATGTCAGATTGTGCAAAATAAGAGTGATAGAATTTTTCAGCGGCGGCCAAATTTATTGTCAAAGTGTGTACATATGAATGAAACATTTCACCAAGGCATAAGCTACATCACAGTCAATAACAATAATTCATTATGTGATTGTTAATCAGAAATATTCAATGCAAGTACTATATGTGGTAATGTATCAGGGGATTAATCTTGCGGTGAAAGTAGCCCGTGGTTATATGCCTATCGCCATATTGATTTTAAACACTTCGCTTTAATCCTGAATATGCCGTGTGTATGTGGCAGACACTAACTTACTTAGCCATTCAGTTAACAGCGTAGCTCGTTAAATAAACGGTGCCATTCAACTAACGGCTTTATTGACATTTAGGCATTCAATCAAACAGCTAGGCAAACCGAATGATGCAGCAAAGTTTAACGACTCGTTTGACTGACGTCCATCGTAACATTTAGTTACGACAGAGTGTAGCGACAAAAATAATGGACATTTGGTTGTTGCTGACTGAAAAACCTCGAATTTTAAACAGAATTTCGACGACAAACTTGTTTAATATGGCCGATAACATCGAGATAACATTGTGTTTTTTGTTTGTTTTTTTTTGTTTTTTTTTTTTTTTTTTTTTTTTTTTGTTGTTTTTGTTTTTTTTTCCTTCTGGTTTAGGTCACGTTTCAACCTAAGCACAACTGCTAAAAAGAAAACAAACAGTTTAGGTTGATATGATCCGTGTACGATCAACACAAGTGATTATTCTGTTCTAGTGGCTAAGAAGTGACCAGCCGGTTCATGAAATGTTGTCGTATTAAACCTACTAGTTAAACGTCATTCAGGCAGTTGGCGAATGGCGCCGTCTAGTTAACAGGCTAATCCGTTAATTGTGTGACTAGTTAAAGCCTGGGATCCACCAAGCGCGCATAGTTTGCAAACGTTTGTGTGTTTGCAGCCGGGTGGTTTGGCTTCTTGTCTCCACCAACCAAATGTTCGCAAACAACAGTTCGTGTGCGAATATTTATGGTCGTTCCAGGGGCGAATCCAGGATTTTTGGTTTGGGAGAGGCTTGAGCGGACTTTGGTTTGGGGGGGGGGGCTTGCCCTCAGTGGATTTAGGTTGGGGGGGGGGCTTGAGTCGGGCAAGGGGTACTATTTATAGTCCCCTAGGGCCTAAAATCCCTAGAGCTTAAAAATTACAATGTTGGGGGTGGACGTTAGAACCTTTTGGGGGGGGGGCTTGAGCCCCCTAGCCCCCCCCCCTGGATCCGCCCCTTGGTCGTTTCAACTGCTACCTGCTTTGTCAAAATGACTCCAGGAGGAAAACGTATTGCTCGTGCTGCATCTGACGTAATTACGTCTTTTTTTAAGTGAAGAAGAGGACGTTATTAAAAAAAAATGTGGAAAACTAAATTTTGGATAGCGCATTTCTTAAAAGAAGAATTTCTACGCGACTGCTGTATGACTTAAGAACAGATGATAAGAGTAGTTTTTTTTTTTTTTTTTTTTTTTTTTTTTTTTTTTTTTTTTTTTTTTTAAATGTCGTATATCACCAGAAGATTTTGAGTTCAATACTTTGCTGATTGGTCCAAGAATATGCAAACGAGTTACAAATTACAGGGACTGTATTTCCGTGGAAGCTAGATTGGCAATAACACTTGCTTTTGGCTACAGAAGATTTCTACAAAAGTCTTATGTATCTTCAACTTAACAATATCAATAGTCGTTCCCATATCTGTTGCGATTTCGCTCCAGGCATCACGCTTTTTAATTCTTTTGTGGTAATATTTTCGTCAACTCTTCCATTTCTGCAGCTTTAATTTATATGATTCAATTAACAGTAAACTTTTTTCCTTAACCCAGTCCATAGTTATATTATTACTAGATTTTGAAATGCACTTAAAATTGAAACTGTTACAAGGAACACGCACCCCTGTTGTTGAACCTATCTCCACTCAACCGAGTCATGTACCGACATCGGCCGGAACACCTGCAAATCTTTGTTCGTGCGCGCTGTTCTCGTCTACACCGGACAAATTCTGAGTTCGCAAACGTTTTGCGCCTTAAGGTAGTTGGCAGCGACACTTACGCATGCAGTTCATAGTCGCAATAGTTTCTAATTGTTAAAAGCAACCGTCTTGGCACTCGTGCAACGGTAGTAACTATTAGTCTACACCAGCGGTTTCCAAACTTTATTGGTACATGACCCACTTTTACGTAAAAAAAATTTTCGGGTCCCACCTAAAATGAGAGTCTATCTAATATAAGAATGGGAACTGTTGTATGACCTCGATACGCTATCGACTATTCTATCCTACCAAAAGGCAAATTTTCATACAAAGGATATACTATCAACAGAAACAAGAATTCATAATACACAAAAACAACAAACATATTATAGACCGGAAGGCTGCTGCACGAACCACCGCCTCATCAACTTAACTGCTGAAATTCCACGTTTAGAAGTAACTTCATCAGCATATTAAAATGCGACTGGTCTACCAAGTCGGTTTTTGGTGGAAATCACCTGCAGACCCGATTTTAGTGGTTGATTGATAGGTTTGTCATTGTGTTTTACTGCACCCAATTGTATGAAAATATGGAAGACTGGGAGCAGGAAAACACAATGGTAAACTTACCAGTCAACCACTAAAATGGGATTTGTAGGTGTTTTATACTGAGGTATCAGTGGAATTTTAATTTTCAAATCGAGTTTTAACTAATCCTGGAATTGTAGCTGTCAACTCGATGAGGTGATGTTTTGTGCAGCCGCCTCTCGCTTATTTCTGTATTTTTTTTTTTTTTTTCAAAAACAATAAAGTTGAAAAAGCTCGTTTACACAAGTATGTCGTGTTTAACGGCATCACGAACTTCACAGCTAATTTAGACATTTCTGGATACTCTGCTTGTACATTCATCCAGAAGGAAATTAAGGATTTCATGTTTATTGCACTTGTAAAATATCGTGTTATATGAAAAAAAGATATATTTTCGCGACAAAAACCTCGATTGTTCCGCGACCCATCAGTGGGTCGCGACCCATAGGTTGGGCACCGCTGGTCTACACATTACGGCTATCTCCCGACTGCCTTGATAATGGCCTTTGACCCGATATGTGAGGTACGAAAACCAAAATGTTTTCTTGAAACCTCGTTGTGTGGGAATGGCGAGTGGTTTGCTTTGTAATACCTTCTGTACTAGCTCCTTGTCTATTATGTAAGTTTTACTGAGTTTCTTGTTAGGAATCTTCTTCAAGACAGTAAATTTACAGGAGGACTTTAAGCCTCCTGCGACAGTGCCTATCGTAAAAGCGAAAACTGTCGCCTCGTGGGGTTTCGTTTGACGGTATAGTTTACGGCTCTTTCAGTGCTAGGCGTCCTAGTTGCCCATCAAAAGTAATTGCTTGTGGTGTACTGTAGGCTAAAAGAAAATTTGCGTTGTATATCTTTGTACTAGTTTTTGCCTGTCGTGCATCCAGCTGTTCCCCGGGTACGACTATATTTATTTCCAAACGACGGCTGGATGGTTAATTCGCTTTTATTCTCGGTGCTTTTGACAGACCTCGTAAAGAATGCGTCTGTGCAAGTTTATGGTACTACCGGTACAATTTTACTACACGTAATAAGTATGAAGGATATGCTGTTCGTATAATACGTGTTTTTTTTTATAAATTAAGTAAAAAAATTGAAACCACACCAGGAAATGCAATATTTAAGCAAAAGGTGCATATGTTGATATGATTCATGGACCAATAATATTCATACGATAAACGTCATGTTTAAACTGACTTTCATCTAACTCATTGGCTCTTGTGAAAGACTACTTTCCCCAAAACAATGGCCAGGAAGAAAGGCAGTTCTGGCGCTATCGTATAATCCAGTATTACCGAATCAATTTAAACAGCTGTAAATTAACTAAACAACTCGGTGATGATTTCTGCCTGTATCGATCGTTTTCTGTGTCTGATGACTGCATAGAATCAAAAGAAATACGTAACACTGTACAAACCGTTTGATTAATTTCTAGCACTCATATTTAATTTTTCCTGACTGTATTTTGCAGTTTATAAATTCTTGGGACGTACAGAATTTTCTTTAAGCAGTATTTTTCATGAAAACTATAGAATTTCTTTTTTTCTCTTCTGATTTTTCGCCTCGTCGTTGTCGAGGTCATTAGAGACGCAAAGGACTCGCGGCAGGGAACGGGAAGGAATTCGGCCATGAATTTTTGAAGGCTCTCGGCATTTTTTTGGAGTGTTTTCGGGAAATCATGGAAAACCGAAGTCGGTAAGGCTGGACGGGGATTTGAACCCGTGTCCTCACGAATGCCAAGACCGAGCGTTACCGCTAACCCATTAGACTCAGTAAAATTAGAAATAGCGTAATTTACATAATGTCCAATTAAAGTAGACCCTAATTGAATCCCTCCTAAGGGTTGTCAATTTCAAACTAACACGCTTAAATGTAACGGACATGAGAAATATACGGTAGTAATCGGTGGTCATGTCTTTGAGCAAACATCAACTTACCAGAAGATATCTTTATGTGGAGAGTTTGCTGTTTGCTTATTCTTTGAATTTACATTTATTTCACAGAATAACTAATTTTCTGTAAACGAAAAATAGTTTTCCCACATAAACAACAGAAGCTGAATGTTTCTATACTGTACCTATTGTTACACGTTATTACTATAAAAGGGGAGGGGAGACATATTTCTTGTAAACTTAGATTGTGTTTTATAATATTTCCGGCAAAAGAGACGAAATAGATTTTCCATAATACCAGAATCATCTTTATCTAATTTATCGTCATCACTTTTTGCGTAGTGGATGGCCATAAAATGAACTTTTACTTATATTTTTTCTTTAAATTTATGAAACCTGGCACTGAATTTTGTAAATTGGAAACTATTGTTTATTGTAAATATTTTACAGTCAACGGTTACAAAGCTATAACATATACGGTACATGAGTTCGCATACAAAACGTATCTTCACGAAAATAGGCAAAACGAGGAACTACTACAAATTCGCAAGATAATTTGAGATCATTGCATTGTTTTCCATATTATTATTATTATTACTACTCCGCGATTCACTAAAAGTGTGTGGCGGAGGGTGCATTGCACTTATCCAAAAGGGTGATAGTTTGGAAGGGATATACGGGATATGGCAGGAGGCGCCCATGGGCTATTGTGAGGAACCATCCCAGCATTCGCCTGGAGTGATCCGGGAAAACCATGGAAAACGAAGATCAGGATGGCCGGAGTGCTTTATCGAAAGCTACTCCTGTCGGATTTTAAGTTTACTCGCCCGGTAAATCCTTTCTATTCCATTCCCTAATCGCTCGTGGGAAAAATGAGTACAGAAATGAATCGGTTCTGGCCCTGATTTCTCTTATTTTCGCGGTCATTCCGAGATATGAATGTTGATGGTAGCAATATTTGCTGGCTGTCATTCCGAAATACGTCAGTCGTGAATTTTTCAATTAGCTTCCGTCGAGAGCAACGCATTCGGTGTTCCAGGTCTTCCCAACCTAGCTAGCTCTTTCAACATCGCACTTACGCTTTCCCTCCAACTTTATATACCTGTAGTATATGCTATACTACAAAGAAAGTAATAAAAAAGATCTAGAGAGAAAATAATTTTTTTTAGTTTTTTGGTATTAGAAATGTCGTAAATTGTTTATTGCTTTGTGATTGCACTGAAATTATAATGGAGTGAAAGTAACAAAGTATATTCACATGCATATACCTATGAGACATAATACAACGTACTTCTGTAAAATGTATGATGTTGAATTTGCATCAGAACACCTCGACAGCTAAGAATGAATATTAAAATCACGATTCAGCGTTAATATTCACTGCAGAGGACAGTGGAAGGGAAAAAGTGCTCTTTAAAATGAAGGACCCAACATTTTTACTGCTACAGATGACCGATTAAATCTCTCCCACTGACTCTGTATTTTACTTTTTTTTTTCTGGCGACAGGTTTTAGGAACAGAGAAAGAAAAATGGATCCCAGTCGTAAAAACTTCTCCTTAACACGTAGGTATGAAATATTCGACCCCAGTTTCTGTGAACTTAAATCAATTGGGATGGAGTGCACGCTCCGGTGGCAATTTTCCTACACTCCCATTTTCCCATTCACTTTTTCCATATACTAATTTCAACTTTAAACTCTCTTAGCGTTTTGGTAAATTATTCTTGATTTGCTCCAATCCCCGATCCCATTACCAACGAAAGAAAATCTTCCCATACCCTTGTGTCTGAAATCGAGTGCAATCCAGTGGTCATTGTCGTATTTTCCCTTCCATGTATTTCTCTTAATTCTTCCACCAATATCTTTCCACGCCTCATCACCAATATACGCCTTGCACACGCCCTCTTCACCCTCTTCCTGTCTTCCAATGAATTCCCTTCCAGCTCCTTTGTTGTATCAGTTACTGATTGTGTTGTGCTATAATATCCAGAGACAAATCTAGCTACTCTTCTTCGCACACCCTCCAACTCCTGTACTAGATACCCAAAATGTGGATCCCATACTATACCAAGCAATGGTCTGACCAAAGTTTTGCAACCCAATTCGCTTACTTCTCTGGTATATTCTCTCATCACTCTTTCCAAGTGAAGGATTTTGAAACCTTTTCTTATTACCTGTCCAACGTGTCCTGCCCAGTTAAGTTTGTTATCAAAATTTATTGCCGAGGTATTTACATATGAAGTCTTCAACAAGCAGTTCTTTTCACACTTTAGTATCATAATCAAGCTCTATTTTTTTTATCTGTGTACTTAATAGCTGATTCTCCATGAATAATTTATATTATTTAAATTTGAGAGTGTGAGTTCATGCAGTTGTACCCACGACACTGTTAGGGGCTCTGCGTGTTCTCGTTATAAGTTAGTCTTCCTGCCGACGAGGTACACGCAACAGATGCTCTGCCTGATTGATGAGAAACATACGTCGTGCTACAGCTCTATCAGGTTGCGTCACTCACCACACTGTTCGAGAGGACATAAGACTGACAGTATTCAAGGAGAACACGTTGGCGTGTTCCTCAGTGTTGCTGATATGGCCAAGTCAAAAGAGAGAGACTCCCGAAATAAAGCGACGTCAGTATCTGTTCTGTTAGATGTCTATTCCATTCCTCGATAGAAATAACAATTGGGACTGAAATTTTCTCTCTGTGCAATGCATTTTTTGATTAAATCTACCACTAGAGGTCCAGCAATGTCTAGCGGTCGTGCTCTGTGACCCTAAATGCTGACTATTATTATTATTTGCCCCTAACAATTCATTTTTTATCCCAAAAAACTCGTTTATTGCCATTAAAAATTTGTATTTTTTTGCTCTTAAAACTAATTTTTGGTCACTTTTTGGTTTAGTCAACACATAAAACTTCCCAAGAACACACCTTGGACAAAGAAGGCATTTACTTGGGCATCCATTAATTACGTGAGGTGAAACAGGTGGGGGGGGGGGGGGGTTGCCAGCGAAATATCACTAAGGGGGGGGGGGGGTCTACGGAAATCTCACGTGAGGTTTTGTGAAAAAATAATAGGACCGTAGAGCTAAAAAAAAAAAGGTCTACAAAATGTTTTCGTCGAAAAGTAGGAGTGTAACCGGATTTTGAAGGGTGTGACCTAAAAAAAAAAGGTCTCAAAAGTTTCCAGGGCGATTTGTAGGGGGGGTGCTCTCACGGACCAGATCTCGCCAGAGGGGGGGGGGGGGGCCGGCCAGATCTCACGAAATCTCACCAGGGGGGGGGGGGGGGCCGGAAATCCGGAAAAACACCTCGCGTAATTTATGGATGCCCCCTTACCTACTTACTTGAACCCAGGCGGCAACTGGAAACTACTCTAAACCCGTGATCATAGCGCGAACACCGTCACGTGTTTGCACCTAGAGTGGAATACTGTGGCAAATAGACTGCTGGCGATGCAGAATCGCTCTTTTGCAAGCTTCACCAACTTATTTCGTGAAAATTTTAGCGTTCTGTTTATTTTACCATCTTTCTTTTTCTGCAATTCTGGAATTCGTCCGACGTTATATCGTGGAGATAATGTAGCTTACTTTCAGGTGTATGCGCGTCTGCCGCGTGTAGGTGACGTCCACTTTACTCGAGTGGGAGCGTTCTGCAGTCACCTCACGTAACTGCCGCCGTCTGCAGAGCCCGCGGCCTCTCAAAAAAACACTCTGCCGCTACTGTGCGCGCGACCTTGAACTGCTATACTGGACGCCCAAAGGCTCGCCGCCGCATCCGCCTGCCGCCCGCCTCCAACACCGGGCAGGTGCTTTTGCATTCGGAATGCTGAGGCTGATGGATATCGTGAGCTTTCCATTCAGTTAGTGTGGATTAACTAGCTGCCGACAGTTACCACTCATCAATTGAAGAATTACGTAAATTAATTGCATTTCCACACGACTTGAGCTAACAGCGTGTTAAGGACGAGAACGGCCCAATTTATTTAAACGATGTTCGTGAATACAAACACCCACCACAAGAATGGGTGTAAGAGAGTCATTTGCCTTTATCTTAGCTCCAGAGACCAATTCTTGGAAGTTCATACCTTTCATGTTTGCGAATAAAAATGACAGCCAACCCGTTATAGTTCTGAGTGGTCTTCGGGTGTTTAAAAGAGCTTCCAGTCACCTGTAACGTTATTACACAAACGCCTTTCAAGAAAGCCACTACTGTGTAAGACAATGCAAGCCTTGTGAAAGTCTGCAATCAGCTGGCGACAAGACAGACATGCACTGTTCCTTACACTTTACTGACTACAAGTTATCAGAAAGCCGATACGAAGGTCCCTAAATACTGTTTCAAGAAATTTTAAGTTTCCTTCCGACATTCGCCAAGTGCGAAAAGAGCGGTTTCATACGTTAATACATATTAGACTGATTATCACTCTCAAAATGATTAGGTTTTAACAAGCATACCACCCAGGGGTTTTTCTTAGTTTCTCCATAGCAGGTATGCCTAGGAATGGCTGAAATCCTCCCACCGACATAACAGCCATCCTGACTAAGGTTTTTGGCGAGTCCTGGTATGTTCTCCCTTCTTAGTCTTCCAGTTGAATGTTTGACAAACAGAACAGTGCGACGTATGTTAACATCAAGTTTACCTGGCTGGTAGTCTGATGGCGAAACCAGAGGTATGTATCATCAAGCAAGCGAAAAGAAAACGTTTTGTTGTATCGCAGTCTTTGCGGGGAAATCCGGGAGATTCGGGCGCTGAGCGACAGATTTAGGGATGCAAGGTAAATCAATATCGATTAATATATCGATGCCAGGCAGATATCGATAATATTGGCAGCATCATATAGATAATATCGATAGTTTTAGATATTTGTTAATATCAAAATCAAGTAATAAATTTGAGGTAGTTTATTGAAAAAATTTAGGTCGGCAAATATTACATTTCAACAGATCCTGAAAACGTAGTTTGCTTAACCTTTTCCCATGAAGTCCATTCCTAGTTTGAGTGAAAGTGGTTCCTGACTGGGAAAAAGGCGTTCAGAAGGTACCGACGAGGCTAGTTTGAGTAAATGATTAATTCCAATTTTGAACGTATCTTAATCCAACTAGTATACCAATCATGATTGATTTATTGATTTCAATTTAATTTTCCAGCAAAAAAATGTAACGTAATCTCAAAATTGCAATAAAAAATGCTTCACACTTTTCAACTCCTCGTTCACAACTTTCGACATTTTGTCATATTTATCATCAATTTTTGTTTTGATGGTTCCACGATAAGGGACTTGTATAATGGTGCTAAGTGCTTTATTAAAAGTTAAAACCTTTGCCATCAACTGCATTAAAAGTTCTATTATCAATACTTACAAAATAAGCAATTGTATCGGTCAGATGGTCATATTTTTTACCTCCTTTAGAATATTGTAATACGTACCAAAGAGAAACAGGAACTAACGAACGCAAACGTAACGCAACATATTAAATTTAAAAAAACGGTGAACGTAAATGAATGGGGGACGAATAACGCGCACGAAACGGAATGGAACCACACAGTAGCAAAGGACGTTACCGAACTAAATCAGAGTTTAGCATAGTCAAGTTCGTTCGGTCCCTTTCACCCATACATTTGCAGGATTTTTTTTTTTTTTTTTTTTTTTTTTTTTTTTTTTTTTTTTTTTTTTTTTTTTTTTTAGCACGAAGGGGTCTTTAGTTTTCGATATTTCACTGCATCATATCGATATTATCTTATTGACCATTTAAAAATATCGAACTAAAATCGATATTTTTGGAGTGATATATCGTTGCAACCCTAGACAGTGTTCTGTGACCTCTTGTTCCGCCTCTGCCCTGCTCGTCTAGCGTAATCGCAAGTGTTGCCACCTCTTTGTGAACAGTGTCACCTGTGCTCTGTATGTTACGTCTCAATTTGTTTGTGTGAGATGTGAAATTTTCCAGTAGGAAATGGGGGGGGGGCAGTCGTTTAGATGAGTGATTCTCAACTTGTCCGCAAAGATGGGGTAGGTGTTCCGCAGAATAGTTAAATTTTAATTCTAGTTGAACTGTAGTTATTATAACAAAAAACAAATTAGTAAAAAATTGTTCACGTAAAACGAATACCGTACTCGAACTGCATGAGACGAACGTTCTAAAGCACAGCGACCAGGCAAAAATGTGATACTTACAGGATATGAAGATACGACTGCACTGTTGCTATAGTATTCTATTCACTAAATACGTTTCCAGTCGACAACGATGAGAGGATTAAGTCAATGATGGCTTTATGAGGGCTTTGTTGTGGGTAACTATTGGTACGATTGGTAACATAAACAACAATATATGCTGCCAGGTGTTGTTTCTTTTAGGTTGGTGGTGCAGCGTAGCATTCCACCTACAGTAATATCATTATTCTCTTGGTTAATAAATATTAAGACTATGTTCAATATATATTTCACTTTTAATAATTCACTTCCAATCTCACAATTTTGTTTCCGTAAGAATTCAAAACATTCGTTTCCCCAAATCACTTCAGGCGAATGCTACCTTCAATAGGACATGGCCGAATTCCTTCCCGTTCCTTGTTTCCATTTATTTCCTGCTTCTAGTGACATCGACGTGGACAAGGCGTAAATCATAACCAAAAAACAAAAACAAAAAACAAAAAAACAAAAAAAAAATGCATTTAGATTTATTAGGGTATAATACACTACGTTCCAAATGTTAATAGTATACCCGTAGGTAAAAATTAGGCCCATAGAAGTTCGTGTTCGTAGAATTATTTTTGACATTTTACTGGTCCTTGTGTTTAAAAGTGTTCTTAAACGCTGGTTTAGATGATTAAGGAAAACAGGTTAACAACCGTAGTCGGACGGCCGGTACGTCATGTTCGAGACTCGAACACGGACCCTGTGCCCTGTAAGCAGTCTCTCTCATGCATACGACCATGCTAGTGGGTACTTAAGAACAAAGACCAAACACCGTGTAGATTATCCGTTGTGTTTAATGGTGATGTGGAAATGATGTTGCCTGTACTCGCGACTTGTTTTTAAACGAAAAATGGTGGACTTCGGTGTAATGGAAAAGAGTGTCGCGTCATTGTAACGCGTCTCTTTTGTTTAGGAGGTCGTTTTTTGGGAACAAGCTCTAGCAACGTCCACAGCGCTCAACACCAATTCGTGTTTCTGAATGTCTCGCATTACGAGAGAAAAAACGAGCATAGGGCGTAGGAGACAGTTCTGGCCAAATGTAATCATTTATCAGTAAATCGAAGGAACTATTTTTATTGGTTTATGTTTAATAATTCGGTTTTAAAGGTTTCGATTATTGATTTTTCTCTTTGATGAGCTGTTTTTGGTTTTTGCTAATGTAGTGTATATAATTCTGTTCTTTATTTTTTTGCTGATGATACTTTTTCTTAACAAATATTCTCCAGAAATTATTCAAGTCTTTTAATAGAGAACGTTACTGAAAACAGGAGATAACTAAAGCGCTGACAAATCTTACGAAAAGTAATCATGCAAGAGTGTTTGAAATCGAAATTGTTACAATTGTGAGAAATAACTGTAATAAACGTGTGAAGTAACGTACCTACTCCTTCTTCTGTAGGGGCTAACCAGTTTAAATTAACACAAAGCCGTGTCACAAATCACAAAAACTGCCTTCCTTGTCATAAAGACTGAGCAAACAGTTGCTACTTTAAAGTAATAATTATTATTTTTAATATACGCCAATACAACTGTTGTTGGTTATTATTTATTTCACGGACGCGTTTCGCCTCTCGTCGAGGTATCTTCAGCGTACACTCTTTTTCTGTAATATGTGATTAGTTTTAACTTTTGAACACAGTGGTTTTTTTTTTTTATTTTTTACATATAACGAAACTATTCTTATATACAGGAAGCCTAATGTGGTTTATATTTAAATATCAGTTTTTTAATTATCTAGCGGGAAGTTTTATTTACGTAGGTATATACTTTAACAAACAACTGTGGAAGAAATGGCCTACAATAATCACATAAGTTACCATTGTGTCCTATGTTTTCTTAGCGTTCTAGCCTCGCATTCGGGAGGACGGCGGTTCGAATCCCCGTCCGGGCATCCAGATTTGGGGTTTCCATGGTTTCCCAAATTACTCCAGGCAAATGCCGGGATGCTTCCTTCAAAAGGCCATGGCCGAATTCCTTCCAATTCCTTGCCCCCCCCCCCCCCCATCCTTTCCCGTCTCTAAAGACCTCCCTGTTAAGAGACGTTAAGCAGTTTTTTTTAAAAAAAAGTCCTATGTTTTCGTACAGTTTTCACATCAGTCCATTCAACAACTTCATCATAATATAATTTACATTTTTTTATTATTATTATTCTCGTCCACAATACAAGAGGATCGTGAAATGTATTGAGGATAAGTGAATACTAAATATTTTTTGATAACGACTGTCGTTAATTGCTCCACGATCCACACCTTGAATGATTTCTTATGTTTGTGCAAAAAATTGCAATTTGATTCTATGCTGTACCAAAGTACTGTATTTTAAACTAATTATTATTTAGTAAATACGCCAATACAACTGTTTTTGGATATTCTTTATTTCGCCTCTCGTCGAGGTATCCTCAGCGTACAATGTTTTCTGTAATATGCGATTAGTTATAATTTGAAAAAATGTTTTTGTTTTGTTTACATATAACGAAATTATTCTATCTATAGGATGCATAATATGACTTATATTTAACATACTAGTTATGAATTATCTTATAGAACGTTTGTTTACATTGGTGTAATAGGATAGGATTCATATTGCAACTTACATTTACATTTTGAGGTGTGGTAGTTGGTCTTATGTGACCTCAACCAGCGTGCTGTTTCCACTAATCACATACTGTATTTTATTTTTGAATTGTGTTGAGCAAAGTTCCGTCGCCATGACGCTGTGCATTACAAGCGAGTAGCCTACAGGTAGTGTCCATCAGGTGACAATAATTGCTGACTGCTGAAAGCAATACATCAAACTCTTCTAATGTCAGAACGAAGAAAGGTGATATGCTTGTCTGGAATTGGAGCATGTTGTAGCGACAGGCCCGGCCGGTTCGACCTTCTCAGCTCCGTGTGTTGGCCTTGAGATGGATAGAGCTCAACAGCCGGTGCCAAGTTCCACCGTATGTGGCACCTGTCTCGCTGAACTATGCAGTGCAGCTTCAGTACCAAGATTTCATATGTTAGGGGGACGTCCATTAATTACGTGAGGTGTTTCTGCTGAATTCCGGACACCCTCCCCCGCTCCTCCTGGTGGGATTTGACGTTAGATCTTGAGGGGAACCCCCCCCTTTCCCCCTGCTGACCAACCTCATAGTTTTTTTGAGACCTTTTTAAGAGTCGGTATCGGCGCCGTTTGTAGACTTTTTTTATCTCTGCTATTCTTCAAGAAATTGAAAAGGTTACCCAACGTAATTAATGGACGCCCCTTAAGCAGCCAGTGTGGCTGCACGCATAGACATTCTGAATCTGGGAGATACAACGGGACCAGGTTCGAGTCCTGGTCTCCGTGTACCGGCCGTCATGACCGTGATTTTTAGGCGGTTTTCCGCAATCATCTAGGTCAAGGCTGCTCGACCCACAATGTGGCCCGCGGACGAATTTTAAATGGCCCTCAGGAGCATGTTTGAAAATTCCCGTCTAGTTGAAAAAATGTTCCGACGACCAAGTGATGCGAGCGGTCAAGCGATTGGCTCTTATGCTCGCAAGGTCAAACACCGGGAGGGTCACGGGCCCTTTGTGGTTCGAGAACCAGTTTTTAATTAATTTAACCAAAGAAAATATTAACCTTTTCCCCATATTCAAAGATTGGAAAGAGAAGCTCAATATCGTCACCATCAATTGTTCCAAGTACGGATTTAAAATTTGGCGCTTATTACAGTCGTTTCAGAGCAGATTCCAGGATTTTGAAAGTAAAAAATAAAATATAAAAATATTTGTGAATCCTTTCGAATCAGTTTGACTGAAATAATCAGTTATCCTGCCACTATTCAGTTGGAACTCACTAAATTGTAAAAACACTGTCCTAAAAAACATTTTTTCAGAAAGAGTTTCTCCAAAGCTACAAAATTCTTCAGACGACTTTGTATATTTCTGGAAACTCGCACCAAAAGAAGACTTACCAGCAATAACTGAGCTGGCCCTTCACTTCTTAAGTACTTTCGGATCAATATATGTTTGTGATTTTTTTTCAGATCTTAACTATGTAAAAAATAAATAACGCACGCCTGTAACTGAGCAACATATTCCAGACTTGTTACTGTTAACATCTGATCTGCCGCCTAACATAGGAAAATTATTAAAAGAGAAACAATGTCAGAAAGCACATTGATTGTGCCAATTACCATAGGATTTTTTTTTTAATTTTTTTTTTTTAGAAATTTATTTTTGTTATATGGAATTTGTTTCTTTATTTGGCAAAAGATGCTATTTATTGTATTATGTAAATAAACGAGAATGAAATTTAAGAATATTGGACTTTTAAACTCATTGTTCATTAAAAGAACCAAAAATGGGAACCGTGGCCCGCCAGAGAATTTTGGACCGTCCATTTGGCCCGAATGTTGAAAAGGTTGAGTAGCCTTGATCTAGGCCAGCGTTTCTCAAAGTGGGCTAAGCAACCCCTAGGGGTTCGTCAGTGGATCGCAGGGGGGTCACGACGAGATTTCCGTAAAGGCGGACTGGCTATCTCATGCGTATAACACGCACAATAGTGAATATTGCTCATTGTTGCCCATTGTCCCTATTAGCGGAGCTAAAAAAAAAAAAATGTAGAAGGTTACTGTTTTTTCTGAAGGGGTTTCGCTGGCGCCTGGAACATTTTATAGGGGTACGTGCCCTTTAAAAGTTTCCAATTTTCGCCTCATAAACTACACATTTCACAAACAGAAAAAACATTTATCATAACTAACTTAGTTCACAATCCGAAGGTTGCTTGGATCCTCCCGAATGATGCATACTGAGCCATTGTGTCAGTGGCAGGACGGCCAGTTTTTTTCCTCTGGGACCTACAGTTTAACGGGTAATCCGAACTACTGAAAGTCCTGGCATAGCCCACAATCTCATATAATTAAACACAACTCTTATTCCTGGCCCCAGCGGGATTTGAACTTAGGACCGGACACCGAAGTTCTAAAAGCAAGTACCTTAACCACCTAGCTACCAGACTGCTCGCTCTTATCATACAGAACACAAAAAGTTACACATTCGCAGACACAAGGCTTTACTGCAACAGGCTAAGTACAGTGTGCCGGGTCTAGCAAACCCGGATTGAAGTCGGGCAGGACGCAACTGCTCTCCCTCCTCTCATGATACACACTGGCCACCTGAGAGCAGCAAGGGGCCGGTGTCACGTGGTCCTTAGATGACCGGATTCAGGGAAAAAGAATCATAAGCAAGTCCTCCGACCGAGCATGGTGGAGGGGCGATAACGCTCTGGCCTCGCATTCGGAAGGACGTGGGTTCGAATCCCCGTCCGGGCATCCAGATTTGGGTTTTTCATGGTTTCTCCAAATCACTCCAGGTGAATGACGGGATGGTTCCTTCAAAAAGTCCAGGGCTGCATTCCTTCCCGTTCCTTACCCCTTGTCCTTTCCAGCCTCTAATGAACTCGAAGTCGACAAAGCGTAAAGCAATAAGCAAAAAAAAAAAAAAAAGAGCAAGCTATCTGTTACTGAAAACCTGTGTTATAACAGCAACAAGGTAATAATGTTTCCCTGTAACAACTGATTCTCTTTTTTTAACGAGCTGCAGTTTAACGAAATACGAACCACGGATATGTTCTGGCGTACTTGACATTACGCAGCAAGCTGTGGAAGGTGGGATTAAGGTCTTTTGAAAATCCCATCCGATACCGGTATTCGTACTGGTGTACAGTCGTACTCTTTAATCACTGAGCAACCAAGCAGGTGGGTGGACGGCTAGCGATTGGGTCTGCTATACGGGCGGAAGCGGGACTGATCCCCGGTCTAGCCATCCAAATTTTGGTTTCCAAAAATCAATGTAGACTAATCTCTGGATGGTTCCTTCAAAAGGTTATGGCTAATTCGTTCCAGTTCCTTGTCCCACGGCCTGTTGTGGTTCTAATGCCTTCGACTTTGGCGGCCACGAACCCCAATAAAAAAAAAAACAACTTATGTGCCAATAATGTTGTAATCCTCTTGTCTGAACCACATCTATTAATAATTTTATAAATGTATAGCAGATAGCTGTTAGTGGTTTACTCGAAAATCTGTTGTAGGTAGAAGATCTGAAAGATCTCTTACTAACTTTCGTAGAGGTCTTGGTTGGTATATCACATAATTTTCGACCACTTCCTCTGCAGTCATCTTCGATGACGGCGATCTGCGTGTTTCTACAAAATGCCGTCACCTCTAGAGGAACTGGCTGAGACTTTCTTACTACCCACAACTTCCACACTGAAACAGAGCATACTTACAATTAAACAAAACAGCAGTTCAAGTTCTCCATACTCTATCAAAGGAAAAACACGTTCTTCTTAACTTAATTTCATCAATAATCTCTTCTATAATATTTTAAGAACAGACGGAGCATCACAGTCTTCAATACATAAAGAGATATTCTTGTATTTTCTTCGCAAGATCTAATTGTTCGTTTTTTATAGACAGTATAATGTTTGTTTGTTAAATGTCAAGCTCTTGGAGTTCAAATAACGTGGAAAAATCTTGCCAAATCCAATCATGACAATTCCGTTTCTCAAGCTCCGTCCTCTCTAACCAGAGATAATATTTTCACTCCTTGCTGTAATTTAATTTAAATTTAATTTAATTGCAATGGAGCACACGCTCCGGTGGCAATTTCCCTACACCCCGATCTTCCCCCTATCCTGCAGCCACCTACATTTGGCCTCTATAAATTTTATCTTTAAATTCTTTCAACGTTTTCGGTAAATTATTCATCATTTCTCTTGGTAACTCATTCCAATCCCTGACATCCTTACCTAAAAAAAAAGAATCTTCCCACACCCTTGTGCCTGAAATCGAGTGCCAGCTTGTGGTCATAGTCATGTTTTCCCTTCGATGCATTACTTTTCATACCTACTGCAATATCTTTCAATGCCTCTTCGCCAGTATACGCCCTGTACACTCCCGTGACCTTCCTCATTCTCCTCCTGTCTTGCAATGAATCCCATTTCAGCTCCTTTATCATATCCGTCACTGTTTGCATTCTGCGATAGTTTCCAGAAACAAATCTAGCAGCCCTTTTTTGCACCCTGTTCAACTCCTGTAAACAGAGACGAAAACGCACGGAACTGTTTCTACTCGCCACAGATATTTATTTGTCTTTTACAACATTTTCTTGTAATAATCAAAATAAATATACGAATAACCATTCTATTCCCTTCCATTTAATATTAAAAGAAGTAAAAATCATACATCCCTTACGACTACAGCCCTCTGAAAATTGTGTTACTTTGCTGGATTATGCGCCGAAGTTAAATTCCAAGGAACGGAGAGGGCAAATTTTTCACGTATCTCCAGACATCGTTCCAAATACGGAAACGCTGCGACCTCATTTGAAGACGCTTGGGAAGTGTAGTGTATGAAATCTGCATTTAGAATGAGTACGCGGAGAGCTTTAATTAAGACACATCAGAGAGCGTTGGAGTGACGTAGGTGCGGCGTGGAATTAATGAGAGTGATGAGCTGACCCAGTAACAGCGAAGTGGATTACTTGCAGCTGCTCAGACGATGCGAGCAGACAACAGCGAACACGAGACAATACCTGAGAGGACGTCTGAGAAGTTCAAGTTATCTGCCAGACATGCAGAGAGGGCTCTCCCTGTGCACCAGAAGTCATTCCAGTATTTAAGAGATGTTTGTTTCCAGATCAGATGACATTGCTATTTTGGACATTGTTTCGTCGTTACCTGTCGCTCGTTTGGGTGTCAACTTAGTTGGTTTAGGTGAGTTTTGTTATTTTCTCCGAGACACATTTCAGTGAAACATGAAAGACTTGGCTGATGTCGACAACTTGCATAAGACACAGGAAAGCTGAATTTACTGCATAGTTTTGCGCTATGCAGCTTGAAGAAAGGGTGATATTCATGGCAAATTAGCACTATCACAAAGAGAATAGAATATTTTTAATAGAAAACGTCGTCCGATGGAGCGCAACTATTTTCTAAAACTGTATTGTGAAGCCCAATATTTTATTCAAATGAAGCTTCGAGTTTAGAAATAGCAGAAAAAAGTAACGTTCAAACATTGGAAATGATGTGCTATAGAAAGATGCTGAAAATAAGCATACAGATAAAGTGCGAGATTAACGTGTTTGGGTCGTGACGAGTTGAGTAATTTTCGGGATATCCTTAGAAAAAGATGAGAAGAGGATAGCAATCCCAGTAGGTGAACGGGTAATGCTCGAGCCTTGCACAACGGAGAAGGGTCTGTGTCGTTTAGTCCCGTGCAGAATGCGAGTGCATTACTATGGTTGTCCTCTGCTTATTCGTCAAATCCTTTTTAAGAGTCCATGGCCGAATTCCTTCCAGTTCCTTGCCCCGAGTCTTTTCCCGCCTCAACTGACCTCTATGTAGACGAGGTGAAAAGCCACAAAAAATAGAAGTTGCAAATGCAAAGACGCTACTTTAAGGGTCACCGGAGCAGAGCAGATTTCGGTTTGAATTGAGTGAGTGGATAGAGAAATTTAACATCAAGCACAATTCAGCGTATTGATTGAAGACGCTACACACCTCACTCGCCCCTTCCCAGATGCTGTTCGACCAGCTTCTTCACATTTAGTTCGACTATTACACCAACAAGTCGTAGAAGGTATGACAGCACACGAAATGGATAATGCGACAACATTTAATTGAAAGCGTATACATGATGTGGCTTGCAAGAGATACCAGCGCATGGGTTTAAATTTCGACCACTGGCTTTTGGCTGCTTTCCGTAACCACGTATGCCAACGCTGGTCTCTTCGTATCATCTTAGAACTTCAATTTATGTCAATTGAATGGTTCAAAACATGTTGGATAAATATGTGAACGGTATTATGGTGAGAATTGTTAGTTCTCCGATCCCTATTTCCGCACTGACGACCTTTTCTTGTCAGATGTACTGTATGTACCTCGCAAGCACAGATCTTAGCAGTGCTGTCCTCAAGTTCCTTGGGCAGGCTAAATGTCTGCGCTAATTTTCTAATTTAATAAAGGTTGATTCCGTTTTATCAACACTTATGTGATCGTTAGGGACTACCGCACCATATAACTTCAGCAAGCGTAGTGCATATTACTATCATCAAATTTTACATTCGCTTGTATTTTCTGTCATAAATTATGTCTGGTATTGCTTGAAATAAACAGAGAAAAAGATAGGAATTTAGAACCGAGCGTGCTGGGTGAGCGGTTGACGCTCTGGCCTCGCATTCGGGAGGACGCCGGTTCGAATCCTCGTCCGGACATCCAGATTTGGGTTTTCCATGGTTTCGCCAAATCACTCCAGGTGAATGTCGGGATGTTTCCTTCAAAAGGTCAAGGCCTAATTCCTTCCCGTTCTTGTCCCCAGTCCCATCCCGCCTCTAATGACCTCGACGTCGACGAGGCGTAAAGCCATTAGTAAAAAAAAAGGAAATTTAGAAATGTAAATAAAATATGTTTTCTTATCTCAATAATAAAGTGTTTGTAGCTTTAAAAGGATATTAGTAATCAAATTTTCCTGCTGCGGTAGCCATTCGTGTTTCAATTCTTTGCATGACGCTCATCGTCCAAAATTTCGTGAAATCTTCGAAGAAAAACTTAATATTTTGGAGAATTGCTGTAAAAATGAATCTGCATTCCACAGACAGCAATAGCAGCGAAATAAAACACACGGAAACTAAAATACCTTCTTGTGAGCGGCCTGGTGACTCGGCGGCTAAGGCGTCCGACTGGAGATCGATAGGTGCCTGGTTCAAATCCCCTCTCGGCGGGGATGATTTTCGTAAGCCCTTGACACGACCGTCACCTGACATAGCTTGCTGTGTAATTTGAAGGACGCCATAATGCTTCCGTGGTTCCGATTCCACGTTAAACTGTTGGTCCAGTCTATGACTATCAACTCTAGTTCCAACATGGATGTGAACACATCACCGAGCTTGGTGCGTGAGCGGTTAGCGCTTTCGCCTCTCATTCGGGAAGACGCCGGTTCGAATCCTCGTCCGGGCATCCAGATTTGGATTTTCCATGGTTTTCCCAAATCACTCCAGGTGAATGCCGGGATGCTTCCTTAAAAAGGCCATACCCGAATTCCTACCCGTTCCTTGTCCCCAGTCCCATCCCGCCTCTAATGACTTCGACGTCAACGATGTGTAAAGCCGTAAGTAAAAACACATCCAAAACGAAATTAATCCAAATGAAGACTTAACGTGATCCTACTTGTCTCAAAGGAACATACAAACGAGTATGGAACCCACGACCTTTCGTACACTAATACCATGCCTTGAACCACACAGCTGTCTGACTGCTTTTGTTACAACGTTTTCACTACAGTTACTAATTAAGTACGAAAATTTTCACAGTTTTTATCTCACGGTTGCTCATGAACTTACAGTCCACCATGGCGTACAGTATTAGGGTGAGGTACATGACTTGTAGTACGATGCATCCGCCTTGGACTGGAGACCTCTCCTCGTAGGTCAAACAAGACACGGCCCGTGTAGACGAGTGTAGTACTGAGTGAAGGCGTTTCCACAGGAAGGAAGCCTCGCGACCGCTGCATCCTGTGTGCACTGCCAACGTCTTCCGGAGTCCGTGCACACTACGACACAACCTGCTGTCAGCATCACTAGTCCACCACAGTCGCACCGAGAGTGGTAACGTTCCGGTCTCGCATTCGGGAGGACGCGGGTTCGAATCTACGTCTGGCCATCCAAATTTGGGTTATATATGGTTTCCCCCAACCATTCCAGACAAATGTCGGGATGGTTCCTTCAAACGTGCATGACAGAATTCCTTCCCGTTCATTGCCCCAAGTCCTTTCCTGCCTCTAATGTCCTAGACGTAGACGAGCCGTAAAGCCATAAGCAAAAGGGGGAAAAAAGTTTGTTACCCAGTATGTGAAGTTCTCGGCCATCTACAGTTATGATAGGTCGATTCCATGAAATTTGTTGATTTGTTGACGATTATTCTACACAGATAAAAGAGATTTTGATAAGACATTTGTTCAATCGACTAATGGACATCTGTAGCCAAGATCGAGGCCGAAAACTTTCTGGACACGGTAGTGATTATTAAATGAATACGACTGTTGATAAACGCCGGCTTCGGCAGCGTTGTAGCTAACGCGCCGCTACCAATTTCCTGTGGTCACCGCTTCGTGTCCGACTCAGTCATGGACATTTTAACTAAGTTCGGTTTGCGTACTGAAAAATTTGAAACAGCGTCCAGTAAATTGGACAGAAAGATTCAAAAACAAAGTGCAGTATGTGGCTTAAGTAAGTGAAATACAATTTTACAATACTTATTTAACACATAAGCGTTCTGGTAGCTAAGTGAATAAGCCTCTAGCCTTCAGAATCCATGGTCCCGGGTTCGAGTCATTGGGCAATCAAGAATTTTTTCTGGGTTTGCTTTGTTAAATGAGCTGCGCCACAATGATTCGTCGCTCGGATTCCAATTTTTACTATAGGTCATGTGGGAAAGAATTTTACGGTCCTACCTCTAACATAATGGCTTAGTATACCTACTCCATGTGCCAAATCACACCAGACGAATGCAGGGATGCTTCCTTCAAAAAGGCCATGGACGAATTGCTTCCCGTTCCTTGTCCCCAGTCGCATCCCGCCTCTAATCACCTTAGCCGTCGACGAAGCGTAGAATGATACCAAAAAAAAAAAAATCCTTCATGTGATGGATTGAGTTAGATTTATTTCACACATTTGTATAAACATGATTCTGTTTGCCTAAAAGGAAGACTATACAATTTTGAGCGCTGTCGCTGTTTTCTTATCATCGGTCTATCAGAGATGTATACATAAGATTAATTTAACTAATTCGTAGGGCCTTTATAGAAAATCACTTCAAAAACATTGGTTATTAACTTAGAAACAATTGAAAGATAATATTCTAATAGATGAAAAAAACAAAGCTGTAAACTATAGGTCTTTAATATAAAAAAATAAATGAATTACTTTGATGAAAGTTAAAATTACACACGTTTTTAGAGCATCGTCATGCAGGTATCTGAATAAACCCGTCTCTCCCTGAAGCTATGTTTCACTCACCACCGACCGTGTTGTGTGTTTCGTGTTGGTATTGGCAAGAAATCTGCAGCGCTAAATCTTTTCATGCGGTCCGCGGATGCTTTTAAAAATATTACCTGGCGCGTACGCCACTGACCTATATTTGAAATATATATAAAATTGCGATGGAACGCACGCTTCGCTGGCAATTTCCCTAAACACCCATTTTTCTTCCTTTCTTGTACCCACTTACTTTTGCCCTCTACAAATATCAACTTTAAATTGTTTCACCGTTTTTGGTAAATTATTCATCATTTCTCGTGATAACTTATTCCATTCCCTGACCCCCATACCTACGAAAGAAAATCTTCCCACAACCTTGTTCCTGAAATCGAGTGCCAGCTTGTGGTCACGGTCATCTTTTCCCTCCCATGCGTTACTTTTAATTCTTAAACTAATATATTTCCAAGCCTCATCACCAGTATACGCCTTGTACACTCCAATGACCCTCTTCACCCTAATCCTGTCTTTCATTGAATCCCATTGCAGTTCTTTTATCATATCTGTTAGTGATTGTGTTCTGCAATAATTTCCAGAGACAAATCTAGCAGCCCTTCCTTGCACCCCCTCAACTCCTGTAACTGGTCCCCAAAATTTAGGTCCCATACTACACCACCATATTCAAGCAATGGTCTGTCCAAAGTTTTGTAACACAGTGCCTTTACTTCTCTCGTACATGCCCTCATAACTCTCTCCAACAGGTGAAGGATTTTGAAACTTATTCCTACTACCTGTCCAATGCGTCCTGCCCAGTTGAGCTTGTTATTAAATGTTGTGCCAAGATATTTATATTTCAAGTTTTCAACAAGCAATTCCTTCCCCACGTTATAATCATAATAAGCACAATGATCTCGACGTAAAGCCCTAAGGAATGTCTATAAGCAAAATAACCTGTATTTGTTCCTCTGCTGATTTCAATTACGAATGGTGTTGTCTTTTTAGAGTCATGGAGTCTCATGAAACTGTGATCACCACCCTTACTTCAATGACGTATTGACGATCCTATTCTATTTGGGGCTGGTCAAAGTATTTCCATCTGTCAGCAAATCGTGTAATTGTTTTTCTGCTTCGTGAGTGTGTATGTTTTGTTTGTGAAATGTGTAGTTTATGAGGCGGAATGATTGATAAAGGAAGATAATTAAGAAAGATTTGTAGATAACTTCAAAACATCATTTTTCAGTAAATATACGATAGTTACTGCGCGAACTATAGGTCTCGAGAAAACTAGCTGCTATTAGGCTGTAATTAACCAGGTCGTAGCTTTACTTGTGCTTCTTTCTATTTATCTGCCCGTCTCTACAAAATTTCGTTTAGCTGTGTGCTCTTCTATAGTTATTGCTATATATACTGGAGAGCAAAAGAAACTGGTATAGGCAAGCGTATGTAAACACTCAGAGTACGGCGCTGCGGTCGGCAACGCCTATATAAAACAGGTGTCTGGCGTAGGCGTTAGATCAGTTACTGCTGCTAAAATGGCAGGTTATCACTATTTAAGTGAGTTTGAACGTGGTATTATAGTCGGCACAGGACACAGCGCCTCCGAAGTAGCGATGAGGTGGACATTTTCCCGTACGACCATTTCAAGAGTGCACCGTGAATATCGGGAATCCGGTAAAACATCAAATCTCCTACATCGCAGTGGCCGGAAAAAGATCGTGCAAGAACGGGACCAACGATGACTGAAGAGAATCGTTCAACGTGACAGAAGTGCAACCCTTCTGCAAATTGCTACGGATTTCAATGCTGGGCCATCAATAAGTATCAGCATGCGAAAAATTCAACGAAACATCATCAATATGGGCTTTTGAAGCCGAAGACCCACTCGTGTACCTTTGCTGAGTGCACGACACAAAGCTTTACTCCTCGCCTGGCCCGTCAACATCGATATTGGACTGTTGATGATTGGAAACATGATGCCTGGTCTGACAAGTCTTCTTTCTTATGTGTATGGAGAAAACGTCATGAATTCATGGACCCTGCATGTCAGCAGAGGACTGTTCAAACAGGTGGAGGCTCTGTAATGGTGTGGGGCGTGTGCAGTTGGAGTGACTTGCGATCCCTGATACGTCTAGATACGACTCTGACAGACGACACGTATGTACGCATCCTGGTTGATCAACCATTTTAAAGGTTAACTTATCTGCTTCCGATGAGTTGCTAATTGTATTACTTGTTTGTAATTAGAAGTTCGACACGAAAATCTGTCTGAACGACAAAGTTAATATTTACTTGTTTATTACTTGTTTATCGTAACTCTAGCTGACCCCGCGCAGTTGAACTGCACGCCTGTTGCTTCTCTAGTCCCGAGTTCATGAGTGGGATCACTGATATGCATAAAATATAAGAAGGGAATATTATCTCACAGATATTTTTTGTTAGTGATTTTGAATGAAGTAACAACAAAAGTGAAGACTGTTTGACCGTTTAAAACTCGCTTTATTGATCGCTGTTCGACTGCCATTGCTTACTACAGGTAGCATCCGCTTGATGTCTTTCCCAATAATGATGCTCTTTCCTCCAATTAGAGTATCATTACCTTGTAATAGTCTGTCAACAATCGGCAAAGCGTTCTGTGGAACCATTGGAAGGTCCTTTTATACGAAACGAAAACACCATCCTTCTCTATCTTTCCTACGGAAGATTATTAACAGCTTTTCACTTTTGACTTGGAGACCATCAGATAAGTTAAGAACTGACTTCGATCTCCTGCATATGTGGTGAACGGTAGACACCCTATATGTCAGCAGTACAGTCGTTTCTACAAATACGCCCTAGTTTTTGAGATATTCACATGCAAAAAAAAGACCCATACAAATGCCCTATAAGTATTAAAATTATTGCCACATATTGTTAATTGGTAGCATGGTCTATGCGGTAAAGTGTTGGCTTCATAATTTTCTGACCCGGACTCAAATCCCAGCAGTATCAAATATTTTTATTTAATTTTATCTTCGGAAATATATATATATATATATATATATATATATATATATATATATATATATATATATAAAACTAGGGCGCATTTGAAGAAACGACTGTACCATATTGGGCGTGTACTATTCAACATATATGCAGGAGATTAAAATCCGTTCATAACTTGTCTGATGGTCCCCAAATGAGAAAAAAGGATTATCCTTGCAGGTAAATATGTTATTGTAGCCTCCATGCACAAATTTAAACAACAGTAATATAAAAACAGATTATGCTGTTTTTCTAATGAAAATGGTAAATAGTAATGTGAAACAAATCATTATCATTCTTAACTTTGTAAAAAGATAGCAATACTTACAATTTAATAGACTACCATTTCAAGTGCTATGTTTTCCGTCACTATTTGTACTAAACATGTGCTGTCGATAGATATACCAATACTGTTATGTATGCGGCGTTAAGCTCTTATCATGAATCTTTCAAATATTTATAATGTTAAAGATTTTTTTTGCGAAGTTTATGTGTTATTTGCTGCTGGCCGCTATGACCCTATCGTTCTAACAAATGGTCATTTATTAAGAATTAAGCACTGTTGATTGAGGAAAAGGGATTTTACTCAGAGAAATAATTAACAAGATTATGGTTTTAGTAACAAACTCTTGAGCATGGATAGCGATGATTCCGTCGAGCTACGAAAAATTAAATTTTTGTTATTTTCCCACTCTATAAACAAATATATCTTCACATTCTGTTTATTTATCACCACAGCAAAGAACAAGCATACAAAAATCTGCCTGTGAGGGTATATGAAAAAATTACACTGGTGAATTTGTTGTTTACCTGTAAGAGGCGTGAATGATCGTGACGTCATTGGACAAATTTGTAGACACTAAAACTGATAACCACCTCTCGCCTCTTCTCCTTTGTATTAAACCTAAATTATTTTAATTCCCTACTTTATTTGAAGTTGTAGCAAATTTTTTGCGTATGATTCTGATATTGCGCTCGATATTCCAAGTAAGTTAAATTCAAAAGCGCGCCGTTGGGATGACAGTTGGATAGTTATTTACACATTGCTTCCGAAGTCCTGCGCCTTTTACTGCCATCTACTGCCGAGTTTCGTAAGTTTCCCGAGCAAGTAGTTCACGCAGCGACCGCAAGGCGGCGGCAGGGTCTGGTGGGCAGCCGCTGTCCGTTTGGTCGATAGTGCTGAGCAAACTGCGGCGAGCCCATAGAGTGCTCTCCACACAAGTCCCGCCTTTTCATCACCGTGATTACACTTCATGCTACCGGCGCAAAGTGAAAAATGGCCGTCTAAAAATAACAGGCGCCTTAAAATTATATCCGCAGTCTCCTATTCACGTCACATAGCCAGAGAATTCCACATTTCACGACAACATAATCATCATTCCTGCAGAGTACTTAATTTTACCTAGTCGTATTATTTTTACATTCTTGCTGACGAACTTTTCAAAAGGTGTAGATATTACTTCTCCTCGCCGTCCTATTGTGACAGAATATTAATGTGACAAAATCCAAAATGAAAACATTTTTAGCAATTTCTACTTAGTTGCTAAAAGTTGAACAACACTAGCGAAAAGAATCTTCTTGAAAAAAGAAATCTTTTAGTTTAAAATGTTGATCTGAGACTCAGAAAGAACTTTTTAAAACTCTATGTGTGGAGCACAGCACTTTATGATAGCGAAAGAAGAAAAATTGAAGCATTTGAAATCTGAAGCTATAGACTGATGCTGAAAATTAAGTGGGCAGATAAAGTATGAAATTAACGTGTTTTGGAGGAAAGGTGCCGAGAAAGAAGCTTGTGGAAGAGTCTTACAGAAAGAAGAGACAGAGTGGTGGATTACATTTTGAAGACATGCTGGATTGGTTAATTTGTTAGTGACGGGAACTATCGAAGGTAAGAATAATAGGGAAAGGGACAGATTAGAATATGTGAAGCAGACAATTGAGGACGTAGGTTGTAAGATGTACGAGGCGTATTCCAAAAGTAAGGTCCGGGGTACAAGATGTCACAGATGATAGCCCTGAATGACGTTTCCCATCTGCAGCGCCATCTACCAACTCCTGGTAAATATGCAGTATTGTTGGCGTGCCGCAGTAGCCGTATATCTATTGTTGAGAGCAGTTCGAAATGGCCGCGACAATCGTAACTCCCGCCAGTTGTGAAGTGCGCGGTGTGATTGGATTTTTGTTGGCAAAAGGATCGTCAGCTGCGGACATCCATCGCGAATTGTGTGTAGTGTATGGACATCAATGCAGTGGCGCCATTCCGGTTCACCCAAACCAAAAAAGTGTAAGCAATCGCCGTACACGAATCGCAAAATGATGGCTTCCGTGTTTTGGGACGAAAAGGGCGTCTTTTTGATCGAATTCATGGACCGTGGGACAACCATTACAGCTGACGTGTACTGTGCAACGCTCACCAAATTGAGACGTGCCATCCAAAATCGACGCCGCGGGAAACTGTCGTCTGGCATCATCCTCCTGCACGACAACGAACGCCCGCATACCGCTTCCAAAACCAAAGAGAAGATTCAAGAGTTTCGTTGGGAAATCCTAGACCACCCTGCTTACAGTCCAGATCTTGCACCAAGCGACTATTTTCTCTTCCTGCATTTGAAACGGTGGCTTGGTGGACAACGATTTCAAACCGATGAAGAACTCAAGACGAGCGTTACCAATTGGTTCACGTCCCAGGCGGCAGACTTTTATGCCGAGGGGTTAAAGAAACTGGTACAGCGTTACAGAAAGTGTATAGATATGAACGGCGATTATGTGGAAAAGTGAACTAGATATGTAGTTACATACTGACGTTAATAAAAACCTTGTATCCTGAACGATGTTTTTATTATGATCAAACGGACCTTACTTTTGGAATACGCCTCGTATGTTGAGAAGATTACATCAAACCAGTCAAGAGATACGACAGCAAAAAAACTAACTTGACGTTGAGGCTTTATTTTTACTTTGTTGTATCGGGACGAAGAATTAGTCATGATTGTTAGCCTACAGTAATATAACACTCAAAGACCCCTCCCTACCAGCAATTTCTTTTTTCAAACAGTATTTTGGGGTAGATAAATGTAGCCTACGTTAAGAATACACAATCCGAGGTCAATTTTGCTTCGTCGGGTATTGATGAACTTTGTATATAAAAATATTAAAACTGAACAAGAAAACCGTCCAGAGCCAGAGATTTTGTTTTATTTGTGCCGTATTTTTTTTAAATCGTGCTGATGTCGGGCGACCTTTCAAGTCGCTCTGTCGGAGGATACAAAAAGTGTGGGTTGCTGGTTCGATTTTGGAGTAATTGTAGAATCTTTTCCTAATTCCATTCTGGTCACATCACATACTTATATAGTGATGACAAAAAATATTCTCAAGTCCATCATACAGTGCATAGCTGAAAACTTTCTTGGTGTGAAAACGTGTTTATTTGACTTCAGCAAAGGGAAGAAGAACAAAAGAAAAAGTTGATTGGAATGATTTACTGAAATATTATTAACTTCTTGTCTGCTGTTAGAATGCCGATTTCACGAATATTTTTTAATCCATTCTTTTCTTCGTCCAGTGGTTACAACTTGAATGCGACGACTCATTCTAGGCGAGGTGGATAATCGCCGGAGATCTGATAGCGGCAGTACTGGCTCGCCGCGCCGCGTCAAGTTTCTCCTGGAAGGACCAAAGTGTTAATCGCAGCTTCACACTTACTGCAGTTGGACTGTGAGAAATGCGACAAGCTAATAAGTCGCTATTACACATGTCTTTTGGAACCAGCGTTTCAATTCACATTATAATTTAGGGACTAGTAAAAGAAACATTCTTAAGTTGGTAACATTGTCTGACACGGCAACAAGTACTAACCGTCGTTCTGAAGCGTTACTTGTTCGACCAAATCAATTTAAGTAGATCCGCACGGAACAGGGTACTATTACTAAAGATGTTGTAAAAAATAATAGGAAACAACTGGAGGTTTTCGAAAACTCAAATGACAATTTGACGAGGAAATTTTGTCTGGCATATTTGCCTATGAATGGGGTAAATCTTTCAAACATGGCAGTGAGTTGACCACATTTTATTGTATGAAAATAAAAAGGGTCCTCGTAAGGTGCCAGAAATAAGGAATCACTGAATAAAAAGGAGTCTATTATTAAAAAACGAGTATGCAAATTGCTTCCCGTTACTTTTTAAATAAACTATATATTATGGTTAGAACGCTACCGAGATGGAACTTTAGCTTCTTACTTCAGTCGACTACAAGTCGGAAAAGGAGGATCGCGACAAGTGATGGTGTGTTTGACCTCATATCTTAGGGTAGTTCTTTGTGATACAAGCGTTTGTTGTCAGCGTTTCACCGTTAAGTTTCTTTTACTCAGAAGTTATGGTCACCATCACAGGCGTGATTTGTGCAAACGCAACAATCGACCCTCCGAATGCTGGTCAGAAAATGTTGGCTGTGTTTCGAGAAGAATATCCGTATCCATCGATGACGATCTCCACTGGCTGCTGACCCAGGTTTGGTGACTGCCCGGCTGGAGTACTTGGGAAATCTTATTGGTTTGAGTTCCCCTTGCCTTTCCAACTGACAAAAGTGTATGTACGTATCACTGATTTGTGTAGGTGTCCGTATGTTCAGTGCAATGTGCTGTTTGCGTTGAGAAAGAATGAAAGGGTGAAACCCAGTGGTGGCCTATTCAGGCCTGCTCTTCCGAAGGGCGAATAGCCATCAACGATGGCGTATGCTCTCACTACGTGTGCACTGAGGAGAGGGTTGGGATTTAACCCAGTGCTCTGGCGCGCAATCTGGTGATTAGGAACTGTGTACCACCACCGCTCCTACCAAAGTACTGATGAAACTTTCTACCTCGACCAGGACTCGAACCAGCTAACCCCGTGTCTGGTGCCGCAACCGACAGGACTGGCCGTACCTATCGATACTGTTTAGATCAGTGTGTTTACGTGGGCCTTCATACATGAGTGAGTAAACGAATCAGTACCGGTAGACAACATAGTCTTGGGAAATGGACGTTCAGTAGTCCCTCGGTAATGTATTTTGTCATTGTTACCTTTTTATTAGAATGACACTGTCCTCGTACACCAAGCAAACCTGACGTATAAACAAAAATAAATATATACTCGAAGATGTTTGAGAGTTCACTCCGGCTACTTCTCGCAGTGAAAGTCGTATTTTCAGATCTTAATATGAAATGTTAGCTCATTCGGTATTACAGTTTCATGTGTAGGGTATGTTAACGTCGAAGTTTCTTGTTTAGCTTTAAAATACTGTGTTGGAACATTCGCCGAACAAATTGTCTGATGGGAATGAAGATCTTGAACAACAGATTTCCAACTGCTCTTCCGTCTTGCACACGTTTGAGCTGTTTGTGGTTTCCCGTTCAACACAATCTTTTCCTCTGTTCCATTTGATCTCCTCAATTACATTAAAATTTCCTTTTTTTCGAGCGTCACCGATTCGATTCCGGCGAAGGTCATCGATGATTTTAATTAAGTTTTATGTGTATCCGGTGTTGTCCCTCACTTTGATACTCAACTTTGAAATCATACAAACATATGTAGTAATATTTCATTTACCCATTTTTACTTTTGACGTGTCTTGTCTGCTGAATTGCTCCTTTCCACAAGAATTCACCCGATGTAGCTTCTTGGTATCTTCTGCTTAGAATTTGGTAAATAATAATGATTGGTGGGTGTACTACTGTCACACCTGCTTCTAAATAGAACACGCTTGGGATTTTTATTTGTTACTTGATTCTGTTTGAAAAATAAATTATTGTCTGAGGGATTTAAACACGTAAGTTGATGTACTTGAGTAGGGACGTCGGTAACAACCCTCTAAAAACTTTCTCCGAGGAAAGTAGTTACAGTAAGAATTGAGACGCACTGCGAAATCAAGGAAGTGGTCTTTGAAAACATTATGAAATACATATCAAAAATGCCTCTATTCTTATTTTTCTATCCACTGATAAAGCTAACGCATGTACTGAGTTGATGTTTCAGAGCTGGACAGTACAGTAGTGACTGTCAGTGTATAGGCGGCAAGTGTTTTAATGGCGGCCAGTCACCTGATAGCATGGCGGCTCGACGAATCCAGTTTGCGGCCGTGTCTGCTTCCCACGCTGCTCTCTTCACAAGAGTCTGCTTCCAATACGTGTTCATACGCTTTATATACTTGAAAAATACGTCCTTAAACTTTAAGCTTCTTTGCATACTTGCCTCATCTTCAAATAATTGGTCTGTTGTATTATTGTGACAACTGCTGCAGGGTATTTCAGCATAAATTTGTTTTGTGTCCAGGGTTCAAATCACGGCGAACTCATAAAATTTTACGAGCTTCGTTTTGTTAAGATGAGTGGTGTACCAGTATGTTCCGTTAAACTCACCTAGTGCGCTAATCTCCAGGACTCCCTTTCTAAATTGCACAAATCTCGATCCTCCAAACTGGTACACAATCTCTGAGGAAGAACCTTCTGGCGTAAAACTGGACTGGGTAAAATGGAGAACCCTCAACCATATAAGAACAGGAGTGGCTCCACTAAAAGCTAACATGCATAAGCAGGGTCCGACAACAGACGATCGATGTGAATGAGGAGAAGAGCAGACCATTGATTGTATCTATGCTTGCACGTAGTGCCAATTTTCAACATTACTCTACGAAATATGGACAGGAAGCCATATTGAGAACTTTGTCCCAACATTGTACAAAACGCTTATGATATTCGGACACGTAAAAGTAAGTACACGTTCAACTCCAGATCCAGCCATGAAAGAAGCGGAATGCGCACAAAATCGAAACTCTCTCACCAAACCAAACACACATAGTTTTTGTTATCTGCATTCTTACGTGTGAGGAAATGCTTTAATACTTCGTTCTTATAGTAAACCCCAGGGTTTTCGAGTTCATAAGCAAAAGTAATTGTGAAAAATTAGAGTATTGCTAGATAGCCTTTCTTTCAAATGTTTATGATTTGTGACAAACGGTAGCACGTTACCAAACAGGAATAGCTGAGGTCTTTAATTCATACGAAATTTCTCTTTGATAGCAGTTGCATCGTTGACATTTGGTTCCCCACCGCTTTACGTGGAATTAAAAACTCGACAAACCCAACACGTCCACTACTTTACAATTAGATACAAGGTGTATGGGCAATTATTTTACGCCAGGACCGACCTGATTAGTTATCAACGACGTCCCGATGAATAAGTATCTGCAAGTGAAAAACATTAAATAGAAAACGAGTAATGGCCACCAACGTGTATAGAAAAAAATGTATGCTCTCAAGAATAATTTCCCGGCGCTACTTGGAATTATATCTTAATCCGTAAAATTTTTGACTGCGAGAGAACGCCTTTTAATTTTTGTTGACTGCAATTTACGTTAAAACTAATTTATGGATTTTGTGCAGGATCCCAGTAGTAAAATGAGGTATGTTTCATCTTCATTCCACTCGGGTAGTTAATGACTAGAGAAAACGGTGTCTGGCCGTCTAAATGATTATGTCATTTGTGACACTACCTCTTTTCTACAGTGAATTATGGTTATACTGGGGCATGACGTATCCTAACTACTCTTTATATGTCAGTTGCGTTTTCGTGACTGATTCATCTTATCCTTATCTCCGTGAACTAGCACTACTCAAACATGAAACCAAATCTATTATACCATTTGTATAATTTCAATTCCTTATTTATTTAATATGGTAAATTCTTTACCTTATTTTGTTTTGCTCTATGCCCCATAAATATGAGTTGAGAAGATCCTACAACGGTATTTCTCTAGACCAGCGGTTCTCAAACTTTTATGCTCCGCGAACCCCTTTTAAATTTTCCAGACAGTGGCGAACCCCCTAAAAATTTTTTTAAAAAAAGCTTTAAAAAAATAAGAATTTTTATTTTATAAAAGTAATACACTTATACAGAGGATTGTTGTCAGTTAATGTGATAGATGAGCTTGTTTTTTGTCGCATGTTGAGTCAATATCAGGAACAGTTTTACTCAATCTCAGTCTCATTTCATATTCGACATTCATTCGATTCCTGTATTTCGTTTTTATCATAACCAGGTGTGAAAACCCACTCTCACATAAGTAAGTTGTCACGAAGGGTAAAAGGAAATTAACTGCTATACGTGAGAGCTCCGGATATTCTGTCATGGCCTTGGCACCATCAGTCGAAACACCAACACACCTTCTCCAGTCTATGCCATGTTCTTCAAAAAAATCATTGATGACGTTGAAAATATCTTCTCCTTTTGTCGTAGTCTCCAAGTTCTTGCATAACAGAAAATCTTCTTCAGAAATGTTTCTGTGTACATATCTAACAAAACTAAGTACATTCGGCAGTCCAGTAATATCTGTTGATTCGTCAACTTGAATTGCAAAATAAGTATTTTGCAGTCGTTCTGCTAGTTGATTTTCAACATTGAGTGCCATGTCGTGAATGCGCCTTGCGATTGTGTCATTTGAAAGTGGTATTTTATCAAGCAATTTTGCTAATTTGTCTCCTAGCACACAACTGACCATATCTTTAGCAGCTGGCAAAATTAATTCCTCAGCAATATTGTATGACTTGCCGGTCTTTGCAATTTTGTATGCCACTAGGAAAGACGCACGTAAATAATCAGCGTTGGTAGTTGCAGTATTTGTCACAGTTTTTTTTGAAGATTCCAACTCCCTCTTTTTTCGAACAAAAAAATCTAAAGATTTGTTTACGTACTGCTGATGTTTTGTCTCCAAATGTCTTCGCAGCAATGATGGCTTCATCGAGCTATTTGCGAGAACTTCTGAACATATTACACACTGTGGCTCTGGGTACTGGGTGTCTTCTTTGCACACAAATCCAATTTTCAGATAATCTTCATCATATTTTCTTTTCTTTGTCGATGGAATGAAGTGTTCTTCTGGTTTACTTGTTTTCCGCGTATTTTCTTTCGAAATTGAACTTTCAGTAGACGTAGACACAATTTGACTCAACGAAGTTTTCAATGTTTCTGAACTGGATAACTTTTGAGTATCTGGGCATTTTCCGCGTATTGATCCGGTTTTTAACCACTGGTTCATGTTTTCACTTACTTTTTAATCAAAATTACTTATCAACTTTATTTCAGCCTGCCGAAATAAGTGCGCACGCGGAGTACCACTGAGTTGAGAAACAACTATACTAAACAATGCCGCGCGCTTTTTGTCAGTCACAAATTATTACGTAATTTCAAGCCATTGTAGCCCTTTCTTAAGGCATTATTTTCCGCCCCTATTGTTACCAAACTTAACACGATTGTGAGTGGTGCCGAATAATGGAAATATATAGCATAATGTAGAATTTGAACCTTGAAAGATATTTGGCGTTCAAAAATTTACATATTATTATTAATACTTATTCGGCACATCGAGTGAAAGGAGCGATATTTCTTTGAAGGTATTGTATTAAATGATGCATGTCACACGCGTGATACAATCAGTCTGCCACCATTACGTAAATCTCGCCGCGAACCCCCTATGATCAACTCGCGAACCCCTAGGGGTTCGCGTACCACACTTTGAGAATCGCTGCTCTAGACCATTCGTCGATGTTGCTCTCTCGGGTCACATTTTCCAAATTCACTCTTGAAAACTTTTCTTTCTTACCTTTTCCTGAAAACAAACCTTTATCTCTTCAAGCTCCAAAGCTTACATTTTTCATCAATAGAAATTTAAGCAATGTGCTTCTTTTAAATAATTCGCATCGTTTCAACTAGATTAACATTAATTCCTACACTTTTTTACAATTTCTCAAACGTCATACAATATTAAATACTCAACATCATAACTCCATTGACTTCAATATGCTTTGTACTATATCATACATTATATCTTGTAAGCATTATATTGTTTTATTGGTTTTCAAAGCGTCATCTCCTTGCCATCTTCCAATATATACAGCCATCTCCGGCTAATTCTTCTTGTCGATCATTTCGCTTCACGCCTCTTCCTATTCTGGACTGAACCTCATTCTATGTATTCGTTTGTTCTAGCATCGGTTTAAGGATGAGAAGTTGAGAAAAAGTTTCCGCAAATTAGTTTCCTTTTTCGTTGAATGCAAATTACGCAAAACCTATTGGTCCAAATTTGATGGCGTTTCGGGCAAAGAACAGCCCGTGACCGGAGGAATGTAATAGGGTATCTTTTATTTTGCTAAAAATTGAGAAATTAAGAAAAAGGTTCCGTAAATTAGTGTCCATTTTTAGTTGAGCGGCATTTCCGTAAAAACTACCGATCGGGTTCTGATGGGTTTTGTATCAATGTAAAGTCAATGGTCCTGGGATAAAAAGTACTATGTTTCGTTTTGATATGACTTTGAGAAAATAGGATAAAAAGTCCGCAAATTAGTATCAATTTCTCACTGAACGTGATTCATTCGTGAACTACTGGTCGAATTTTGATGAGGTTTCATTCAAAGTACAGCCAATTGCACGAGGATAAGGTCTGCAAATTAGAACCTATTTACAGGAAATTTACTTCCAACGGCACTGTATTGTTCGGAATTAGATTTAATTTACTTTAATTGATATTGAGCGCACCCTCCAGTGGCAATTTCCCTACTCACCCTTTTCACCCCTCTCCTGTACCCACCTACTTTTACCTTCTATGAATTTCAACTTTAAATTCGTCCAGCGTTTTTGGTTAGTTATCCATCGTTTCTCTCGGTAATTTATTCCAATCCCTGACCCCCGTACCTACACCCTTATGCCTCAAATCTAGTGGGAACTTGTGGTCATGGTCACTTTTCCTTTTCATGTACCTCTCCTAATTCTTCCACCAATATCTTTACACGCTTCACCACCAGTATACGTCCTGTAAACTACCATGAACCTCTTCACCCTCTTCCTGTCTTCCAGTGAATCCCATTCCAGCTCTTTTACAATATCAGTCACTGATTGTTTTTGCGGAAATTTCCAGAAACAAATTTAGCGGCCCTGCTTTGCACCCTCTCCAATTCCTGTATTTGATACGAAAAATGTTATTCCGATACTACACATACATATTCATGCAATGGTCTGACTTCTTTCTTCTTCTTCATCTGGTCCCTTTCCCGGTCCTGATGTCGGAAACCATCTTGGTTATCTTGTCTCCGTTATTTGATGCTTGAAGTAGCTCCTTAGATATCTTGGAGGTACAGGCTCTCAGTGTTTTCAGCCAAGAAGTTTTTTTTTTTTTTGCTACCGGCACTAATGTTGTAACTTAAGTTTAATAACCCAATTTCCTTACTTTTCTGGTAGATCCCCTCATCACCCTCTCCAACAAGTGAAGAATTTTGGAACCTTTTCCTACAATCTGTCCAATGTGTCCTGCCCAGTTGAGTTTGCTATCAAATGTTATGCCAAAGTATTTATAGCCTATATATCAAGTCTTCAACAAACAATTCATTCACCACCTTATAATCATAATCAACCTTTAGTTTTTTTTATCTGTGTATCTAATAATCTGACTCTTCTATGCATCTATCTTCTTATCATGTTGACCTTCGCAGTTGGATATCCTGTCCAGATCACCCTGCAGCTATTCAGTCTTCTCCCGTTTCGATTTTACTATGTATCATTATGTCATCTGCAAGCAACCTAACTACTGATAGTAAACCATCAACACAATCATTCATTAGAATAACGAATAGCAATTGTCCCAATTGACCCTGTAGCACTCGCATTATTCGGAATTGGAGCCTAAATTCATCACTGACTCCGTATCTTAGTTTCCACGTTAAACTATAGGTCTCTGTGACATTGTAGGATTGCCTGGTTAGTTCAGACGGCTACGACAGAGACGGATTGAGCACCTCGTTAATATCTCTGTCTCTAAATCACTAAGATCACTAGAAAATAATATTATTTAGTGACAACTTTATACCAAGTTACGGACACAGCTAACAACTGATGTAATTGCTTTGCCTGCTTAAAAAGGTGCATTTCAGGGCAGTGCTTGAATTAAAAAACAAACCTGAAGGGGAAACAATAGGTCTTTCTTCGTCTGGCCGATAGAGATGAAGTTAACCAAATGTATCGTCATATGAACAGCATTAATTAGTATTGCTTTGGATCTCGTAACGAGTAAATCGATTTGGTACAGAATGTTCAACGTCTTGTGTTATTACGATACGCCCGCGTGGTAGGCAACCCGCCCATCCAATGTTCGTTGCAGTCGCACATTATTCAGCGCGCAGGGGCACGAAAGAAATTTATGGCGTGCCTCGCTCACAGCGTGAATAAATGTGTGGGTAGTGCTTATATGCAATTCTTATAAAAGTATGGTATACAGGTATAAGAAAAAAACTAAATGGTACGAGGAAAACTCAAATCCCAAATAATTCATTTTTCCATGGCTCTAATGTTACACTTGTTCGAAGTGTTTGCTGGAAATGGTGTTTATTAGGTCTTTAAAAAAACGTTTGTGATTTTTTTTTAATCATAAATTTAAAAAAAAGAATTGATATGAAAATCTCTAATTAGTGTTCGTAGTATTTTGACTTGAATAAAAGTTATTTTGTGCATCTATTTATTACTAGCGATGGCCCTTGGATTTGCCGTAACAAAACTTGAACACACTTCAACTGTCTTCGAAATCAACTGAGCATACAAAATCGCAAGAAAAGTCGCCGTTTGCGTAGGAAAAGGGAATTAAAGGAAAAAACGGTTTAAAAGTGTTTAGGAGACAGAAAAATTGAAGGAACTAAACCGTGAATTATTTTTCTCTGGCTTCTATTTCGTTTCAAAACTCGAACTGTTCCTCGCTGGTAATCATTTCCCATCAAATGAAAAAGTGATTTTGGCCATACTTATTAATTTTGCAAGCCTTGTAGTAAACATTTTCAGAGAAGGTTTAGTGGCGTTGTAACGTTGTTGAAATGAAATAACTTGTATTCAACGAACACTTAAATTTGACAAATCAAAATTTATTCAAATTAATAAACATACAAAACAGTACTGAACACATATTACATCAGCACACCAAACCATCAGTTAATATCAATACACATTCTTCTTTTCTCACCGAGCGTGGTGGCCTCGCATTTGGGAGGACGCCGGTTCGAATCCCCGTCCGGGCATCCAGATTTGGGCTTTCCATGGCTTCCCCAAATCACTCCAGGTGAATGCCGGGATGCTTCCTTCAAAAGGTCATGGCCGAATTCCTTCCCGTTCCTTGTTCCCAGTCTTATCCCGCCTCTAATGACCTCGACGTCGACGAGGCGTAAAGGCATAAGTAAAAATAAAAAATAAAATTCTTTTCTTCCATACCTACACGTATGTAATGAAGCAAAGCAAAAAAACTTGGCAAACACGCCGCTAACAAGGCGCATTCTGCAAAACATCAATGGCATAATCAATTGATTAGCAGCAGCGCGCAGAAGTAACTTGGTTCCGATCATTCCGAAAGTGAGTCGAACAAGTGTACAAATGACTAGCTGTCTCCAGTTACTCTAATATTGTGCAAGCTGGTTGAAAGCACAGGTGATCAGCTGCCACACGTGACAACAGAAATATGACTTTACGCGCATTGTAACACTTTCGTGTAAGTGTAGTTGTAATAACATTCAGATGCACTCGCCTGTACAAAACATATAAACTGCAACCATATTACAGAAAACAGTATAACGCTGAAGGTACTTCGAACAATGGTGAAACGCATCCGAAATACTGTAGAAGAGAATCCCAAATTGCATTAGTGGTTTTTATTCATTAATAATTTATTATTTTGACAAGCAACTACAGAAGAATGGCCTACAACAATTACGTTTTGGTTAATTGTGTTGGCCTTAGGAGATATTAAATCTAAAAAGAAAATATATATATACATTTATCAATTATAAATTCGTTATTTCTTTGATGTAATCATAGTCAGGCATTAAATGGCAGACGTTTGTGAGCTTTTATGAATCTGAATGACAATTTCGAGCTGAAAAACTTTAGTAACATTTTCTTGTAATCAGTTAACCGTTCATTGATGATGAGATCAGAGCAGCAGAACATTCCGGACAGGGAATGAAATAAGCGTTAGCATGTAACAAAAAGCCGTTCTCACCATCAACTGGAGTGATTTCGGCAAACAATGGAAAACCGAAACCTGATGGGAGGACCGGTGATCGAACTCACGACCTCTCGAATGCCAGGCCCAAGCGCAACTGCTCGCCCTCCTAGCTCGGTGAAGAATCTTATAAATCATGAAACTTTTTTAAATTAATTATTCTCTCATTGTACAGTAGATCCTGTTCAAAAAAACCTCTATCGTTCAATACAATCTACACTTAATATTATAAATGCGATAGTAACAGTCTCTCTGTCTGTTTGTTACGTTTTCACTACTAAACAACTTATCCGATATTGATTAAATTTGACAAGGAAATACTATGTATAATTAGGAAAGACATAAATACTTTTAGGGATAAATAACATATTTAGTCGTGAAATTTTGAAAACTAAGGGAACAGTGATAGACAGACGGATAGCGTGTGTAAGTCTCTATAATGTGTTGTCAGTCACCCAGGCTTTGTTTATCTCGCAGTCAGTTCGTGTATGTTCTATTGATAAGTTTCATGCACAGAGACAACTCATTATCTAGTTTTGAGGTGTCGGGGCGGCTTCCCCGCCATGTTATCCCGACTCTGTGTTTTTTGAGACACCTTTTACGTAACTCGCAGCTTTCTATATCCAATTCTGGCAATAAAATTTCAAGTTCACACGGAAGAAGTCACAGGTAATAGCTAGTATTTTAAATATTTACTAGTTTTCGCTTTAATATTCGGTTTATTCTCCACAGTTGTCGCTAATTGAGACCTGCCGCGGCCGGGTTCCATCCAGCCCTCAGCTGACAGCTACTGTTTCGAACACAATGCCATCTCCCAGCTGCTGCTTGCATGCACCAGGCCCACTTATCTTATCGCGCCAGTTCGCTGGAAGCAACACGAAACGAGGTCCGGCCACTTGCGTTAAATTGGCCTCAGCCAGAAGCCTTCCCATAACACTTGTGAGGTCCCTGGGGCTACCATAACATAAAAATGTAACAAAAGGTCGAATCAATCCATTCAGCCTGGGTGACAGACTAGAATGGTACTGGACTCATAAAGTTTGCTGTTTTAAACAGAGCAATATACTTGCCTAGATAGTGCAAAAAAAAAATCAAAAACTACTACTACTTTGGTAAGAATGACCGGGGTGGGACATAGCATCAAGTTCCTCTCCTAGATCCGAGACTCCATTCCTGCATCGCTTCGCTTAGCTGGCCCAATGTATCCGTCATAATTCCACTATGAGATGGGGGAAGGATTGTACGGATAAACCAGTAGTAAATTTGTTTCGCTTCATCCTCTCGCTCGGTTCGCCGCAGCATCGAGCCTGGCAGATTCATGCCATTCGGGAGTATGCGGCTTCGACCCCCAGCCCGGGAATGGAGATTTCAATTTTCCAAAGTATGATGCTTCTGTAAAACCCGTGATTGATTGCCTTCCAGTTTCTTGTCATAATCCCCTCCCGCCACTAGTGAAATCGTCGTGAGTGACCCGAAAAGCTCAAAGGAAAACAAAAACAGTAAATAATAATAATTGTTTCAATAAAAGAAGAAGGAACAGAAGGTATATGTTTAGGCCCAAGTAAGCAGGGTCTAAAAGTGGTCTGTCTTGCCTTCGCTGACGGTCTGGCATTCCTAGCAGAAAATAAATAAGAAGCTCAAATAATGGTTGAAAATTTGTATGAGATTGCAGTAAAAGCTGGACTCATGATCTCATATGAAAAAACAAAGTATATAGAATATAAACACAATAACGAAAACTAAATCTTGAAAAATTGTGAGAATTGACAATTGGAAATACGTTGGTGAATGTATACCACCCAGTGGGCTAGATGAGGAAGCGATTAAAGCAAGAGTTAGGAAGTTGGAACCAGCATATAGGCTAACGCAAAACAGATCTCCTACATAGCAAAGATTAGACATTATACAACAGTTGTCAAGACTGAGGCAATGCTCAGCTCAGAATGCCTAGTATTGAATAAAAAAATGGATATAGAAAAAAGAGTGAAAAATTTTACGAAAAATATTAGGAATATTAAATGAAAAAGACGGTACCTAGTGGAAGAGGAAAAATGAAGATATATGTAGGCATGCAGAGAAAATTACAGACACAATGCACAAGAAAAGGCTGAAATTATATGGACATCTTATGAGAATGAGTGAGGGAAATTGACAAAAAGAATTTTCAACTACATCACTAAATTAAAGGTGACAGCAAAATGGGATGAAGAAACGCGAAAATATATGGAAAAACTGGGAATCCATCCAGATGAGATAAAGAATCGAACAGTGTTTCAAATTAAATTGATAACAACGAGTTCCAGAACAATGTACAAAGAGAGAGACAACCTGGTCTCAAACAAGGAGTAACCTCAGTGAAAGGACGAAAAAACTGGTAGGAAAAGACAAGTCGAACCAGTAAACAAGTTGTGAAAGATTTGCTGTTTTCGCAGCCGTCATACTAATATAAATTGCTTAGGAGATTAACACTGTGTCGAAATTCTCCTCCTTCTTCTACCCGACGTTTCGACCAGGACTTAGGTCGTCTTCAGGGGGCTAGCCGCCTACTAAATCTGCTAGAGACTAGAATCTGTGGAGAACAAAATACGAAAACAACCAGCACATCAGTCTCTAGCAGATTCAGTAGACGGCTGAAGACAACCTAAGCCCTGGTCGAAACGTCAGGAAGAAGTAGGAGCATTTCGACGCAGCGTTAATCTCGTAAGCAATTTATATCACTAAACAAATTGGTCCAAAGCAGCCCAAAATCTAAAGAAGATGATGATTTTTTTTTAATGGCATTTGGCAACGGAGGCCATACAGCCAGCTCAAGGTAATTTAATTGCTTTCAGTGTATGGACGCCACAGGACGGACAGGACATTCACACAGACACACAACACTTAACATCCATGCCCGCGGCCGAATTCGAACCGGCGGCCTTCGGCACTCTAGCCCCTACGCTACCGAGGCCGGCAAGAAGAAGATGATTTGTTTAGTGGAAAAAGAAGATAGATGAAATGGTCTACAAGTATTACGTATGGAATCAAATCGACTGTGAGAGGCTATGGGAGGTGCGATACTTTCGATGTAGTAAACTCGGCAGTAAACACTTCCGCCACTCATAGGATAGATTTAATTTTCTTTTAGGCTTCCCTTTCTCGATACTTCTTCTAAAAAACATTATCATTTCGTATTAAATGCTTCCATCGACACCAATTCCTTCCATTCATTTCCTTCCACCAAAGATATTGCTTCACGCCTCTAGTGACATCTTTGGCTCTATTAACTAAGGTTTCCAGAGTTAATATTGCACTTTAAAGTTCTTTATTTACGCAGATATGTTCGCAATAATGGTTTTACTTTTAAGTAAGGACTAAATAGCTTACAACCTGATCTGGATAAAATGCCAACTTCACTTTCAGATTCGATTCATGCTGTTTGATTTAAAAGATTATGGCCAGAGGTGGAATGTGGCAAAGCAGTAAAATGCGTTTCTTCGCCTTTGTAGAGAAAATTGAAACATTCAGTTGCGTTGAAATACTTTCTATTGTATGGAGATTTAGAAGGGCTTGTGGGGCAGCGAGGTAGTACTCTGCCGCCTGAGCCCGTTATCGCTGGATCGAATCTCACTGCTGGCAACTTTTTTTATTTATGCAAATGTGTTTACATATAATTTCCGGCGATCAGTTTCAGCAATTATGCATACGATAAGTTTTCTAAATGCTGTTTATTGTGAAAAAACTTGACGCTTTCGAATTTCATTATGTAGTTCGCAAACAAAGTTATATTTCAAAAATATAAATATTTGCTGCGACAGGTATGAAATACAAATATCGTTATTTGGCCGTTACAGTTGAAGGACAGATGTCCATTCTCGCACCAGGGGACGGAAGGGTCGAAACGGGATGCCTTCGGTTTTTCCACAACAAAAAGCATTTTAGAAACTTAGTATACACATAATTTTTGAAACTGTTTTCCGGGAATTATCTGTATACACATTTGAATAAATAAATAAATAGATGTCCGCAGTGAGATTCGATCCATCGACAACAGGCTAATGAGGCAGAGAGCTGCTCCTTGTGCCATGCACCCCTCGAAAATCAACCTAAGGGGGCATCCATAAATTACATGAGGTGTTTTTCCCGATTTTCGCCCCCTCCCCTTTTCTGGTGAGACTGTTCCGACCCCCCTCCCCCTTCTAGTGAGATCTGGTCCGTGAGACCCCCCCCCCTAGAAATAGCCCTTGCAACTTTTTTAGACCTTTTTTTTAGGTCTCACCCTTCCAAAGCCTAAAGCCGGTTACACCCCCACTTTTCGCCAAAACCCCCTCCCCCTCCCAAAAAAAACAACGATTTTTTGTGCTTTGTAGATCTTTTTTTTAGCTCTACAGTCCAACAAAAATTTCCAAAACCTCACGTGAGATTTCCGCTGACCCCCCTCCCCCTTGGTCAGATTTGGTGAGATTTCGCCTGACCCCCTCCCTCCCCATTTTACCTCAGGTAATTTATGGACGCCCCCTAAAGTAGGAGGCATTTGAACGCAATGGAATATTTCAATGCCGATTTTCTCGACAGTGACGAAGAAGCGCATGTTACAGCTTTACAACATTACACCTCTGACCATGATCTCTTTTTTATACATATATAATTGGTGATCTCCCCTTGTAAGTGTTCGCTGTGTAAAATTTGAAGAACTTCTGTTGAGTTTTAAAGGACGTAGAAGTATTAAATAGGGACTGAGACGGTCTCGCTATTTAGTAGATTTTGTGTGCATGCTCTTGTGTAGTATAACGATCGACTGCTAAGAAACCGCAGGATAGACACCACAGTGATTTAAGACGGTCGTGTCCATACAGCTACCTCCGCAGCTGCACGCGTACGCGCCACGCGTCCACGTGGGGTGGGTGCCTTCTAAAAATATTCCTTTCCCTGCCCGTGTGGGCACTGGTCTCTATAAACACGGCGCCCCCGCCTAACACAAACACTCTCCTCCGTCACCAAGACACACTAGAGGGAATTCATCTCGACGCTAATACCTACGCTGTTTGACCATTTTTTAATTTTTTTTGGTCATTACTAAACCTTGAGTGGTCTGGTAGCTCTGTGGTTAGGTTCTTGCTTTCAAAAGTTCATGGTCCGGTCTCGGGTTCAAATCCCGGCGGAGCAAGAATTTTTAAAAGTTGTATTTTATCATATGAGCCATACTAGAATGTTCATGGATCGGATTCCACGTTTAAGTGTAGGTCCCAGAGGAAAGGAACTGGCCGTCCTACCTCTGACACAATGGCTTAGTATGACTTCTTGGGGAGGATCCAGCCAACCTTCCGATTGTGGACTGGGCTAGTTTTAAATAAGTTAACAAGAGAAATGATGAATAACTTACCGAAAACGTTAAAAGAATTTAAAGTTAAAATTTGTAGAGGGCAAATGTAGGTGGGTGCAGGATAGGGGGATGATGGGTGTGTAGGGATATTGCCACCGGAGCGTGTGCTCCATTGCAATTAAATTAAATATTAATCCTTATTCACTTCGTTGTATAATTCGAAATTTGACAGCAAATTTTGTGTTTCAGCGAAGGAGATGAATAAATATTACTTCTTTTTTTAACGCTAGATTGATTATAAATAGAATAATACTAAATGATTTCGTGATTGTAAGTGACATTAATTGTAAAATAAGTTTGTTTCTCCCGCCATTTAATGTTAAGATTTTTTAATACACAGTTCCCCTCGAGAATTGTACCGTTAATTTGGTTTTGGAAATTCATGAACTACTTCATTAACTTGTTACTTTTTTCCTTCTACATTTCTTCCTTTGTGGCAAAATTAATTGTTGTATAATGCAGAGAAATCGTAGCTTGCGTTCCTTTTATGTTACGTGTTATTGGGTACATATAAATGTGAGGAGCGCTCTATAAATCATGTCACACGTTAGGGAGTGTCACAAAACTACGTAGCTCTGTCTACTAAAAGGTGGGGGGGAGGGGCGGGGGCAGAGGTTGGCTGGAAAGCTACGCTGAGCTACAGGAGAGGAGGCGGTTCTGAGCCAGGCCACGTAGCTTTTCGTTCATATTATTTGTCACAGTTAAAATGAGATACAGAACACACAACTGCATTTAAATATTTATTTCCGCCATTTAATTACCCCCGTATGTAATTTACGATAGTTTGACAAGAGAAAACAGTACAAAATGTCTTCTGGAATCAATAGGGAAAAAGGCTACGTGCTACTTAGGGGGGAGGGGGTAGAGACAAAAGCCACGTCGGGCTACGTGGGGGAGGGGGGGGGGGAAAGAAATCGGGAGTTCACAGGACGCAAAAATGGAGCTACGTGATTTATGGACGCTCCCTTACTTGAGAGCTGGGATTCCGCTAAAGATGTACCGTGGTGACAAAAAAGAAGGAGAGCTTCAAAGCTTCGTGACGTCACTTCGGAAATGCTGCTATAACCAAGTTCTAGATTTAAAATTGCAAAATATGTGATGTTACAGCGGACGGAGGGGGTCCACACAGTGTGACATCGCGTTTTAAGGGGGGGAGGGGAGGGGGGGGACGTAAAATACTCAGCACTTTCAGTTAGGAAACTCGATTGTTAATAGGCTTTTTTGGCCTAGTATGCGGTTGTGACCTTTGTGAGTTTTTTCCCTGCGTTGCAGTGCTTTGCTCTGCTGCAATGCCGGGTTGTGGAGGTTGGCTGTACAGTGGATTTACGCGACCCGAGATTTGTGTTACTAGCAGTGCAGACTGTTCTCTGCGCTCTGCCAGAAAGCAAAACAAGCGCAGCAAAGCTGTGCGTAGCGCCGTCATTCATACGAAACTGCTCGTCGTTTATTTACATGAACAGCAATGCTCCATTTTCCTTTAAAATCATATCGGGGGAATTATGAATTTCACTAAGGTCCGTGAAACGGTGTAGTGTGAGGTAAATGTGGCGGAGAGAAAGTTGGTTTCTTTCTTTAGATGGAACATTATATGTTGTTGTTTTTTTTTTCTGCCACCAGTCCAGTGCTGCCAACCTCTTGGCTTTGAATATCCGTAGATTGCCGCTAAAATTTTCATAGATTTGGTACAAACATCCGGAGACTCGCTAACTAAAAGACTAAAACAATAATTATTTTTTATTTTTATTTCCAGGTCTTTAAAATTCTAAATACAAAATAATATTCTACATTGAAAGTAATTAATATCTCTGAACATGTTTTATACATCGTAACTTTTATCGCAGCTGCTGTGCTTATTTTTTGGGGGGAAGGGGGGGGAGGAGAATATACATTATCTATTTTCTTTGTTGACATTAAATTTAGTGTATTTTCGGTAACAGGGAATGTTAAATACTGGGAACACTTTGACTCTCGGATATTCGTTAATCCTTCTCGGAAGGCACTGCCGTGTCAACGAGCGTGTCACCGAGCATAAAGAGTGCGCCGATAGTTCTGTATTACGGTCTTTTAAAATCTATAAAATCTATAATCAAACAAAATATGAGCTTTATTTCAATCGTTGGTTCACACGAGCGGTTGCAAGGAAACGATCAACAATGATTGACATTTCTGTAATGCATTAACACTATACGCTCAAAGTTTAACAAACTCCAATGTAAGGAAAAATCAACAAATAGTAAAAAATAGCAGAAATCCGTAGATATTTTAACAAAATCCTAACTTTTTATAAAAATCCGTAGATCTACGGATAAATCCGTAGAAATGGCAGCACTGCACTAGTCTCTCGACTGGTTTGATGCAATCCTCCATCCTTTCCTATCTCACGCTAACCTCTTCGTATCAACACACGCCCCCTTTGTACATACATCTTAAATTATCTGCCTCATATCTTTGTCTACCTCTACAGTTCTTTCCTTCGATTGTTCCCCCCAGTAGCAAATTAACCAATTCCGCATGTCTTAAAATGTGACCCACCAACTTGTCTCTTCTTTCTGTAAGCTTCTTCCACAAACTTCTTTCTTCACCCAACATTTCCAAAACTCGTTAATTTCTTATTTTGTCTGTCAACTTAATTTTCAGCATAGAAGGATGCTCCAAATCTGACCCATTATTTGGGAGGACGCGGCTTCGATTCCCTGCTTGGCAATCCAGTTTTTTTCCCCGTGGTTTCCCGAATCACTCTAGGCAAATGCTAGGATGGATGTTTCTAAAGGAAACTATCGAATTCCTTCCCGTTCCTATCCACAATCGTCTCACCGCTTTTTTGATGTTGTTGTCAGTGTGTTTTAAAGACTTCGCAAATGAATGATTCCTAAGCTTTCCGCTGCCGTTTTTGTTCATGATTAATATATTTTCGGGGTATGCCGCGTTGTTTGTTTCATAATCTGAGCTTTGGGCTCTGACGAAGGCTGTAGGACGGCAGTCGAAAGCTAAGATTATGAAATAAACAACGCGACATACCCCTAAAATCTATTAATCATTACATGAATGAGTCCAACGTTGCAGATTGAATGACTGTTCTAAAAGATCACCTTACCGGTCACTGGGGGGCACCATCTCTTCGCACATATATTGACTTTCTAATAAGGTATTTAGGCTGCTTTCTCTAATAATCTAGATGAATGTTAATTGGATGTCCAGTTTCAGTCTCTGAAAATAAAAGTTTCTGAAAAAGATTAAACCTTGAGATACAGAATCCCACTCACTTAATTCTCAGAGAGGTAGTGTCTCCCACTTTTTGTTGTTGTTGTTGTTTTTGTTAGAACGAAGGCTTTCACGGCGTATCGATAATATGAAGTCTTCGCGGGTATATCGTTGTTGTTGTTCAAACAGAGACCAACTGTGAAATATTTACGCAAAAGCCTCCCGAAAAGTGAAAAGTTAGGAGATTTTTATTCAGGGTCAAATGCTAATAAGTTGGTTGCTAGTGCTTAGCAGAAAAGTAGAAGGAAATTATTGCACGTAACTTACGAAAATCAAATTTTCACACAAAAACTGTAGATCCCGTATTGATAAATCACCAGTGATTTTACCTCTAGATCTGACCCCAATATCCGCGTAAATAAAAATCTGATGAGACTAGACGCATTCTCTGAAAGTAGATTTGTTCAACACCTGTAAAGATAATTGTCTTCGATTAGAGATGCTGGATTATATACCACTGTTTCCCGGCGCCTTCACACCTCGTGCTCCAGGAAGACACACGTGGTTCTTAGGACCGGTCCAAATTAGATCGTTGTGATATACAACAGTCGGCTGGACTGGAATGCATGTTCAGAGGACGTCCCATGCGGCAGAGTCTTCCAGACACTCATTCCCCGCTCCGTAGGCAAGAAAGTAGTCTCTGAAGAAGAGAATTTTTCTCACGATGCATGAAGAATGAACAATAGTATTGTAAGAGACGAAAAATATTCACCTTGGCTAAATTCTATACTCAGATGCTTTGAATATTCGTGGAATTATTTAACTTTTTTTTTTTTTTAAATAAAAAGTCTCTTCGAAATCAAGGTGATGATATGCGGAAGCGAATTGAATATAATGAACGGGAAGATATTGGTCCGTGGCATTTTGAGGAAACTATCCCGTCATTCACGTTGAAAACAAGGAAAATCGAAATCTGGATGACTCGATCGGGCAATTACAAATGATAAAATGTTTCTCGAGCAGAAACAAAAATTTCGAAAATCTCCTCACTCTAGAAAACGCAAAAATTTATCATCATCTTTGTGATATATGGTGTTGCTATCTAGCGTAGTGTGTTCACTACTTATCGACTCTGAACTATCTCATACCCGTGACCTTGCTTCTTCATAATTTTGCCATGAGCTAGTTGAACTTCGAAAAATTCCTTTCTTAATTAATGATGTTAACAAGCGGAGAACTTAATCTTTAAAATGGTACTTCACTTATAGATTTTAATTAAGTATGAAGGGAGAAATATGGATCGTAACATAGATACATGGTAAAATATCATGTGGAATTAATATATGTGATATTTATTTTATGGTCAAGCATTCTTTTGTTAAGTGCACAAATAGTTGATATTACAACCATACCATTGTCTCCACACATCTCTCGGGTTGTGGCCTTAACAATCGACACTGTCTGCAAAAATTCTGTTTTTGAAAAACTATCAACTGCGAAGTCATATAGTTGGATATTTTCCGCACAGTGTGTCCACAGATATTAGCTGTAGCCCAGGTGAATGACTCGGTGTTTGACCGAAGCACCACGCATCACAAAGTGATGAATGGACCGTGAGGGATGCAGGTACACACGCTCATTAGCCAGATGAATAGTCCAATCAGGTAGCGGCTGCTCGCGTATGCGTAGCAGCGTCCCTTCTCACTGATCCATGAAATGGACAAGGGAGGCCAAATTGATAGTGTAGCACTAGATCTTTCAAAGGTTTTTTACAAAGTGAGCCATAAAATGGTAGTAAATAAGGTAAAAAGTATTGGAGTGGAAGAGAAAGTGATTTGATGGGTAGAAGAATTTTTAAAAGGTAGTAAACAAAAATTTGGGTTGGAAATGCAGTATCAAAAGAAGTGGAAGTAAAAATAAGAGTGCCGCAGAATAGCGTACTGGGACCATTGTCGTTAATTATTCTAATGAATAATTGTGTTGATTGTTTATTATCAGAAATTAGATTGTTTCCAGATGACATAGTGCTATATAAAAGGATCAAAACGTTAGAGGACTTTAAACAGCTGCAGGCTGATCTGGACAGGATATCTAGTTGGGTTGGTAAACATGGGATGAAGATAAATACAAAAAAAAAGTCAGCTTAGTAGACACAAATAAAAAACTGAAGGTTGATTTTGATCATAAGGTGGGGAAGGAATTGTTTGTTGAAAACTTGAAATGTAAATATCTTGGCATTGCATTTGATAACAAACTTAACTGGGCAGGACACATTGGACAGCTAGTAGGAAAAGATTTCAAAATTCTGCACTTGTTGGAAGAGTGATGTGGGGATGTACGAGAGAAGTAAAGGAATTGGTCCATACGGAATTATTATAATTATTTGTAAACAGATGTAACAATTTTTCCTGATAAAACGGTAATAAATTGTTGAATGCATGTGTACCACTACCATTATTCCAAGACATCGATTCTTGTCGGTATGAGAACGCGGGTTCGATTCCTTTTCTGTCGAGACACTTTCATGAAATTCATGGTCATCCGTCATGGCTTTCCTACCTATTGTCTTATCGCGGCTCCTAGTTACCTCGCCGTCAAGGGAGTGTGCATAAACCACTTAGCTCCATTTTGGCCTCCTGTGAACCGCCCCCCCTCCCCCCTCTTAGCCATACATGGTTTTTGCCTCTACCCCTCCTCTCTCCCCCCCCCCCCCACATAGCACGTAGCTTTTTTTCCTTTTTGATTCCAGTAGGAAGATAAGGATGGACCTGGGAACAGCCAATCAGCGTCCAGGGATTGCATGACGTCACGAAGTGAGCAGCCAATGAGCGTCCAAGGTCGTATGACGTCACACGTTAGTTCCTCAACCGGCCGCTGGGAGGGCAGCATCTCCCAAGGGTTTAATTTCTTTGGGCGCAGATATTCCACTCCCTTACGAGAGAAAGCTAGCGGGGGAATTCCGCCGCCCGGGGCGTGTTTACACAGGTGTGCTCTCGTTGCGACAGGTTTCGACTTGCTCAGCCAAGGCATCGGGCGTTTTGGCCTTGCATAACATAGTATCCCGGTTTCCGATAGATGGCAGGGTATGGCTTGATACGCGGTTGTGGAAATATTTCCAGGCATAGGTGCATAGTATCCCGTTTCCCGATAGATGACGCGGCATGCTTCATTTCTCCAGCTTTTAAGAGAAATATTTCAGGTATTCCTGCCTCGTGTCTGTCTGCTATATCTATGTGACAAGTATTTCGAAACCATGGAGTTAGTTCCGTTTACCCAGCGACAAGCGAAAGCTCTGTACACAGCAAGATGCAAATATTTCAGCACAGTAAAATATTTTCTTCTGTTCTGTGTCGTGAAATATACTTAATCGTAAATCGTTGCGATTTTTTTTTTACTAAAAAATAAAAAAAGTCCACATCAACGGATATTACGTGAACAGACATCGGTAGCGTTGGGGCTAGAGTGCCGAAGGTCGCCGGTTCGAGTCCGGCCGCGGTGTTTTTATTGAAAAAGCCATTCCAACTCGTCAATTTCAAAACGAAAATCAAAATTTTAGTTTCCATACCTAGAGAGTATGGCGCCAGCCTGCTATGAATAAAAAATAAGTCGAAAAGCATAAATGTTTCCTTTTAACGTTCGATATGGGGAAAAAAAACCGTCATAAACTTCAGATATAAAACCGAGGAAGAATTCTATGTGTACCTGTTTTCATGAAATTATTTAGCGTTCTTGCCTCGCATTCGGGAGGACGAAGGTTCGAATCCCCATCCAGGCATCCATGGTTTCCCAAAATCATTCCAAGTGAATGCCGGGGATGCTACCTTCAAAAGGCCATGGCCGAATTCCTTCCCATTCCTTTCCCGTCTCAAAAGGCCACGTTGTTAGAGAGACGTTAAAAAAAAAGTACCTGTTTTAGTGTTCTGGCCTTGTATTCGAGAGGACGGCGTTTCCGGGCATCCAGATTTGGGTTTTCCATGGTTTCCCCCAAATCACTCCAGGTGAATGCCGGGATGCTTCCTTCAAAAGGACATGGCCGAATTCCTTCCCATTCCTTGCTCCCCATCCTTTCCCCGTCTCAAAAGGCCACGTTGTTAGAGAGACGTTAAAAAGTTTAAAAAATGAAATTATTGTGATAAAGTATAGCAATACCACACATACGTTATTCCTTTCAAAATTCGTAGCCTCAAAAACCCATCAATGGTGAAATCCTTTCATTGAAACCGAGAGACATTCACCGACGAAGGTAGGGAAAACCATAAAAAAAAATTCCGTTCATCGAAGCAGGCAGACATTAAAAATTAATACACCGACGAAGAGACGGGAAACAAACTCAATTAGTCACATCATGTTGGATTCGTTATGAACAATACAATATAGCTCACGAGTGTCACCTACATTCCGTGTATTTTAAAGGATGTATTAAATTGTGTGTAATGAAACACAGACACTTTTTGAACTCAAAGAGGCATTGAAGGGGTTTACTGATGGATGTAAGTATAACCTCGATTGGTTGAGAGCCTCTAAACTAAAGCAAAGTTGTCGATTTGAAAACCAGACTCGTAATTGTTGCCATCCAGGTCAAACCTTTGTCGTTTGTCTATCCAGGCCAATCTATGTATCAATTCTGTTATGCTTTCGTAAGCAATCACAAATTGAGTGTCCTTAGCTGTACTTTGTCTAAAATTCCAATAAATCCCTTGTGACACATCAGTGATTAACACCTTTAACTGTATTTTACAGTACAGCACTTATGTTCCAGGAACGAAATACCGTCTGTTAATCTTACTAATTTCACACCTGTGGAATCTAAGTACGCCAGTCCTATGTGATAAAAAAATCGAGTCACGCTAAGCACAGAACATGCCTGAGACCATCGCCTGTGACCAAGGTGGAGATACTCCCTTATAGAAGAAATCCAGTGCCAGCTTCTACTGATATTCTATTCCTAATTCTTTCACCAAGATCCACCTCTAGCCTCATCGCCAACATACCCACAACACTTCCCCAAACTTCATTCTGCTTTCCAATGATTCCCACCCCAATCCCTGATCAGTTACCTTTTTTTTTTCGTGCGTTAAAGTAAACCAAAAATTCGCAGAGTCTTCTGCTAATCAGTAGCCAGGTACCAAAATGTCCATTTAAGGTCGTTCTACTGCAGTTTTCCAGGAAAATTCTCCCCTTTTCCAGGAAATTATTTTTCAATAAATCAGGACCCAGGGGAGTTCTCCATTCGGTTTAAAATGTTCCCATCTAACGCCAACCTTCGGATTCAGGACCAAGTGTGACATTTGTTTATAATTGCATGCTTCATCCAACTAACCACGATAAAAGTGACATAATGCCCTTAGCTAACTTGGTCATCAAACAGACATCATAACCCACATTTTCATAGAAGACCCCCACACATCGACAAGTATCCATAGGTGCAGACACTAGTTCTATTGCGCCGAAGATAGTACCCACGCTTGAATTGTCGTAAATTGTTAGGTCAAAGTGGGTGTTTGGATATTTTATCCACTCAGGCCTCATCATCTAAAGTCTAATGCCAGATTGTGGTCATTGCCAACTTAGGCTCCATACACCACTCAGAATTATTCCTCCAATATCCATTCTAACAGCATTATACACCACATACAGCCCCTGACACTCTTCCAATCTCCCAATGACATCCAGTCCAGTTCCTTTATTAAGGCACTTGTTGAATATTTTCCACTAATAAATCTAGCTGCCATATTTTGCACCTTGCATTTGATGTACTAAAAATGTGGACTCCATACTACACTATTTACAAACAATGGTCTGATTGTGGGTTTGTATCCAAGTCCTTCGCTTCTCTGGTACATTCCCTCATCACCCTCTCTGTTAAATGATTTTTATGTAGTGAAAAACGTGAAAAACACAATTCGTATGCCAACACAACCGGCAGTAAACTGTAAAGAGTACAGTCAAATGGGAGATTGCCTAAGCCCTGAAGCAATGGTTAGAAGCACACGTTGATGGTGAGCATAATTCTATAACCATATAACCGAGCGTGGTGGTGTAACGGATAGCGTTCTGGCCTCGCATTCGGGAGGACGGCGGTTAGAATCCCCGTCCGGGCATCCAGATTTCGGTTTTCCATGGTTTCCCCAAATCACTCCAGGTGAATGCCGGGATGCTTCCTTCAAAAGGCCATGGCCGAATTCCTTCCCATTCCTTGCCCCCATCCTTTCCCGTCTCTAAAGACCACGTTGTTAAAAAGGGACGTTAAACTGTTACAAAAAAAAAAAAAAAATATAACCATATATTTTAGACTCAAATTAACAGAGGAAGTAGACACACGCACACACTTGTACATACATACAGCGAGGTCGACAGAACTAACAGCAAGCATCATGGAAACGATGAAGTGGGGGCAGAATTGTCGTTACCACTGATTAACTGGACAGAACTATCGTTACCAAAAATCATCAGACAGACGAGGTATCACCATACTTGCGCTTACATGCACAAAGAGAGACGCAGATACACATGTCCAAGACTACAGAGAGTTCAACACAACTACCGGTACCAATCATGGAAACAAAAAAGTGGTGTAGTACTCTCTTGCATCATGACTGGCTGAAAAACAGAAGTCTCCTTACATATCATCAGCCTGGCGAGATAGAAGGTGTGCAAAAGATGGCATGTTTTCACAATAAACCTAAGTGTTTATACCATAAATAGTGTTCATCACGCCCAGTTGATTACATTTACCATCAACACGTCTCTCCCACACCGCAACCATTTCTACCATTCAGTAAAAAAAGTGACGCAGGTACCATGAGTTGCAATAGACACTTGACCATCAGGTCGCACCCACAAATCCATACATCTCAATACACTAGCACAAACAAACATAAGTGGAGGGACAGCAAAATCATTCGTCCAGACAGACGTGTTTATAGAAAGTATCACCATATTTACGCATACAGACACAGAGAGAGACGCATATTTCCATGCCTTCAGCAAGCTAGACACAACAACCAGCCTAATCATGGCGACGAAAAAGTGGGGTAGAACCCCCATGACTCATAACTGACCAAAAAATCATCAGTAACATATGTTCCAGGTACCATACTCTTCACATCAGCATCATCTCATTTATCTCACACTATAGACCTCACTATCATCCAGTATCATGTGTGCTAGGTACAAAACTGTTTATATCAGCACCACCACGTGTATCCCACACCTAAGCCTTTTCTGCCATTCAGTAACATGTACCACGCGTAGCAGTAGACATCTGGTCATCAGACAGATATCATAACTCCCATATTCATACTAGGTCTCAACCAAAAATCTGTACGTCACCTCACACAAGCAAGGTATCACCACATTTACGAAAAAAACACACAGAGATAGAGACGCATACACACGTTCATTTCCAGGCCTACAGCGATCTCGACTCAACAACTAGCCCAATCATGGCAACGAAAAAGTGGAACAGAACACCCATGACTGGCCAAAAATCATAGAAAGACACACATACATACACACTAACATGTCAATGCATTCAAACAATTCCATTCATCACCACACATAACTGGAGGAAAAACTGAAGAGTTACAGGATGTGTGAAGTTTGAAATCACAGCCACATCTCTCCCACACCGCAACACTTTCTGTCATTTAGTAACATGTGACCCAGGTACATGAGTTACAATAGACACTTGTCTATCAGACAGATATCATAACCTCCATATTCATACTAGGTCTCACCCACAAACCCATACGTCTCCACACAAGCACAAACATATGGGAGGAACAGCAATTCATACGTCCAGATAAATGAGTTTAAGGAAGGTATCACCATACTTACGCACACAAGACACATATATCCATGCCTACAGCGAGCTCAACACAACAACGAGCCCAATAATGGAAAAGAAAAAAGTGGGACAGAACCCCCATGGCTCAAGACTGACGAAAAAAAAAATCATCATTAACATGTGTTCCAAGTAACAAACTCCTCACATCAAAATCATATCATTTAACTCACACTACAGACCTCTCTGCCATTCAGTATCGTTGGTAATATGTACAAAGCTGTTCACCACCTCTATCCCACGCCACAAGCCTTTTCTGCTATTCAGTAATATTTGCCCCACGTACCACGAGTATCAGTAGTCACATGGTCATCAGACAAATATCATAACTCCCATACTCATACTAGACCTCACACACAAACATAACTGACCAAAAAAACCATCAGACAGACGTTAGAGTGTGTGCAAAGGATGACATGTTTTTGCCATACACCTCAGTACTTATCACATTATCAATTAATTACATCAACACATAGGTAGCCAGTCATTGTGAAATCTCAAAGTCGAATATAATCCTATCGTGATAGACACACAGCCACATAGAAAGACACACAATCACATGTCCATGCATACACACAGTTACCATACATCACCACACACATACACGTAACTGGAGGAAAAGGACTGAACACCATAGGTCCAGACTGAATAGCTACAGGATGTGCGAAATATTTCATTTCTTTGCCACAAACCTCGGTGCTCATCATACCCAAATGATTACATCTACATAGGTGGCCACTGATGGAAAAATCTCAAGTAGACTCCTACCACCATAATTACACACATAACCACACAGGAACACGCGCACACACACATACAGTATGTCCATGCATATACCACAATTTCATAAGTTACCACATACATACAAGTAACTGCAGGAAAGGGACCCGACACACGACGTCCACACCGAAGTGTTACATGATAGGCAGACCATAGTATGTCTTTCCAATGCACCTCAGTGCTCACCACATTAACTTGAATTTTTAATGTGTCATCAGTACACCTGGTGGCTGGAACTAAGCACTTGGCAATGTTGGTCAAAAGTCATTTGTTAATAGCAGCTCATCAAAGACAAATTTTGGGCCAACCTGCCCGGGCGGGCGCAGCGGGAGGGGGCCACCCTTCCCCACTGCGGACCGAAATACCGCAATTCGCCGGTCTAAAAGCGCGGACCGCGTTGGTTTACCGGAGTTTCCCGACCGGGACCTATTACCGGTAACCGCATTTTAAGGACCGGACTGAAGACCGGAATTTCATTGCGCTAGTAAGCGGTTATATGCGCACGGTATACCGACCTACATGATGTACGCGTCCGCTGTGAGGAAGGGTGGCCCACCTCCCGCTGCGCCCGCCCGGGCAGGTTGGCCCAAAATTTGTCTTTGATGAGCTGCTATTAACAAATGACTTTTGACCAAACATTGCCAAGTGCTTAGTTCCAGCCACCAGGTGTACTGATGACACATTAAAAATCAAGTTAATGTGGTGAGCACTGAGGTGCATTGGAAAGACATACTATGGTCTGCCTATCATGTAACACTTCGGTGTGGGACGTCGTGTGTCGGGTCCCTTTCCTGCAGTTACTTGTATGTATGTGGTAACTTATGAAATTGTGGTATATGCATGGACATACTGTATGTGTGTGTGCGCGTGTTCCTGTGTGGTTATGTGTGTAATTATGGTGGTAGGAGTCTACTTGAGATTTTTCCATCAGTGGCCACCTATGTAGATGTAATCATTTGGGTATGATGAGCACCGAGGTTTGTGGCAAAGAAATGAAATATTTCGCACATCCTGTAGCTATTCAGTCTGGACCTATGGTGTTCAGTCCTTTTCCTCCAGTTACGTGTATGTGTGTGGTGATGTATGGTAACTGTGTTTATGCATGGACATGTGATTGTGTGTCCTTTCTATGTGGCTGTGTGTCTATCACGATAGGATTATATTCGACTTTGAGATTTCACAATGACTGGCTACCTATGTGTTGATGTAATTAATTGATAATGTGATAAGTACTGAGGTGTATGACAAAACATGTCATCCTTTGCACACACTCTAACGTCTGTCTGATGGTTTTTTGGTCAGTTATGTTTGTGTGTGAGGTCTAGTATGAGTATGGGAGTTATGATATTTGTCTGATGACCATGTGACTACTGATACTCGTGGTACGTGGGGCAAATATTACTGAATAGCAGAAAAGGCTTGTGGCGTGGGATAGAGGTGGTGAACAGCTTTGTACATATTACCAACGATACTGAATGGCAGAGAGGTCTGTAGTGTGAGTTAAATGATATGATTTTGATGTGAGGAGTTTGTTACTTGGAACACATGTTAATGATGATTTTTTTTTCGTCAGTCTTGAGCCATGGGGGTTCTGTCCCACTTTTTCTTTCCATTATTGGGCTCGTTGTTGTGTTGAGCTCGCTGTAGGCATGGATATATGTGTCTGTGTGCGTAAGTATGGTGATACCTTCCTTAAACTCATTATCTGGACGTATGAATTGCTGTTCCTCCCATATGTTTGTGTTTGTGTGGAGACGTATGGGTTTGTGGGTGAGACCTAGTATGAATATGGAGGTTATGATATCTGTCTGATAGACAAGTGTCTATTGTAACTCATAGGTACCTGGGTCACATGTTACTAAATGACAGAAAGTGTTGCGGTGTGGGAGAGATGTGGCTGTGATTTCAAACTTCACACATCCTGTAACTCTTCAGTTTTTCCTCCAGTTATGTGTGGTGATGAATGGAATTGTTTGAATGCATTGACATGTTAGTGTGTATGTATGTGTGTCTTTCTATGATTTTTGGCCAGTCATGGGTGTTCTGTTCCACTTTTTCGTTGCCATGATTGGGCTAGTTGTTGAGTCGAGATCGCTGTTGGCCTGGAAATGAACGTGTGTATGCGTCTCTATCTCTGTGTGTTTTTTTCGTAAATGTGGTGATACCTTGCTTGTGTGAGGTGACGTACAGATTTTTGGTTGAGACCTAGTATGAATATGGGAGTTATGATATCTGTCTGATGACCAGATGTCTACTGCTACGCGTGATACATGTTACTGAATGGCAGAAAAGGCTTAGGTGTGGGATACACGTGGTGTGCTGATATAAACAGTTTTGTACCTAGCACACATGATACTGGATGATAGTGAGGTCTATAGTGTGAGATAAATGAGATGATGCTGATGTGAAGAGTATGGTACCTGGAACATATGTTACTGATGATTTTTTGGTCAGTTATGAGTCATGGGGGTTCTACCCCACTTTTTCGTCGCCATGATTAGGCTGGTTGTTGTGTCTAGCTTGCTGAAGGCATGGAAATATGCGTCTCTCTCTGTGTCTGTATGCGTAAATATGGTGATACTTTCTATAAACACGTCTGTCTGGACGAATGATTTTGCTGTCCCTCCACTTATGTTTGTTTGTGCTAGTGTATTGAGATGTATGGATTTGTGGGTGCGACCTGATGGTCAAGTGTCTATTGCAACTCATGGTACCTGCGTCACTTTTTTTACTGAATGGTAGAAATGGTTGCGGTGTGGGAGAGACGTGTTGATGGTAAATGTAATCAACTGGGCGTGATGAACACTATTTATGGTATAAACACTTAGGTTTATTGTGAAAACATGCCATCTTTTGCACACCTTCTATCTCGCCAGGCTGATGATATGTAAGGAGACTTCTGTTTTTCAGCCAGTCATGATGCAAGAGAGTACTACACCACTTTTTTGTTTCCATGATTGGTACCGGTAGTTGTGTTGAACTCTCTGTAGTCTTGGACATGTGTATCTGCGTCTCTCTTTGTGCATGTAAGCGCAAGTATGGTGATACCTCGTCTGTCTGATGATTTTGGTAACGATAGTTCTGTCCAGTTAATCAGTGGTAACGACAATTCTGCCCCCACTTCATCGTTTCCATGATGCTTGCTGTTAGTTCTGTCGACCTCGCTGTATGTATGTACAAGTGTGTGCGTGTGTCTACTTCCTCTGTTAATTTGAGTCTAAAATATATGGTTATATTTTTTTTTTTTTTTGTAACAGTTTAACGTCCCTTTTTAACAACGTGGTCTTTAGAGACGGGAAAGGATGGGGGCAAGGAATGGGAAGGAATTCGGCCATGGCCTTTTGAAGGAAGCATCCCGGCATTCACCTGGAGTGATTTGGGGAAACCATGGAAAACCGAAATCTGGATGCCCGGACGGGGATTCTAACCGCCGTCCTCCCGAATGCGAGGCCAGAACGCTATCCGTTACACCACCACGCTCGGTTATATGGTTATAGAATTATGCTCACCATCAACGAGTGCTTCTAACCATTGCTTCAGGGCTTAGGCAATCTCCCATTTGACTGTACTCTTTACAGTTTACTGCCGGTTGTGTTGGCATACGAATTGTGTTTTTCACGTTTTTCACTACATAAAAATCATTTAACAGAGAGGGTGATGAGGGAATGTACCAGAGAAGCGAAGGACTTGGATACAAACCCACAATCAGACCATTGTTTGTAAATAGTGTAGTATGGAGTCCACATTTTTAGTACATCAAATGCAAGGTGCAAAATATGGCAGCTAGATTTATTAGTGGAAAATATTCAACAAGTGCCTTAATAAAGGAACTGGACTGGATGTCATTGGGAGATTGGAAGAGTGTCAGGGGCTGTATGTGGTGTATAATGCTGTTAGAATGGATATTGGAGGAATAATTCTGAGTGGTGTATGGAGCCTAAGTTGGCAATGACCACAATCTGGCATTAGACTTTAGATGATGAGGCCTGAGTGGATAAAATATCCAAACACCCACTTTGACCTAACAATTTACGACAATTCAAGCGTGGGTACTATCTTCGGCGCAATAGAACTAGTGTCTGCACCTATGGATACTTGTCGATGTGTGGGGTCTTCTATGAAAATGTGGGTTATGATGTCTGTTTGATGACCAAGTTAGCTAAGGGCATTATGTCACTTTTATCGTGGTTAGTTGGATGAAGCATGCAATTATAAACAAATGTCACACTTGGTCCTGAATCCGAAGGTTGGCGTTAGATGGGAACATTTTAAACCGAATGGAGAACTCCCCTGGGTCCTGATTTATTGAAAAATAATTTCCTGGAAAAGGGGAGAATTTTCCTGGAAAACTGCAGTAGAACGACCTTAAATGGACATTTTGGTACCTGGCTACTGATTAGCAGAAGACTCTGCGAATTTTTGGTTTACTTTAACGCACGAAAAAAAAAGGTAACTGATCAGGGATTGGGGTGGGAATCATTGGAAAACAGAATGAAGTTTGGGGAAGTGTTGTGGGTATGTTGGCGATGAGGCTAGAGGTGGATCTTGGTGAAAGAATTAGGAATAGTGCACTGGATTTCTTCTATAAGGGAGTGTGTAAATCTTCTATATCTCCACCTTGGTCACAGGCGATGGTCTCAGGCATGTTCTGTGCTTAGCGTGACTCGATTTTTTTATCACATAGGACTGGCGTACTTAGATTCCACAGGTGTGAAATTAGTAAGATTAACAGACGGTATTTCGTTCCTGGAACATAAGTGCTGTACTGTAAAATACAGTTAAAGGTGTCAATCACTGATGTGTCACAAGGGATTTATTGGAATTTTAGACAAAGTACAGCTAAGGACACTCAATTTGTGATTGCTTACGAAAGCATAACAGAATTGATACATAGATTGGCCTGGATAGACAAACGACAAAGGTTTGACCTGGATGGCAACAATTACGAGTCTGGTTTTCAAATCGACAACTTTGCTTTAGTTTAGAGGCTCTCAACCAATCGAGGTTATACTTACATCCATCAGTAAACCCCTTCAATGCCTCTTTGAGTTCAAAAAGTGTCTGTGTTTCATTACACACAATTTAATACATCCTTTAAAATACACGGAATGTAGGTGACACTCGTGAGCTATATTGTATTGTTCATAACGAATCCAACATGATGTGACTAATTGAGTTTGTTTCCCGTCTCTTCGTCGGTGTATTAATTTTTAATGTCTGCCTGCTTCGATGAACGGAATTTTTTTATGGTTTTCCCTACCTTCGTCGGTGAATGTCTCTCGGTTTCAATGAAAGGATTTCACCATTGATGGGTTTTTGAGGCTACGAATTTTGAAAGGAATAACGTATGTGTGGTATTGCTATACTTTATCACAATAATTTCATTTTTTAAACTTTTTAACGTCTCTCTAACAACGTGGCCTTTTGAGACGGGGAAAGGATGGGGAGCAAGGAATGGGAAGGAATTCGGCCATGTCCTTTTGAAGGAAGCATCCCGGCATTCACCTGGAGTGATTTGGGGGAAACCATGGAAAACCCAAATCTGGATGCCCGGAAATGCCGTCCTCTCGAATACAAGGCCAGAACACTAAAACAGGTACTTTTTTTTAACGTCTCTCTAACAACGTGGCCTTTTGAGACGGGAAAGGAATGGGAAGGAATTCGGCCATGGCCTTTTGAAGGTAGCATCCCCGGCATTCACTTGGAATGATTTTGGGAAACCATGGATGCCTGGATGGGGATTCGAACCTTCGTCCTCCCGAATGCGAGGCAAGAACGCTAAATAATTTCATGAAAACAGGTACACATAGAATTCTTCCTCGGTTTTATATCTGAAGTTTATGACGGTTTTTTTTCCCCATATCGAACGTTAAAAGGAAACATTTATGCTTTTCGACTTATTTTTTATTCATAGCAGGCTGGCGCCATACTCTCTAGGTATGGAAACTAAAATTTTGATTTTCGTTTTGAAATTGACGAGTTGGAATGGCTTTTTCAATAAAAACACCGCGGCCGGACTCGAACCGGCGACCTTCGGCACTCTAGCCCCAACGCTACCGATGTCTGTTCACGTAATATCCGTTGATGTGGACTTTTTTTATTTTTTAGTAAAAAAAAATCGCAACGATTTACGATTAAGTATATTTCACGACACAGAACAGAAGAAAATATTTTACTGTGCTGAAATATTTGCATCTTGCTGTGTACAGAGCTTTCGCTTGTCGCTGGGTAAACGGAACTAACTCCATGGTTTCGAAATACTTGTCACATAGATATAGCAGACAGACACGAGGCAGGAATACCTGAAATATTTCTCTTAAAAGCTGGAGAAATGAAGCATGCCGCGTCATCTATCGGGAAACGGGATACTATGCACCTATGCCTGGAAATATTTCCACAACCGCGTATCAAGCCATACCCTGCCATCTATCGGAAACCGGGATACTATGTTATGCAAGGCCAAAACGCCCGATGCCTTGGCTGAGCAAGTCGAAACCTGTCGCAACGAGAGCACACCTGTGTAAACACGCCCCGGGCGGCGGAATTCCCCCGCTAGCTTTCTCTCGTAAGGGAGTGGAATATCTGCGCCCAAAGAAATTAAACCCTTGGGAGATGCTGCTCCCTAGCGGCCGGTTGAGGAACTAACGTGTGACGTCATACGACCTTGGACGCCATTGGCTGCTCACTTCGTGACGTCATGCAATCCCTGGACGCTGATTGGCTGTTCCCAGGTCCATCCTTATCTTCCTACTGATTCCAGAAGACATTTTGTACTGTTTTATTTTGTCAGACTCTTGTAAATTACATACGGAGATAATTACATGACGGAAATAAATATTCACATGCTGTTGGGAGTTCTGTTCCTCATTTTTAACTGTGAAAAATGTTATGAGAGGAAAGTTACGTGGCCTGGCTTGGAACCTCTCTCCCCTCCTCCCACGTAGCCCGACGTAGCCTTCCAGCCAACCCCCCCCCCTTTTTGGAACAATCCACGTAGTTTGAGCACGCTCCCCAACGATCTGGAAAACAAATTAAAAAGCGTCGAAACACCTGGAAATTAACGTGTTAATATGAACTGACAGTTAACTGGAATTGGGCCTTCCGCCCAAATCGGGGGTGCTCAATAGCTCGAGTTACTCAACTACTGCTCAGTCTGAGCACAAGATAGCACCAGTGGCTGGCCAGCATCTGGGATTAGCAGCGGTTGACATGAGAGCTTAGAAGCCAGCCAGCGGAAAATGTGTTTTGCACGCATAGCGAAGCATGTAATCCGTGCCATTGAGTCATTTATTGCGCAAAGCTGGGCGGATGAAGCGGTTTCGTAACCGCAGGACCTCCCGGCTTCAAATGGGCGCTAACACTGATGGACTGGGCCCGGTGTGAACTGCTTCCTACGGGTGGGTCCTTTATAGAGTTACGACTACTAGGAAAGTGATAGAGTTCTTGTGATTTATTTACTAGTTATTACAAATTAGAGGTGCTTGAGACTACGAAGGAGCCCACCAGGATAAAAAAAAAAAGCAAGCACACCTTAAGCTCTTAGCCTAGTTTCCACATATAAGGCTTTCACAGGAAACAAAAAGATCTGACGAGTGTAATCGGCTCTGGGATATACATCGAAATCATATCGTAAAAAATCCAGACACCTTATCACCAACTTTATTTACCTATAAGTTGCGTAAACGTTATCCTGACTGCTATTTAAGGTCACCAGGGAGAAGGGTGGGGAATGAATGATCCTTAAGTTCATAGCTACTTCGGGAGGACTTGGATTCAAATCCCCGTCTGTACATTGAGATTTTGGTATTCTATGGTTTTCCGAAATCACTCCAGGCGAATGCCGGGTTGGTTAATCCAAAGACCATGGCCGAATTCCTGCCCGTTCCTCGTCACCAGTTCTTCTCCGCCTCTAATTACCTCGACGTCGACGAGGCGTAAAGCCATACGAAAAGAAAGAGAAAAAAACCGTAAACGAACACACTCATCAACTGCATTAGTGCGCATACTATCCGCAGAGAAAGATTACTAATCTATTTCCTGCGGCGAGATATTTCGTAGAATCGATAAGATACAAATAGCTGCGCGGTGATGTATGTTGGTCACATGGTTCTAATGTAACGCTTGTGAGTCCGAGATTTTGAGTCAGACTAGCGTTAAGGGGAATTTGCAACGATCATAAAACGCTCCATTGCCTCTTGAATTCATGATTTTCATTTTGATAGTTGACTGAAGAAATGAGGGATACTGGGAAGATTGCCGTAACTTGAAACTAACAAAAAGGATCAGTCATGTTTGCACCCCTGTTTGTATTGTGCTGTCTAGACATAGCTGTGTCTCTTTTTTTTAAAATAAAATTTCCCCATCCACACTTGTAAAGTCGCCACTGAAATTAGTGAAGCTTACCGTGAAACGGATGTGTTGACGTGACCTAGATATCAGAGATTTTATACGACATAGGGAGAGAAGGGAGGAGCAGAGCCCAAGCAGCTGTGAGGAATCTCATGTTTATGAAATATTATAAAAATAAAATACTTACAGTGAGAATAACTATCAGAACATCTTGAGTTTTATTATAAACTGGCCACAAAGCCCGTCAAAACTGACGGGTTTAACGGAGTGTTCTGGCAATTAATTTCTTTTTAGTTGCTTACCTAAATAGAATTGTTATAAAATAAAGCTCAATATGCTGTAATTTCTCGTCCCTTGTGAAGTAGCAAAAAGTTTCAGTTGTTAACTTGGCCCAGGTTGAGTTACAGCCTAACCACAATATCGCCGGTAGAAAATCAAAGCTTCAATCACACGCGAATTAATACATTCCCTGTATCGCATGTCAATGTCATCACGCATCGCGATACAAACTTGATCAAAAAACTTCACAGTTTCTTACATCTTTCTTATTGTCTATGATGAAGATCGAGGTTTTAACGCCTGACACAGCTTACATCCGGCTGAAAGAATGACCCCAGTGAAAAAGAAGTATGCTAAAAATAAATCTTAACAACTTACGTTATGCCACGTAATATTAGTTTTAATTATGGTTTAGGCCGCATTGATCGCGATCAATTTGTAACTTCTTTCATTCAAACCAAAGTAATGATTTCAGTAAAAAAAAAGCAATTCATAATTAATATGCCGTTCTAGCATTACATTCCTTAGCAATTACTTAAATACATAGAATTTTTATAAATTAAGGTTCAGTGAAATTCCTAGTGCCTTGTCCTATAACAAAAGGTTTTCGTTGCTATCCTGGTCCAGGTTGCATTTCAACCTAACCATGTACTAAACTTGCCGCCAGAGAAACAATACTTCAATCACACGCATATTAATACATGTACTATGTCACATTTTAGTGGTAATAATGCATCGCGATATAATCTAAATCAAAAATCTTTACGGGTTATTCCGTCTTCCTTTTTTATATTCGTGATTCTGATAGATACACCCTTGAATGGCTGACACAGTTACATGAGGCTGAAATAAGGCATCAGTAAAAGCAAAGAAAATTAAAAATAAATATTAACAACTTACGTCATTCCAGTTTTAATGGGTTGGAAGGGAATGAAGTTAAAACGACAAGAAATATTACAACAAAGGATTTAACCATCATTTCAAAAGATTGTCATTGATTTTGCAGCGCCGGTGGCAACTAATAGCTGCGCGTCACTCTCACATTTCGGCATTTTTAATTTAATTCTTGGTGACTTTTCCGAGAAATGAAAGTTCAAAACGTGAAGAGGACATTATAATGAAGCAGTTAAAACAAATTCAAGAGGTCAGTACCTGTTTCGGGCCGATGGAGAATATCCCCTTCCACCCGTTTTAATTGTAGTCTATGCTGTACAGATCGCGATCAGTGTGGAACTACTTTCTTCAAAACGAAGTAATGATTTAAGTAACTGAACACTCAAGAAAACAAATGAAATTACTCTTGCCCTCTGCTGTAACATCAAGTGCCAGTTCTAATAACAATATATCAAAACTGCCGCTGACATTGCGAAAATTAAAGCTTTTATCTTACATATCTGTGGCCAAAGAGTTTAGCGAATATTTTTACATAAAAAGAATATTAAATAAATCTAAGCAACTAATAATTATTATGTTGATTTAAACGCAATACATACTTTTATTTCAATGTTCTGTCAGTTATTTAATCGTGGATGCTTAGAAATGTTATTAAATAACTTGAATAACCAATAACAATGGCGTAAAACGTGACGTCATTGCGCGACGTCATAGAGTGACGTCGTGGCGTGACATGTGACGTCATAGATGACCAACAGTTGCTTATTATAATATTAAATAATACGTGACAGGATCGTTTGTTGAAAAAAAATCGCCGCGTTTGACTGTTTCCTGGAGAAAGCTTAAAAACAAAGAATTTTAAAGGATTATGAATTATTAGGAGAAACGAAAAGAAATCATCAAGTTATTTCTCGTGGTCCACGGTTGGACGAAGATGAAAACTTAATAATTTTGTGAGGGTTTTGTTTTTTGCTAACCGGTATTCTGCACGTTATGGTCCAAATCAGTTTATCATTTCAGCCACGAACAATTACGGAACATAGATTTGTACTTTTCCATATTATAGTATCAGCTTAAATCTGATTTAAAGGGTATGGTACTCATGGTAATTCTCACCGATTAGACCTTTCACTCTTGACTCCATTTTAATCACATTTATATACAACCACTCAGATTTATCCAGTATGATACACTACTTTTAGACCACACTACATGTATCGGTCTGACGTTCTCAATGCCGACCAACTATTACAGAGTGCTGCATAGTACAAACTCCCTCTATCTCTCGAGCGGAGGACAGCCACCGACCAACCTGTGCAGAATTGACGCCTATGCTCATTGGCTGCAACAATGACCTAACAATTCGTAATAATTTGTCGTGGAATGAACATATCGAGAATGTAATGGGGAAAGCAAATCGTATGCTCCGATTTCTAGGTCGTAATTTAAATCAATGCACTCCGGAAGTTAAATAGATTGTATACAAGTCACTAGTACGTCCTCACTTAGAATATTGTTGTTCTGTATGGGGTACCCATCAAAAGGGGTTAATGGAGGCATTAGAGAAGGTCCAAAGAAGAGCCGCCCGATTCGTGACAGGTATATATAGTTGGAGGGAAAGCGTAAGTGCGATGTTGAAGGAGTTAGGTTGGGAAGACCTGGAACACCGAAGGCGTTGCTCCATTGAACACAAATCTCTCCACCTGCGACGTTCGCCGTTCTGGAAGACTCTATCGGTCCGACCAATCAGAAGAGCGTTGTTGGGTAACTAAATGTTAATAAGTTTTACTTCTGCCGTATGATCCGAGCTATATGACAGGTAGGTCCTTCCCAGTAAGGGTCGGAAATGACCTATCAACACGCCGTCCAATCAGCGCAGGGGTACCGCAAGGGTCGGTGCTTGGACCTGTGCTATACAACCTTTATAATTCAGACGTACCAGAACCACCAACTGTCAGAACAGTTCTGTACGCAGACGATACCGCCTTCTTTATGGCTCACAGGAGCAAAGCTGCTGCTATACGGAGACTACAACAAGTCTTACAACCAACAGAGGCATGGCCAGACGATGGCGGATCACCATGAACTCCGCCAAGACACAGGCAATCATGCTGACCAGGCGCTTGGGGAAGCGGAACCGGCAGCAGGACAGCACACCTAACCTACAATTAAATGGTGTAAACACTGAGTGGGCTAAAACAGTTAAATAACTCGGCTTTACATTGGACTCCAGACTAACTTGGAGGCACCACATCGTGGATCTCAGAGTGAAAGTCGCAGCCAGGATGAAGGAGTTGTATCCAGTTCTCAACCGGGACAGCTCCCTTGCAGCCAGCACCGGGGTCACTATATTTTGCAGCCTCATCGGGCTGATCATGGAATACGCGTGTCCTGTATGGGGCTACGCCTCCAAATCTGCCTTGCATCGTCTGCAAACAATGTAGAACCGCGCACTTCGAAGAGCACTTCACGTGTGCTATCGAATTCCCACAGTCGACCTGCACGAAGCCGCGGGTGCTCCATCCCTGAGGGACAGGATAGTTAAGATCACAAAAGCGTTCTACAGTGCCTCACGCAAATCAACAAATCCACTCACATCCAACTTAGGGAAGTACAATAATTCTCAATAAAAGACCCCTGTCAATACTGACAAGTTATTAATTAACAGACAGAGCAATAGCAATGACACACCGAAAGTAAAGACTTCCATTCCACAACGCCGGAGGAAACGCCTTAGAAGAAACCTCTGAATTCAAACTGCTAATAATGAAACAAGCAGTAAATGCTCTGGTTTGTGTGTGTGTATGATCAGAGCACATTCTTTAACTTATTTAATATCAGTGGAGAAGAATACGATTACGTCCTGTGCAGGGAACTTTACTTTGCAGTGAAGAGTGTGCGAGGCGTAAGGAATGAGTTAAAATCCGTGTCGTGGGTGAAGCATTTAACTGATCACTCGCTCTGTGATTCGGACCTGTGGCACGTTGTAGTAGCTCGGAGTTGTCCTTCCGGTGTTATCTCGTGATTGTCCAGCCTGGGCTCGGAGCAATTGGTTGGGGACGCGGCCTGCCTGTGGCGTGATTTCCCCGTGGGCACTCCCGACATGCCTTGCGACCACGTATTCGCTTCACGGTCGCGTCCAATGTCCTGCGCCTCTGCTACCACCAGCGGCAACCAATTCCGGTTGCCTCTACAATCTCGCATCTACTTGACCAACTACAAATTAGGAGATCCGTCAAATTACACGTCATATTCTGTAGATCGAAACTCTCCAATTTTTTTTATAGTTAATCTGTTTATTCGTATTTTTTTGTAAGGGCGCTAAAAAGTGACGTCGTCCATTCCGAACCATGTATAGTTTGTGCTAATGAGTGTCATTCTGTTTTCAAACATTTATTGCCTCGATACTGAAATCTTTGATTATTCTTCTAGATCAGAGTTTCTCAACCTGTTCCGCGAAGATGGAACAGATGTTCCGCAGGCAAAATATTGAAAATCTAATTCTAATTAAATTAAACATATCATAACACAACATAAAGTACTAAAAATGTTCACATTAAATAGATACCTTGCTCGTACTGTATAAGGCTATAATCGAGTATAAGTTACAAGCCCCGCTTTTTAAAACCAATTAATATTCCAACGACCAGGCAAAAATATGGTATTTGTTATATGTGAGAATAGCACAGCATAGTCTGTTCACTACATACATTTCCACTTTCCAGTCAACATCAAAGAAAGCAGAGCTCCTGTAAGGATTAAGTTAATGACCTTTTCATGAGATTTTTGTTAATATTATTCATTTGGCTAGTTAATATTCAGAAATGTTCAATATATAAATCACTTTCAACGGTTCATTTCTGTGTTTCAGCACTAATTCAAAGCATGATTTTATTTTTATTGCGTTATAATCATACAATACAATACAGGGCTAGTCAAAATGACTGCAGCGATTTCACGATTTTTCTTTTGACTGTCCTATTATAGGTACGATGATGGGGTTTGCTGTTATAAGACAAGTGGCTCTCCAAGTTTCGATTGCTTTAAATGTAAGCTTCCCGCGGTGGCCGGTAGAGGGCTAGAGAAAAAGATGGCTGAAAGTGAGAAAGCATACGTTGTTCTCGAATTTCATTCGACTCAGTCTGTGGTAACTGTTCAGCGACACTTTAGAACAAAGTTCGGCAAGGATCCCCCGCATGCCAACACTATTCGGCGTTGGTATCAACAGTTTAAAGCCACGGGATGCCTTTGTAAAGGTAAAAAAACGGGTCGCCCTCCTGTGTCTGAAGAAATCGTTGAACGTGTGCGCGCCAGTTACGTTCGTAGCCCACAGAAGTCTACTCCTCGAGCGAGCAGGGAATTAGGTATTCCACAGAAGACCGTTTGGAGAATCCTACGAAAGCGACTATGTATGAAGACTTACATGTTACAGTTGCTACAAGCACTGTCGCACAACGATGAAGTGCGTCGTTTTCAATTCTGTGACCAATGTCTAGAACAAGACGAAACATTCGCCGAAAAACTTGTGTCTAGTGATGTGGCCACTTTTCATGTGAGTGGAAAAGTGAACGGGCACAATGTGCGCATTTGGAGGACCAAAAACCCCCATGCTTATGTGCAGCACGTTCGTGACTCTTCCAAAGTCAACATTTTTTGCGCGATCTCAAGAAAGAAACTTTATGGGCTTTTTTTTTAAAATGATGTGACGATCACAGGAAAAATCTATCCGCAAAATGTTGCAGAATTGCTTCATGCCACTTCTGGAAGCTGACAATGAAGATTTCATTTTCCAGCAGGACGATGCTCCACCCCAATTTTCTCTAGTCGTCCGTGATTTCCTAAACATCAGGATTCCATACAAATGGATTGGTCGTGCTGGGGATGCTGATCGTCAGCTGATGTCATGGCCTCCTCGTCCCTCTGACCTAATGCCCTGCGACTTCTTTGTTTGGTGTTTCGTAAAAGACAGTGTTCGTGCTACCAGTAGTTGATCTGACAGACCTGCGGGTTCGCTCTCATTGACAGAGACATGCTGCATCGGGTATAGGAAGAACTCGTTTATAGACTTAATGTGTGCAGTCACTAAAGGTGCACATATTGAGCTTCTGTAGACACTCAAAAAAACTTTCACAGTTTATTTATATATCTGTGTAATCTTGTAAGTATATGTCAAGTAAATCTATAGTAATTTGCTGAAATCACTGCAATCATTTTGACTAGCCCTGTACGTCCCAAATCTTAGTAATATAAACATAGTCAAATATTAGGTCCATATAATTTAGTGATCCACAGAGTTATTTTTTGACATTTTACTGTCCTCAGGTTATAAAAGGGTGAGAAACACTGTTGTAAGTTTTTAAACAATACCCTAAATATTTAGTAAAATTATTATGCAAGTAAATGCACGCAAGACAGACAGACAAATCTCAAATTTCTCTCTCTGATTCTGACAAACAGTCGGCAGCACTTGAAGTCATCAGACCTTTTTTGTATGCTCGAAATACAGAGTCGCCCACAGTATGTAGCATCGTCTTCTCCTCCTCTCCTCAGTCAAAGCTGCCACTTTGCTGGATACCCTACAGTTCCAGGTTGTAGCCAGACCGCTCTGAAACAAACAGGTTTCTAGCATTTATGTCAGAAATGAAATCCCTCAAACCTTACATTTTCTTTTCTGGATCGAGTGGGTATAATTGCTCGAATGTTTATTCCATTATTTACCCCAGTTGGCTTTACATATTTTTTTTAGCGTATTGCTGGGAAAGCGAGTTTCATTGGGAAACAATCTTCATTAGCATGTGTACCCTCGCTTCTTTTCTTCTCAGACAGACCTTCGGGTCTAGAAACAGCGAAAATGACGGTCGCTGTGAAAGAGCCAGACTGAAGTGTGATCCTGCTCTAAATTATACTGATTGAGCGCTATGCTGTTCTCTTCTGTAGTTGAGTCTCACGGCTCTCATACTGATCAATGTTTGACCTCAATGATACCATGCGACCATTTACACCAACAGTTTTCGAATAACAGATTCAGTTTTTACGAATAACTTCGAAACAACACATAATGTTGCTCTTATTTCTTAATCTGCTTAGAATTGATGAAGCGCTGATATAAATTTACAAGTTAGCAGTCTAAGATTATTTTTACTCTGTTATTGTTTTCTTCCTTTCTTTCAAGGTGCTAAAAATAACGTCTTGAGCATTTTTACGACTCGACGTTAAAATATACAAATCTAATGCAATTACTGCGATAGATTCATGGCTGCTTTAAAGCGATCTACGAAGCATTTCTGTTCCCGAGCAGGTAGCTTTGAAGGTGTTTCCGACCAGCCTCTGTGCGGTCTGCCTCTGGGCAGGGACAATGGAGTGACCGAAAGAATTATTGACGTACGTGACCCAAGGCCTCGGGGGCAGCATTTCGGCAAACGTGACTCGGGACGAATCCTGTGCCAGCAGGCGGCGGGTGGATACCTGTGAACTCTGCTCCACAGCGGAAAAGATTCCCAGTACTTCTATTGAAATATCACTAATGACAATCCAGTTAATCATTTCATGCAAGATCCGTTTCTTTTTTTCTCAGCCCGCTCTCCCCGCAGAGAGATCATTGTGAGCTTTGTTTTGCACAGTGTATTTCGGTTTAGATTCCTAAATGAACAGTGGTGGTGTATATAGGTCTAACTAGTATCCGCTTCACTTTCTGTAGCTGCAGTAAGCACAGAGAAACAAATTTTTTAAACTTTGAGAAGTCATCGTTGTTGGCTCTGAATACAGTAAGGTAAGGGGTGTCCATTAATTACGTGAGGTGAAATAAGGGAGGGGGGAGGTCCGACGAAATCTCACGTCTCCTCGCAAAAGGGGGGGGGGTCAACAGAAATCTCACGTGAAGTTCTTGAAGAATGGTAGAGCTTTAAAAAAAAGGTCTACAAATGACGCGAAAGTCGATTTTAGGGGGTATAACCGCACTTTGAAGTTGCTAGGTCCATTCGTGGGGTGGGGGTGACTCCGTCAAAATTTCACGTCATTTTACAGGGGGGGGGGGGTTCCGACCAAATCTCATGAAGTCTCACCAGAAAAGGGGGGGGTCCTGAATTCCGTAAAAACACCTCACGTAATTAATGGACGCTCCCTAAGGATTATTTCAGCGAGGTACAGGATAGGACTAGGTCATTAGTTCCAGGAAAGGATTGTAGACTATGAAAATTAAAGAAAACTCCGAGGGACATTTATCGGTTTTTAAGACAAACTACCGGATAATTATATAGTACATCGGACAGTCGTCCTTAGGACAGCGTCAGATGCTGCTGAAACGGAATGGAATTAGGCCTCATCGTTTCACCAAACGGAACGAAAAAATTTTTGTTTTAAAATATGTTTTATATATGTTATCATTAGGGTTAGAATCTTTATGAACAAAAAATAGAGACATATGCAAGAAAATATAACTGTAAAAATGAGTAAATGTGATCGAAAAATGACAAAATAAGACTAAACATTTGTCCAAAAAAGTTTTGAAATGTTGATTGTTCACTTTGTTAAGTGGTATGTTGGCGGATACCATGATTACACATAGTTCTTGAGAAGAAAATGGAGCTGTCAAAATAGCTGTCTGCTTTTTCGAGACTAATGCCGTGATTCGTTATTCTTCTAATTTCACATAATTTACAGAAAAAACACTTTTATCAGTACCAAAATGCTCCTCTCCAAATTCCTTTAAGTAACTCCGTAAATTCACATTTTAAGAACATGGCGGTGCTGCTGCAGATTTAAAACTGACTGAGGATTATTTTCAGAAGGATTACCGGCAGTGAGACATTGTTTTTTGGTGCGGCCCGACACAGGCATGCTGCTGCTGCATTGTCGAGATTAAAAGGCGGACGGAACTTAGTGACAATAATGTACATCTTTAATTTTTGACTGGTGAATTCTGACCGATTCAGTGACAGTTAATTTTATTTTTTCCTCCAGTGTATAATAATACAGTATCTTAATTTCTTCTCATCTATAATTTCTAGTCAATTCCCGGTACTGTTAAAAAAATTACCAGATTTTCCTCAAAATATGGCTATAAATATTATATTAATATGACCAAAACTAGGGAGATGGCATTTATATGCTGTATAAAACACATTTAAGTACAGTTAGAAACGTTCAGTGTTTAACTCAGCATTACAGCTCTAGAAGAAGGCAGGAAAAAAATATGACTTGTCATAAAGATCGGAACCTTAGTTATCATTGTGTGCAGTTTAGTACTTGTGGGCGTTATTTTTTCGCTGCCTCAGCAGCTGTAGTTGAAATCCCACTAACTTTCGTAGCATAACTGCTAGGTGTTAGGTTATGGGTGTTGTTTTTGGGACACTTTTTATTGCATTTTCAGGGGGAAAACTAGGGCTGTGACCATCTAGGATGGTTTTAATGGTGAAAACATCCCTGCGGAGTTCGAGAACTGTACTGCTCTATGTTGGCTGGTATAGGTTACTGAGGGGAACTTTGTACTTATGCCATAGCATTGGTATTATAGTTTCAATTGACTCAGTTCTTTCGTCTCTGGCCTCATTTTAGTTCTTGTGAAATTTTTCGGTTACATTAAAAACGTTTTATACATGCTGGTATTTGTCCGAAAGAACATAAGCCTTTAGAATAGCGTTAGATATTGCTGAAACGCAATTGAATCATTCCTCAGAGTTTCACAAAATGGTGCAAAACAAATTTAGTCCAAAATGATTTTACGTATGTTACAATTGTGTGCAATTTACTTGTTGCTTTTTGTACTTGTCTTTTTTTTTGCCTTATGTCTTCACGCCTCGACATCGCGGTCATTATGGGGCAAGGAATTCGGGCATTGCGTTTGTACTTGTCAGTATTTGTTAGTATGCATTACAGTAGAACTCCAATTATCCGAATCAATTGGGACCGGACCCCATTCGGATAATCGAAAATACGGATAATTGGATTTTTTCCGAAAAAGGGTCTATTTTAATTAATTACTGTATGTATGTTGAAAATGGGAGAAAAACACTATATTTAAAGGAAAAGAGATTTTAATTTATTGAATGAAAGGGCAACACTTTTACAAAGTGCTGTACGTCAGTACAGTATGTACAGCACGTACCATACTGTAAATAAAGTCATTGCTTGCTGAACATCTCTGTCAAATTAAGCTGTTTGACTGTATTCATCTGTTTTCTAGCAGCAAAGTCGCTTATCCGCTTGAAAGTGAGAAGTTTCGTGTGGTATGTAGGCAGAATCATTATTTTTTGAATCGCAGTACGTTTCCGTTTTAATTAAAAAAGCGATTCGGATAACCGGAGTTCGGATAATTGGAGTTCTACAGTACATTCTTTTCCACGTCTACACTGTTGTTTTGTTTGTTGACAATTAAGCGTTACACTCGCGATAAAAGTATCACCAGCGACGATATGGCACGAGTTGAATAACGAAAGAGTGCTTGTGATTCATAAATCTTAAAAAGAAAGTTACGAACAGACAGAAACGGAGTATCTCTGGGCAAAGAAAGAGAAAGAATTTTCCCACTTCTGCCGTGCGTCCGACGACACTGTCAGCTGTCAATTAGAATCCTTTTCATGTTCATCAATTTTGAGTTTTAGTTTCTCATTTAGACTGATCTTGTCACTACGAGCCATTTATGAGGTAATTACATGGTTATTTAACCCGTATAGTCGACGATAAGCCAAATGTGAGCTTATCGTGAGAATACAGAAGTCAACGCGCCGCTTAAATACTAGTAACGCAGCGCCGCGTGAGCAAAGAAAAATTCAGCCTCTCTGCTAAGGGCGATTGCTGGACGCTCACAGTGTATTACTGGAGAAAGCATAAGTATCTTAGGCAAATGTGCTGGAAACGAGTAGGCCCTACATCACCGCGCACTCAATAATAAAAACTGTACTTGATAAAATTTATCTAAAACGCAGCTTTCTCTTTCTTAACAGTCGCAGCGCTCAGCAGTTAATACTTAGACAGTCTGCATTTAAAACGTGCAACATCAGACAATTACTAAGCCATCCTAGCAGTCACTCTCCGGTCCAATTTGGTGTTTTACCTGCTCGAGTCTACGTTAACTTACCATCTGTGATGCTGCGACAATGAATGCACCGCCAACATATAAATTCTTACATGCTACCAAATTAATATCTAATACCGCAAAGACTACACAAACTATTCAGCCCATGAAACGTCTGCAACTGAGTACACTAATACATTATATATATACCAGAAAGACAACTAGTTTACGTTTTTTTTGTGATCATAGTTACATGTTTCATAACTTGATAATATTTATTAATATCTCTTGACCGAAGAAACATTTTTTTTATTTATGGCTATACGCCTCGTCGACGTCGAGGTCATTAGAAGCGGGAAATGACGGGGCAAGGAACGAGAAGGAATTCAGCTATGGCCTTTTGAAGGGAACATCCTGGCATTCTTCTGGAATGAGAAAACCACGAAAAACCCGAATCTGGATGCCCGGACGGTGATTCGAACCCAGGTCCTCTCGAATGCGAGGCCAGAGCGTTATTCCGTTGGGGGCTAAATTGAACATAACACGACAGTCGTCTTGAGTTGTTTATCGTGCAGAGAGAAAAGAAAAAACACAGGGATAGTATTCAAATAGATAATTAATTAGTTGCATATTATTCTAAGTAAACTGATTTATAAATTCACTTCGGAACGTGTCGCCTTTTTTTCCCTCCGTCTTCGTGATAGAAGCAGCGTGATAGATTCGCTGAAAGAGGCTGGATCGAGGAACTCATTTGCAAGTAGTAATGCAATAAAGACGTAATTGCGTGTTCCATTAGTCGCCGGCTTGTTTCGGCTTCCCTGGTGGTTAACGCTTAATGGAATAAACCGTGTCGGACGTCTCTCTCGTGTAGCGTTAACACGAGGCTGAGAGGCGACCGTTTTCAGCCATTTGCTTCTTTTGTTGTGCTTTAACTCCGCCTGAGACAAGGCGTACTTCGTGCCGTGATGTCTCATAACGAATGCCTTATCTCTTAATAACACATATTATAATTTCTACATTGGCGATACTGAAAGGAAAAGAGGAGTAAGAGTGCTAAATGTTAAGAGCTCCTAATATGTTGCTGCCACATTCGAGGCTATTTTAAGAGTAATCATTGTAAAATATAGCAGATTAGTAATTATCAGTGTTTGATGATATTTCGCTTTGTCTGTGTACTTACGGATTTTTCATTTGTTTATATTTCAAGATCACTTGTTTAGAACGTTTAATTCCGGTACTTTATACGCTTACTAGGGATCGTCCGGATACCACGTGGCTCGGTCTAGGGGGGAAGGGGGGTTTCGGTAGAAAGCTAGGTTGGGCTACGTTTGGAGGAGGGAGGTTCAGAGCCAGTTAATTACCTCCGTATGTAATTTACAATAGTCTGACAAGAGAAAATAGTACAAAATATCCTTTGGAATCAAAAGGAAAAAGCTACGTACCATGCATGGGGGGGGGGGGGAGGTATACAGGCAAAAACTATGTCAGCATACGTTGGGAGGGGAGGGAGGGGGGTTCACAGGAGGCCAAAATGGAGCTACGTGTTTTGTGGACGTTCCCCTATATTATTAAGCCTACTTGTGCAATTTACCCTTGTCTACACGAAATATCAACGTTAGAAAAAATTTCGCTATGAACGTACAAAATGAATTTATCATCTCGGCTAGCGTCATAAAATTGTTACAAGTCATTTAACATTGTATAAACAAAATAAATTAAAAAAAAACCAAAGGTATGGCGCTGATTTTATGGTTTATGATAATTGAAAACGTGTGACAATTTAATACTCATTAAATTTTCGGTAGAGCAAAATGCCAGTGCCGTTATGTGGGATTCGCACATATGCGTATTTTAATGCAGTCAGTTTAGTGTTGGAAGCCTTTACCGTGTGAATCAGCACTGAACGTAGACCAACAGCACCATCACGATGTTTCATTAAAAAAATAATAATAATAATTATAAATCTCACGTTAGCAAGCTGGAACAAACACTTATAAATTTCCAACTGCTCGCAAATATTGTCAACGTTATATTTGTTCGGAAACTTTTCCGTAATACCTGTGAATAGATGGAAACGTTTATTGACTCTTCCAAGAATCGTATCTTGTCGGCACTCCTCGTTTCTGGGATCAGGGAGAAATCAGTGCTGTATCTTATCTCTCTACGCTTCCTGGTCTCATGTTCATATCGCTTAGGTACTCCTCCCATAGTTAGCAGTAACAAAGATGTGATTGTGAGAAACTAGTGGCAGATGCAAAACAAAAACGAATTTTATTCTCTCTCTCAAATAAACAGTATATTGTACAATTTGTTTAATTTTAATAAATATAGTTGCTTTCCCCTATTTCGAAATGTTAAACCAGCTTTTCTCAAACTGTGGTCCACGAAAATGGAACAGGTGTTTCCCAAGCAGAACATTAAAAATTTAAATCTGATTGATAACGTAAAAAAAAATAATTAGTAATCTGAATACCGTACTGGTACTGTAAAGGCTATAAGGGAAACTTTCTGAAAGGCATAATTATTTCAATGACCAGTAAAATGCTTTTATTTTGATTATATGACTGCATGGTTACTATAATAGTCTACTCACTAAATACATTTCCAGGGAGCAGCGTTGCTGTGATTACTAAGTTAATGGTCGTTTTATGAGTCTTATATACAGGGGGAGGACAAAATAATACGAACACCTGTGAAATAATGGAAAATCTTTATTAATAGGGGGTTGGACCACCCTTTGACTGTAGTACAGATTTAATGGGACGTGGGATAGATGCATAAAGGTCATGGACAATATTTAAAGGTATATTGAGCCTTTTCTCCTGCAGAACGGTCTCTAATTCCGAAAGGCTGGATGGAAGAGGAAATCGGGAACGAAGTTTGGACTCCAAATATTCCCATAAATGTTCAATAATATTCAAGTCCGGAGACTGAGGGGTCCAGGCAAGATGTTCAACTTCATCGTCATGCTCGAACACGCCTAGCAGTCTGGATAGGGGCGTTGTCGTCTTGAAAAACGGTCGCTCTCCAGGGAATACAGTCTGGACAAAAGGATGGACATGATCCCCTAGAATGCTTGATTCTACCACGCAGAATAACGATTGTTTGTGCTTTCGGGCTACTATGCGCTTCAAGACCCGTCTATCCCTATCAGTAAGCTTTGACTTTTGGCCACTGTTGTGCTTTGAAGACGCCGTCTTACCCTCTTTCGTGTACGCTGTCATAACCGCTGATACCGTACTCCTTGCAAACCCCAGAAGGTTTGATGTTTCCGTAACCGATGCTCCACTTAAACGCGCTCTGACAATCATTCCTCTTTGGAATTCTGACAGGTCTGACATTTCAACTTATCACAGACAGTTCGATAGACGCATGCAACGCAGGTGACTGCTGTTGAGAGACTGATACCTAGGTGGCAGACTTCCGTTGCAGGTGGCGCGTCTGTACTGCAGGTAGGAAATACGTCATACTTTTTCTCAGATGTTCGTATTATTTTGTCCTCCATCTGTATATGTCATAAGGAACCGCAGTAGGTGGCGGTAAGTGTTGGTTGGTTTCGTTAATAATACAAACTTAGGTAAGAATTTAGGTCCATATAAGTTAGTGGTCCGTGGAATTAATGTAGACAGATGAGAAACGCTGTGTCAGATTGTCTCTCCCAAGTACTACCGAACGATCATTGTACTGTTGTAAACGTATTTGTGATCAGTTGTCTCCATTTTACCATAGCCAGCTTCAGTTTTGAATCTTTCATTTAGAAGTTGTGATGGTCTCCATTCTCCGGCTCAGAAATTGCACATCACACAAACAGAAGAACAGAAAACACACTTGCACAAAGTTTAAGCCATTCACAGACAGATGGCAAGACCACCTCCTGGGATTAGACTTTCCTTGTCGCCATACATGACGTGGTTCTTTTTCAATGAAAAATGGCACCACTGAGTAAGACAATTCCTCGCTTGATCCGTTACTAATGTCAAGTGTCTCTCTTGCGTCGAGTCACATAACTATTAGTAATAGTAAGTTGCAGATTTTGAATAAACTTCTAGTACAAATATTTAAGAATCTAAACTCGAAAATTGGTTGGATCCTCCCGAAGGAGGTTTTCTTATCCAATGTGTCAGAGGTAAGACCGCCGTTTCCATTCTTCCGGGACCTTAACTTGGAATCCGAACATCGATGTCCTTAAATGCGGGAAAAGGCTGGTGACGAGGAACGGGTTTGAATTCGACCATGGTCTTTTGCAGGGACCACGTGTAACGGTACAAACGCTGATCCTCTGATTAATTAATATTGTCCGTTTTCTCTGAACGTGACCTTACAAGTTCATTATAACATTTATTGCAGATTCGGTTTGAACACGGCCGCCACGGGCAATTACCCGAAATTAAATACTTAGAGTCACTCAAAGGAGCCACAACTACACAAATTAAACAAACTTCCTGGAACACAGTTTTACCTTTATTATTACGCTGAAGTTCACAAAGAAGATACAGCAACCGTCGTAAACCACCAGATATGTAACTCTAATCAGGCTCCGTGAATCTGAAGATTGCGAGGTTCGATTAAGTAGTGAACACGACTATTTGCGATCGTAACAACCGTCACACATTAACAGCACTCAATTTCACTGTCCACAGTTCTCACTCATCCCTGTATTGAACTTAAACTATAGCCGACACCACCACCGAAGCTGTTGTCACGCTTTCTCAAGTTCCTTTCAGCTAACTTACTGTCCATTAGTTCATGGCACAGAAACAACAACCACGAGCGAGCACACTCTTTCACAGTCTCTCGCCATCTTTTCCTTCTTCTAAGATACTCTCCAAGCGGTAAGTATCGATATATCGATAGTCTCGTTACACACGCTGACATTAGCCTGGAGCGATTTTGGGGTATCCATAACCGTAATCTAGATTGTACGACGGGGATTCGAACCAGCGTCCTCTTAAATGCCAGGTCCGCTCACCCTCCAGGCCCGGTGAATCCGAACTACGGAGAGTCCTGGCAATATCCCATTAGAACGAGGCAAAGTCCGTAAATAAATCCTGACTGTACAGGGATTCGAATTCGGGGCCCTGAATTTTGAAGCCGAGTGCCTTGCTCAATGAGCTGTCAAACCAACTCAAACTCTTGTAACACTAGAAGACAAAGGCGGTCTCTGTTGGCTCTAACGACACCTAATCTTCGTATGTTCTGCGTTATGGGCATCAACGAACACATGAGGTTCAGTGCCTAGTGATAAAATCTTTGCTTATACAGATTCGTGCACTTCCGAGTACATCAGATTAAGTTTTGGGGAAACGAAAGTACTGTATTTGTATCTGGCTCTTGAGATCGCAGTGTGTAGACCGGAAGAGGGACCCTACACATGTGCAACGCATTACCGCGCCTGCTTTCTTCACTCTGAGATCAGTGTTGTTGTGTTTGACAATGCCTAAACTTAATACGAAACAGTCTTCTTGCTATAAACGCTTTGTCTTCACATCATTAAGCATTTCAGTCTCATAAACTTTCACACGGAGAGCTCTCTTTTTTTGTATCAGCTAAGCTGTCATTTCGTATACAGAACTCAACTGCTGGGAATAGTGACAAATTATTCGACTGGCAACAAAAGACGAACACGATAATGAACTGAAATGTGGAAAATGATAGTCTGAGCGATTCGGTCATCGTAAAGAACGGGCTTTCCTGAAATCTGCCAGGGAGGTGTAAACTTTTGTCTTCCATTTAAGTAAATGAATATATCCTTGTTTGACTAATTTAAGAAGGTAACAGGCAATTAGTCCTTTGCGAATCGAAGAAAAAATCCGCATCATTGAAAAATTTGAATAAACCGCTTCCGATTGCCGAGCCAGTAGGCAAGCCTCAATGTATCCAGATGTCCAAGTCCTCTCCAATCTTCTCTGTATTATCTACCCCTGAACTAATTATAACACAGAGCAGATAAGAAGTGGAGGTCGGCGTGGGTCGTATGTTATTAGAGTTGTGTTGTGCCGGTCTGGGCTGCCACAAAGGACCGTGACTGGTGCCTGGGGTCATTTGCATTCGACCCCACACGAGTCGTCCGCGCTCGATAATACAGCTGCACAGAGCACGCCGGTTCCGTCAACTACAAGAGTTACGACAAATTCAATAGTAATAAGAGGTCAGCTTAGTCGTCGTGACTATCACCCCGTGGCGTCAGGCGCCTGGTCGTCTTCAACGGGCCGATAGCTGCCAGAGATCCAAATGTAGCGCTGTTAAGGATATCTTTTCTGTTTCTGTAATAATTCAACATATTTTAAATTGAACATCAACAATAAAGAAAAGTATTTGTTTCGTTTAAATACAGATATTTAACACTAGCTGTTACCCCCGACTTCGTACGCGTGGACTTACTAGAATTGAATATAGAAAGCTGTAAATTGAGTAAGAAGTGTCCCAAAAAATACGGAGTCAGCATAATATGACGGGGAAGCCATCACCATATCATTCAAATGCCGGGATGCTTCCTTCAAAAGGCCATGGCCGATTTCCTTGCCATTCCTTGCCCCCATCCTTTCCCGTCTCTAAAGACCTCGCTGTTAGCTGTTTAAGCAGATTAAAAAAAAAAAACCTATCATTCTACCATCGAGCCTGTGTCATGAAGAGAATTAATTTGAAACATGTTTAAAAATAAAAAAAAATCTAAGGTGGGGGAAAGGGAGGTTTAACTGAAGGCAGCTTCAAATTCAGTTTGGTATTTTCTTCTTTTTTTCAGCATGATCATCAGATTCTTAGTTTCTAATAACTTTAGCTGCTCGTGATCTACTAGAGCTACACCTTGAGTCTGCTTTACACCTGCGAGGTATGTCAAAATAGATGACAAAATATATATACTGATGCCAGAACCTTTTCGGTAGACACAAAATAATATTATGGTGCAGCGCAAATCAACATCTATACTAAATAATAAGTTTTGTCTGACTGAGAGAGAAGCAAAACCTGAGCGATCGATGTAACACTACAGACTTACACCCGCATCCGTCTGTCACCGTGCGGTAAGTCATCAAAATTTCATGACAAAAAATGTTATTCAACCCGAAAAAATTATCCTTCATAAAGATACTAAATATTTCCTTATCGAATTTCATCAATATCGGTATAGCCCTTTGGTCGTAAAAATGTAACAGACAGACAGAAACTTACTTTTGCATTTATAATATGATTACTGTAGATCATACACAAACTGACTGTGAGAGAAACAAAGCCTGAACTGCCAATGTAGTAAACGCGTATGGTATTGTTGGGTCCCGGACGTTATAAGTTTAGTTATAAGACGAGCAAATAGTCGTTTCATTTCTACTTACGAAACAACAACTAAATCAACAAATGTTATGCGAAAAATAGGTGGTCAATAAATTGTTGTACAGTGAAGAATATGTCGTGAGATTTAGAACACGTTGTTAAATTAACACTTCGACACTTTTGTAAATTGGGGTACACAACAGAAATGAGTTTTTAATTATCGTTGGTGCTGAACAGTAGGAACGTAATGATTATACTGTTTCCAATCTCGCATTTCTGTCGTAACAGTCATCCTCAGTTCCAGCGAAGACTTGCACCACCAATTTACAACAAAAACATGTTCATACAGAATAACCTTGATTCAAAGGTTTCTCATCGGCCAAGTTCAATACTGTGAGCCATGAGAAGACGTGGGAGGTTTCCAGATTGCTTGCTATATGGCAACTCTTTCTAGCTAGCGAGCTTTGGTTCGAAATGTTCGATGCTGGGCTGTGTATCTATCAAGCGGCGGAGAGAGAAGGGACTGGAGGTGTGAATGATGTGTTGTGTTACCTGAACCACCCAGGGACACACTGTGTAGTACATTATAGTTCAGTCTGGCAACATCTTACACGTAATTCTGCTTTGAACGGAAACATCAAAAGCATTCATTTTTCAGATTTGCAGTAGTGTGTGCTCTGTTAAGCGCCATGTAGTTTCTATTTCATTAATGACGTGAGGTGTTTTTTCCGGAATTCCGGATTCCCTCCCCCCTCTCTCGTGAGATTTGGTTGGACCCCCCCCCCCTATAAAATTACGTGACATTTTGACGGAGACCTCCCCCTCCCCCCTACCAATTGACCTCGCAACTTTTTGAGACTTTTTTTTAGCTCTACCATTCTACAAGAATGTGAAAACCTCACGTGAGATTTCCGTTGACCCCCCCCCTCCCTCCCCCTTGGTAAGGTTTCGTGAGATTTCGCCGGACCCCCCGCCCCCCTATTTCACCTCACGTCATTAATAGACGCTCTCTTAGTTCTAGCACGTCTCCAAGGCTTGAATTTAAACCAAATGCTACGAAGAAGAAGGCAAGTCCGGTGGATGGGGTGTTACCGTCATCAGCTGTTTACCGCTGAACTTCTGTGTGTGACTGTTACAATGATAGTCCCGTCCTTCGCTTCCCGTGATATTTTTTACATTTTTCTCGCCATGTTCTCCTTCAGAGCTTCAGGGAGCGGTCTGGTGACTCATATGGTTACGATGCGCGACTGGGAATCGATAGGTCCTCGGCACCGAGCTTGGTAGGTGAGCGGAGGACACGGATTCGAACCACGGTCCGGCCATCCAGAGTTGGTTTTCCCAATGTTTCCAAAAATCACTCCAGGTTAATTCCAGAATGGTTCCTTCAAAAGGCCATGGCTGAGTTCCTCCCCGATTTTTGTCCCCAGTGCTTTGCCGCTGCTGATGACCGTGACGTCGACAAGGCTTAAAGTCATAAGCAATGAAAAGCCAATGTCGGTTAAAATTTTTTGCTGGCTTTAAGACCGACCTTGACCTCTGGACTATCTCTGCTTTGTTGACGTGAAGATGCTAGGACCCTCCCTTATTCGGATTCCTCTTTAAAGCTGTAAGTCCCCTCTATTACAGGGTTAGGTTAGGTGGCTACAACAGAAACAGATTGCGCACTTTGTCATTACGTCTTTTAAGCTATGCGAAATTTTATTAGCACTTCAGTGAAGAAGAAACTCGTTCTCAATGTAACATCAGTGTAGAAGAAACAGGCTTTCTCGATATGTTTGCTGACATATTATAATCTTCGCGGGTTAGCTGCCGGATTGTGTTGTGTGGCTTTTCATGCTTCGCAGCTGTCGATAGGTTCTCACACTAAGAAGACTGCTTGCTACTTAATGTCAGCATAATATCCGAAAATTCAACTTTCTTAACAGCATCCATCCTTGAATTAAAGTTTTTGACTGTTTTTAAATTGATACTGAAGGTACGTCCATGTTAGCCTTTTCCTTCTCAACCGAGCAGTTGTGGATCAAATATGCTGTAGTTCTTATCATATTCAGTTCTTTGGACACTATTTTGACGCCCTAGCAAGTGATAGACTCGCTGCGTGCAGAAACTTATGGTTGCAGAATGGAAACCCGAACATTAACGACATATTTTGGCGTAATTTATGGATCACGAACAATCTAAAATAATGAATGAACGTTTTCCCGGTGTTAAGACTATGTAAAATATTTTCGGGAAGTGCGTTACTTTGACGCGACGTTTCGAAGCCGCCCTCTGATTTCATCCTCTGGCGAAGATGTGAAATGTGACGTCGCATCAAATTGACGCGGTCCCCCGGTGGGAGGCCCGAGAACATTTTATACACACTCAAGTAAAGTTTATGATTAATAGATTTCCGGGGTATGCCGCGTTGTTTATTTCATAATCTGAACTTTAGGCTGCCATCCTACAGCCTTCGTCAAAGATACTGCTTATGTTGACATTGCAACGAGCTTTTCTTTTTTATTATAAAAAAAAGGAAATTATTAAAAGTCTATTCATTCCTAAAGCATTATCATCAAACAAATTTTTTACTTTTTTTTTTTGTGTTTTTTTTCAAAGTAAATAGTAGAATTGTTAACAGTTACTCTGGTCACTTACATAAGCCGTCACGAAGATACAGCTTTTATGTGATAACTTTTGGCAGATCTGATATCTGAAGTGGAATGACAAAGGTACAAACTTATTTTCTAGTGTTCTTTCTCGAAATTATTGTTGCGAGATGTTCCCAAGTTCCTGTGGCAATCTGTGTATGTGCACTCGGCAGTGGCTTTTAATACTTTGGCAGTTTTGCGACCACTGTTTCTCAGAGCTGATCAGCATTCACACCCTGTCGCTCAGCTCCCCGCGGGCCGCTCAATATCTGCGGGAGTACTCCAGTGGCTGGCAGGAACCCAACAGAAACCGTATCGACTCGCCACGTCAACATCGGGGAAATACTCAAACTGCCACCTTAAATGCAGACTTAATTGCTTCAAGATAAAGAGAGTTTGAATTGTTCCTGCAAGAACCAGCGTGCTGGTCTCGCGTTGTAAGGGTCGCCGGTTCGATTCCCGATTAGGGCAGGGGCGTTTTTTTTTAATCTTGTGATGCCTGTATCTCGTTAAAAAAATATACTGTCAAAAATTATTCGTATATATTGACAGAGTTACACAACTCTGGAGCTATCTGCGGGATAATACTAAAATGATAATGATAAAGAGAAATCTAACTTCACAAAATTACTTCACCTACTTGTCTATCATATAACATCGTAGAGCAATTCCAGGGGAACAAAAACATTCCTGCGTTTCGTAGCCTGAATTTTCAGGAAAATAAATAAACGCAAATGTTATTTTTACTTCATTGGTCGATTTATCAGCCAGCTACAGATAGAAAATCGCAATTTTAATTTTTGATTTGGAACTTTCCTCAATGAGATAAAAAATTAAAATTCACAATTAAAAACTTTTACATTCTTCTAGCACTAAATTTTATTATTCCAGTAAAGAGTATGCTGCTGTAAAATGTGAGAAAAATTGTATAGTCAATATAACCATTGGCACACTCAAAAAATATTTTTAAACAGGCCGATGTTTATTGAAATTGTAACAAAACTGAAAGTTACCGCCATAAAAATGATTTAGTTGGTAAATATCTTATCTCCTCGATTGTAAATCCTGCCGTTCCAGAAATTTTTTAAAGAATTTGTATTTTGTCGTGGCAGTTGCTGTGAAAGATTAATAGATTTTGAGAAGTATTCTGAAAAGTTTAGAGTATTTTTCGTGATGCGGTAAATAAATTTGAAACGCAAACGAGTAATGACTTTATGTTATAAAGACATGTGTTTCAAAAATAGCAGCGTGGTTTTGTGTTTGGTAGCATCTATTAAGAAATAATTAATTAAAATCTCATCTTAGTTTTTTTTAAAAAGTTCTCCGACTTTAATTTATAGGTTTTACTATGTAACTGATTTTTTTTAAAAAAAGAAGTTAATGTTAATTTACATAAACTTAAGGGAATGAAACGTTTTAAAAACATAAAAAAATTTCCTCAGATAATTGATTGTAGTTTCTTTCATATTTTGTCTATGTTTAGACTTGGAACTCATATTTTAAATGTGGATGTGTTGTGTTTCCTCGTTATTCTTCCGAGCCATTAATTTTCCTGCTATTTCTGAAGTACAGTAATGCAGGTTGGGCGGAAAGTGGACTTTACCGAGCTAACTTCACGTTTCGCCAAGCAGGTAGACACACACAAAACAGACTAATTTACATACACAAAATAAATTTTGTGTATTAAGTTAAATTTGATGAAGACTGTTTTAGTGCTTTGGGATACACAATATTTTTGATCTTCTACAAAAGTATACGTGTGCAAAATTCCATCGAAATCGTATAAAAATTGTGGCATTTTCAAAAATTAAATGGAGTATTGGGGAAGAACGGTTGGGTTTTTGTAAACAAATATAGACATTATTTTACTCTTTGCTTTAAAATATACATATGAAAAGTTCCATCAAAATCGGATAAAAAGTGTGGTTTTGTCAAAAATTAAGGAAAAGGGTAAAGGGGGAGTTGGGTTGGGTTTTTGTAAATCAAATGTGGACAGCATTTTTCTCTTTATATGCAAAATCCGATAAAAACTGTGGGTTTGCATAAAGAACATTTGCAAAAATTACAGGGGTAGATGGGGGTGGGTCAGAAACCACCACAGGCGAGCCCACAACAGCTCACGAAAGTTCCATCGCAATCGAATGAAAAGGAACGCAAAGAAGACGAACAAACAAACAAAAATTCATTTTTATATATTATTATTCCTCTTCTTAAGATAAATATACTTTATTTTCTTACGAATAAGTTGGCAACCGTTGTTGGATGACGGAACGTTTTGGAAGCGCGCGCTGCTACCCGTGCAGTTGCCGGTGCTGCCGCCAGAGGCGCTGCCCGCGACGCGCCGCCCGCCCGCCGTGATCTCAGTGTGCTTGCGGCAGCCGGCGTGATAGGTTGGTGTTGTGTGCGTGTTCGGGTGACAGTCGTAGCAGCGGCATGTGCGCCTGACCGACGCGGTCAGTACCGTGTCGCCGTCGTCCTCGAGTTGTGTGGTAGTGGTGCTGTGACTTTTTTTTCCGAGATGAGCGGCGCGGCGCCGACTAGCAACGGCGTGGCGGGCTCGTCGCCCGGGTCGAGGGCCACGCCCGGCTCGTACATGTACACGAGCAGCTCCAGCCTCCTGCGGTCCACGACAGGGGAGCGGGCCGTGGCGAGAGCCGTACCGCCGCCCACGCTGCCCAAGTACGCGTCCGTGGGCGGAGTGGGTTCGGGCGCGGGACAGCCCTCGTCCTTCAGGTTGGCTAGCCTGGACCGGCTGGCGCACAGGCAGAGGCTCTTCGAGCAGCCCGACGCCAATCTGCAGCAGCAGCAGCCGGCCGCTCCCGCCCAGCAGCAACAACCGCAGCCGGTGAGTCGATCGAGGGATCGATAGTGGGCCGGGGTGTACACCTGCGTGAGATGAGTCATCGCAAACCAGCTCCGGAAAGCCGGTGGGGCGGCTGCGCTGGCGGCATCTCTTGTGTACACAGTACACACCGCTCAGATAGCCGGCTTCCCTACTGACAACACAGGCCTCACCCTATGTAATTTGAACCACCTCAGAAAGAATTGTCCTTTTGTTATGAAAATTGGTACGCACCTTCCTCGAGATATATAAAAAAATTCTGTACGTTACAAACATCAAATATATACTAAAAGAGTAAAATCGAGGTCTGTTGGAGATCGTGATTCCGCTACGATAACATTAAATAATATCGCTGCCGCAAGACATATTATTTTCAACCAGAAATTAGGTTGTAATACAGCCTGGACCAGCATGAAACCGTTAAATATATTTCGGAAAGAATTTCTAGCGGAATCTTGCGTTTGACCACTGCAGTATTATGATGCCAACCCCAGGCGGAATCGCAATCTCTAGTAATCCCTAAAATCGTTCGAAATATGGGCAGTTCCTACAAGTTATTATGCAAAAAATACGTATTATTACTTATTTATGTTCCTTGTAGCTGTTTCTCAGGCTATATTTTTCGAGAACAAAATGAATTCCGCGTCTACATGTATCGGCACACAAACGTTTATAAATGTACAACATTGAGCCACGATAGCAGACATGATGTACGACAGATTAAGTTCTGAACTGTCTACAACATTAATAATCATACATTTCCCATTTAACAATCCGCTTAAAATGACACGTCATTACTACCGGAGAGGTGTGCTCTGGTTGAAATGCAGCCTGGACAACAATGACAACTACGGAAAAATATCAACAATGTTAGCGGAAGTTGTGGTTACGTTGGAAGGCGCTTGGACCAGAATGAAAAACGAAGCCGTATGTAATTGTAACTGGTTTCGTGGTATGAGGTTGGCTGTCATGCGAAATGCATTAGATTAGTAATGTCGTTGACAGTTAAATTATTCATCTATGGTGCAAAATGTCCATCGTCTTTCAATGCTGTAGCGCCAATAACCCAGTCGTTGACACGCCCTAAAACAACAACAACATCAACGCTGTACATTATAAATGCTTTGTGTGCCGATACTTCTTCCCAACATGTCACATGGATGCAGAATAACATTTTTTTCATCCCTTCTTTAAAAGCAATATGCATTGACAACATGTCGCATGTTTTGATGGTTCATTGTTTCTATTGTTAGATTTCTTTCTTGAAATTTTGTTATGTTCTTACCTAAAGAGAAGAGCAAATAACTTTTCCTGAAAGTACTATCTTCTATTTTGCTGCATCATATCGCATGTACTAACGAACCCGAAATTAATGGCGTCATAGGCGTGGCAACAAATACTCGATTCTTAATTCAAAATTGTGTATGAGAAGCAACATAACAGATGTGTGTAGATATAAGCTAAAAATATAATAAAACACTGTAGCATATAACCGACAAAACTATACTTAGCACAAATTCTGATTAAATATGTCAAATACGTACGCTGAGATAGCTCAGTTTGTTTACTGTCTGGGATTTTAACCTAACCACCTGCAGTCCTCTGCAGAAGCGTCGATAAGGGCCAAGAAGTACTTAACAAGCAAGATTGTATATGTCCCATTGATTGAGCAGTTGTTCTGCATTCACATCATATTCTATTTGTTCAGCATTGCCATGGACTAAGACGATTTGTTCTGCTCCAGAGATATTAATATCGTGGTGTTGCGGCCTTCAAGGACCTTAACCTCATTCAGCTTCTTCCGCCATTCTGTTTGATATTATTTTCGAACTTTTTTTATTAAATTCAAGGCAAAACATTGGAGTTTGGCGACATATATTTTCTGCATCTTTTGTAAAGTCGTCTACTTGCCTAAAGTTTGCTCTCTTTCTTACTGTTACTAATCAATTGAATCTAATCAATTAAAATCTTGGTGCTGTTTAATTCCACGTTAGGGAGCGTTCATAAACCACGTAGCTCCATTTTGGCCTCCTGTGAACCCCCCTCCCTCCCACGTAGCCCTACGTGGCTTTTGCCTCTCCCCCCCCCCTCCCCCACGTAGCACTTAGCTTTTTTCCCTTTTGATTCCAGAAGCCATTTTGTACGGTTTTCTCTTGTCAGACTATTGTAAATTACATACAGAGATAATTAACTGAGGGAAAAAATATTCACAGCTGTTGTGAGTTCAGTTCCTCATTTTAACTGTGAAAAATTTCATGAAAGGAAAGCTACGTGGCCTGGTTCGGAGCCCCCCCCCCTCCCCCCACGTAGCCCAGCGTAGCCTTCCAGCTAACCCCTCCCCCCCTGGACCGAGCCACGTAGTTTGTGCACGGTCCCTTACCGGCGGTACTATTTTGCTGACTTAATAAGAATGAAAGATATGCTGTCTTAAAATTTGTTCTTCAGATTAAAGAAAATATTGAAATTTTCGTGTGATATCACTCGAAAGTTTCAATATTTAAGAGAAAAGTAAATTAGTTAATATGATTTTCTAAGAAAAAGCCTTATTTAATAGTATCTATTTAATCCGATGCGTTGACTTGGGTAGAATTAATTCATGATATTTGTCCAAAAACATTGGAGCAAAGAAAGAAATTCTGACAGTATCGTAAAGTAGGTGCTTTCTCTACCTATCGAAAAATGGTACTAACGTCTTGAAATTTAGATTAAATTTGCTTTGATATGATGTCTTCTTAACGTTCTATAGAAGTCTATAGAAATTAAATTGATGTTGATTTTCTTATTGCGAACCCATAGTCTTCCCTATTGCAGCAATAAGAAATGTTTCTAGTGTACAAGGCGAAAGAAAATGTGATATGTTATATCAAACAGTAACCATTCGAACTTACTAGCGAATAGTGGATGAGCGGTAGCGCTCTGTTCACGCATTCAGGACGTGGGTTCGAATCCCCGTCCAGCCATCTAGATTTGGGTTTTCCATGATTTCACCAAACCACTACAGGGAATGCCGGGATGGTTCCTTCAAAAAGCCATGGCCGAATTCCTTTCTGTTCATTGCCCCGGTTCATTCCCTCCTCAAATGAACGTTACGTCCGCAAGGTATAAAGACAGAAGCAAAAAAAAAAAAAAAAAAAAAAAAGAGCCAGCGACTTGTTTTGCTTCTTCTCATTGATGTCATATCCGATTCCGGGCTTAGGCGGTTAACATGTAGGATATACCGTTCCATGGGAACTTTCTTTACTGAGCGTTGTAGGTGAACGGTTAACGTTCTGGCTTCACATTCGGGAGGAAGCGGGTTCGAATTGCCGTCCGGGCATCCAGATTTGGATTTTCGGTGATTTCACCAAATCACTCCAGGCAAATGCCGGGATGCTTCCTTCAAAAAGCCACAGCCGATTTCCTTCCCGTTCCTTGTCCCTAGTCCCATCCCGCCTCTAACCATCTGTAAAACTATTCACATGTCAGATTTGTGTCATTTAGTTTGGTAAATAAATTCATGTCTTTTTGTGAACCCATTTTTTTATATGTTGTTGTAACCCCTGAGACGTGTCATGTGCGAGGCTCAATATTAATATGTTGATAGAGTAAAAAATCAAGTAGTTTCTATTGCCGACTCCGTACAGTGCGCCTAACAAGTTTTGACGTAGAGCCACCACCACGAGAGTACTACACACTTCTTTAGTTACAGCTCATAGTATAAAAAGTTTCCGCTGAGCGTGTATGTAGTTTTGTTCGTCTCATTTTGTTTCGTGATTGGTATTTTCTCATTGGTTTCAGACGGTATGTTCTGTACGGGGGGGGCTGCTTCATTACCCCGCTTGGCTGCGGTTGTCAAAACAAAGGGCGCGGCGAACCTCTCAACGGGTCGCCCTTCACGACCCTGCTGCCATAATAAAGAGCGCAAACCCTTAACGGTCCCTACCACGCGGTCGATACCTAATACTTTTTGGCTTTCGCTCGTGTAAACAAATACGAGGTTGGATCAAATATAAACGGGATTTAAAAAAAAAATACCATAGCAAATGAACCAAGTACATACTATTACTCAACATAATCTCCTGCTTTAGAAATACATTTCCCCCCCCCCCCCCCCCATCGGAAGCTTTTTGATGTCGTCATCGCAAAAGGAAGGGGGTTGCGTCAGTAGGAGAGCGATCATAAACGACATAGCTCCATTTTTGCCTTCTGTGAACCCCCTCTTCTCCCCCCCCCCCCACCCTCGTAGCTCGACAAGGCTTTTGGCTTTACCGCCCCCCCCCCTTCCGCGTGCCACCTAGCTTTTTCCCCTACTGATTCCAGAAGACATTTTGTACCGTTTTTCTCTTGTAAGACTATCGTAAATTACATACGGAGATAATTAAATGACGGAAATAAATATTTACATGCTTCTGTGTGTTCTGAACCTCATTTTAACTGTGACAAATAATATGAATGAAAAGCTACGTGGTCTGGCCCGGAACCCCTCCCCTCCCCCACGTAGCCCAGCATAGCTTTCCAGACAACCCCTCCTCCCCTGGACCGAGTCACATAGTTTATGGACGCTCCCTAGCCAGTTGTGCACGAAACCCTCCACCGCGTTGTCTTTAAATCGCCGGCCTCCCAGTGCTTCTTTCAGTGGTCCAAACAGATGAAAATCACAGGGAGATAGGTCAGGGCTGCAAGGAGGATGATCAAGTGATGTCCAGTGCATCGTCTCCAATTTTGCCGGAGTGAGAGCTGCAGTATGGGACCGTGTGTTTTCATGGAGAAGAATCTCTTGTCGGCTGATAGCGTCTTTTTTCGGTGATAAGCAAGCTTAACTTCCTCTAAAAGGTTGCAGAAGTGTGTTGAATTCACAGATTTGCGAACGTGCCAACTTCTGTTCCACAGTCAAAAGATTAGGCACCAATCCATCAGGCACTTTACGGGTCCCTCGGTCCTTTGTGATGATGGCTTCAGTGCTTCCATAACGTATTCCGACTCCACAAGAAACCTCAGTTGTGCGAATATTCTGCTCTGTAATGCTGGTCCGTGTACGACGATCCTGTCTCTCATTAACTGCCCGAATCAAAAATGGGAGGAAACTAATTGCACACCATCATTTAAAAAGTATAATACAACAAACATTTTTGATAATTTTGTTGATCTGAAAAGAAGTTTGTGTTTCTTTGGTCTCTGGTGATGTATTGCTGAGCTGACTGCAAGGAAATCGAATCCATAGAAATTTTTTGTTTTTGTTTATGGTTTTGTTATAATTACAACAGATATGACAAGCACTTAGAACACTTGGGTTCGTACATTGTAAAACAAATGTTGAATATCAATGAAGTTTTATCGACAATCAGTCACGAAGATGATTTTTTTCCTCAAGACACTGAGTTAATACGCAGTATTCGCCACTTAATGATTGTCAGGTTGTTCTACACCGAAACATTGTCATCTTACTTTCTTACTTAGCCAGGTTGATCAACTTACGGAATGGGCAAAAACACTTGCTGGGTTAGTTGCGACTGTGGTTGGTACCTTAACGAGTGACTTGGGTCAGCGGTAACGGACTTGCCCCCCATTCCGGATGAGGCGGATTTGAATCTCCGTCCTGCCATCCAGATGTCGGTTTTCATGGCTTCTTCACATCAGGTAAATGTCAGAAGGTTCCTTCAAAAGGCCATAGCCGGATCCTTACCGTTTATTACCTCCCCCCTCCCAGTCTTTTACCGCTCTAATCACCTCGACGAGACGTAAAGACAGAAGCAAAGAAAGGAAATCCTTCGTACGATCTGCAAAACGGATCTAACACTGCTTGTAAACTCGAAATATTACCAGCAGTAGACTCCCAGTAAGCAGAAGTTGGACAACTTGAATTACTTGCTATCGAAATTTTTCGACACAGTGTACTGTGTAACGGTTCTCATTTTTGGCAGTTAACTCTGAGACTACGATATGCAGTTAAGATAGTGCCAGTACGCAGCCAGTAAAAAAACGCCTGTTACCAGGTTATTATTACTACCCGAGATTTTAGGCGATGAAAATTGTCTATGATGTCTACGGTTTTTCCATTTTGCTGAGGGATTTGATTTTGGCCTTTGTTATTCGACGCTTCCTTTACCGGAGTGGACAGAGTCTGGTAAGTGAGCGGTAACGCTTGGGCCTGGCATTTGGGGTGACGCGGGTTCAAATTCCCGTCCGGCCAACCTGACTGGGGTTTCCCGAAATCACTCCAAGCGAATGCCGGAACTGTTAGTTTTTATGTGCCTTCTGTTCCTTGCCTGCCATCCTTCTCCGGATTTCATGACCACGACATCGACGAGCCGTCAAGTACAAAGTAATTTTTTTGTTTTCGTTTTTCTGTCATCAATCTCTCTACTGGTTTGATGGAATACTACAGCCTTTCCTATCTTGTGCTAACCTTTTCATCTCGGCACACCCCTTACAATCCACGTCCTCAATTATCTGCTTCATTTACGTATTGTAATCTGTCTTCCTCTGCAGTTCTTGCCTTCGGCTGTTCCCGCCTCTGAGAAATTAACCGATCCTGCATGTCTCAAAATATGACATACCATCCAGTCTCTTCTTTCTGTAAGACTCTTCCACAAACTTCTTTCCTCGCCCATCATTTCCAAAATTCGTTCGTTTCGTACATTATCTGTCCACTTAATTTTCAGCATCCTTCTATAACACCACATTTCAAATGGTTCAATCCTTCTATAACACCACATTTCAAATGGTTCAATTTTCCTCTTTTTCGGTATTCCTAAAACCCATGCTTCGCTGCCATAAAGTGCTCTGCTCCACACACAGAATTTTAAAAAGTTCTTCCTGAGTCCTGGATTGATATTTGAAACTAAAATATTTCTCTATCATGAAAGTTATTCAGCTTTTAACATCATTCCTGCTTCGGCCATTGGTTGTAATTTTACTTCCTAAGTACGAAAATTCACTAACTTCTATCGCATCCGACCTTATTTTTATACCTATTTAATCTACTATTATTTGTATCATTTCTGCTACATTTCATCATTTTTGTCTTTCTTTGGTTTATATTTAGCCTAAAATCTATCTTTTTTTTTAACCTGCTTAACGTCTCTCTAACAGCGAGGTCTTTAGAGACTGGAAAGGATTGGGGGGGGGGGGGGGGCAAGTAATGGGAAGGAATTCGGCCATGGCCTTTTGAAGGAAGCATCCCGGCATTTTCCTGGAATGATTTGGGAAACCATGGAAAACCCAAATCTGGATGCCCGGAAGAGGATTCGAACCGCCGTCCTCCCGAATGCGAGGCCAGAACGTTAGCCGTTACACCACCACGCTCGTTTTTTTTGTTCATGACAGTAACTTCTCAATATCCTCAGCCTGTTCCGCTAACAAGACAATGTCATCAGCATATCATAGCATACTGATTTTTTTCTCTTGAACACTTATGCCACATTCAAATCTTTCTTCCACTTCCTTTATTGCTTCTTCTACAAGTTGAATATTAATGGCGTCAGACTACAATCTTATCTCACGCCCTTTTTAACTGATGCGTGTCTCATGATTCTCGACTTTCATTATAGCATTATATTCTTATAAAGATTATATTCTTCTATTTTAGACCCGAATTCTTTAAAATTTTAAACATCTTTTCCCAAAAGCTTGTTCTAAATCAACGAATCCCATAAATGTATATTTTTCTTGATCCGCTCTTCAAGTATTAATCTTAAGGCCAAAATCGCTTCTCTTCCACCGCGGTTTTTCCGAAACCCAAACTTATCTTCACCTACTATCCTTTTTCCATTCTTCTATATATTATTCTGGTCAGTAATTTTATAGAAAAAATATCGAAGAGGAAAGAAAATCGCTGTTGATGATAATTCTTAGTTATGACTAAGTGTGGAGAAAGTTTTGGTATGGTTGTGTAGAGTTATTTGTATTGGCCAAAGAACCAATGAAGCTCGAGGATTCGCAGATATAAACCAACGCGGAGTGGACTGGCTGACTGGTTGTGTACACGTGATAAGAAGTGCGACGAGGACGATCCTCCCTGTCCCTTTAGACGGCCAGGAGCAGGACTGAGTGACGTATTAGACTGGTTTCTTAACTTCAGACTGTTTTCATTCATCATTTTATACTTGACGACTGTGTCACTCAGTTGACACGAGCATCGTGTGACTATTTTTTTAATACCTGACCTCGCAGGAATAGACTTCTAAGCTTTCATCAAAATGTTGAAGAAGTGGAAAAAGAAAGTAAGTTCAGTGCGAATTTTAATTTTGTGGTAAAGTCGCTTTACTCTAAATTGAACGGGAAATTGTTCATCCTGTTTCTTAGATCTTCAAATTGCTATTGGTTCTAATCTTGAGGATGCCGCTAGAATTGTGACAGGGATTGATTTTACGTACAGCAAAGATAAAACAATTTTGTTGATACATCCCGCCAATTACTGCATGAGCATTATTTACAAGGCATAATACCAATCACGTGTTTGATTAAATTCGCAGCATTTCATATTTTAATTTAATTTGAAGATCTGTACTATTAGGAGCATATCAGTATGTTGTAACTTCTAGTCAAAACTACAACGTCCTCCTATTTTAATCCTAGATAAGCCACCAATTTAAATTCTCAGTTAGTTATAGATTGTACTATGAAATAATTTTCAACAATACCAACAATATTTTTAGTGTTTTCACACACAGATCACTTGGTATATATGACATCATTGTGACGTATTCAGTCTGCACGTACCAACACAGTAACAGCTATAGATATGATCTGAAAATTGAATATCTGCAATATCGTGCGTTATTCACTTTGGTCCAGGCTGCATTACGATCGAAACGTATATTTATAAAATATGATTTCGTCAATCATTGAGTTTATGTTGTAATGCAGCCTGGACCATACGTCACAATGTCATATATACCACGTGATCTGTGTGTTTACTGCGCGAGACCGCAGCGGTATCCCCATCTTGATATTACCCGAATCTTTCTTGGTTTTGGTACTAGTAGTTCTCTCTCTCTCTCTCGTAGCAGAAGCTCCTCTGTAGAATCTAATAAATGGCTAGTTGACATGAAGTATCAGCATTGCTCCAGTAATCTGTGGGGGATAATGAAACTCCGTGTTTTTTCTTGTTTGAGGCAGACTGCCATTATGAAAATGTAATGATACAATATAACACGGGGAAAAGTAGATTCAGTGGTATCTTAATGCCTCTGTACAACCGGGAAAATTTACCAGTTAGTCGGTTTATATAGAAATCTGGGATGGTAGAAATGACACGTTAAATGTTAACACGTGTCAAACATGTTACTTGCCGAAATCTAATGCACAGGTTGCTTAACGTTTGTTTTTCAGGAAAGTCGCCACCCATTTCGATTTCCAGGTAAAGATATATTTGTACAGAAAAATATTTCCGTTTGGCCGTCGTAACCTGGTGACAGGGTTTCTATTGGCTGCCATTTCGCCCCTGTAGTAGCCGCCTTAATCTATCCCGGCAGTCCTTCCGGCTACAGGGGACATACAGTTTAACGTGGAATCCGAACCACGGAAGCGTTCTGGCGTACTTCACATTACACAGCAAGCTGTCCAGAGGTGAAGATGAGGTTAAGATCCTATGAGAATCCCCGCCGAGACAAGCATTGGAACCGGGGACCTTTCGATCTCCAGTCAGTCGCTTTAACCACTCAGCCAGACCGCTCGTTGTACAGAAAAGGATCGCAAATTTGCTCTATTTCATAATCCGCAGTATCTTTTATCTCTGGCATCTAGTTCATAGTAATTATGCATGGCATCCAACCTCTTACGCTAAAATGGATTGCACGTAACTGAGCGTGCATAAACCACGTAGCTCCATTTTGGCCTCCTGTGAACCCCCTTCCACCCCCCCCTCCTCCCCGTATCACGTAACTTTTTTCCCCCTTTTGATTCCAGAAGACATTTTGTACCGTTTTCTCTTGTCAGACTATTGTAAATTACATGCGGAGAAGGGAAATAATATTCACATGCAGTTGAGTGTTCAGTTCCTCATTTTAACTGTGAAAAAAATGTTATTAAAGGAAAGCTACGTGGCCTGACTCGGAAACCCCCCCCCCCCTCTCTTGGGCCGAATCACGTAGTTTGTGCACGATCCCTAAGATGTTATTCCTAACGCCAGCTACTACGGTACGATAATTTTTGGTCCGGGGGCTGTGTGTACGTGATATCTTTGACGCTCCGTTCTACTAGCGCGCTTGACTTCTTTGTATAGTACGCAGCTACTTATCTTGATAAGCAGTGTTACATTGGTTTCGTCCGAATGTATGTAGTGTAATGACAGCGCATGCGCGTGGCGGCGTATCGGTCGATGCCTCCCGCTCGTGCGTACTCCCCGCGCGTAGTGCGTACGGGAGGCCAGCTGGGCGTACGTAGTACCAACGTCCACCACCGTAGTTTAGGCTGCATACAAATTGCTGGATAGTGAAACAGTTCTGCATCACTCTCGCCGTCTCTGAAATAGCTTCAAACCACCTCACATGTTACCGAGGCTGGTGGATGAAGGATAAACTTACGGGCCTGACATTCGGAAGTTCGTTGGTTCAAATCCCCGTCCGCCCATACAGAATTTCGGAGATACACTCCATGGTTTCCCTAAATTACTCTTGGCGAATAGTGCGATGATTCCGTCTAAAGTCCCATTCCTCGCTTCCGCAGTAAATAAATCTTCGGTTTTGCTGATAGGAAAAATAGTCAAGCTGACCGATTTTAGAAAAAGTAACAAGTTAGCACCTACCCGACTGGTGCTGACTGTCGAGATTAATACTTCAACTGAATGATGATTAAGATCGAGATTATTTTTATTTTTTTAACACAATCACTGTTTTCTGTATCGTCTCGACAACTTTAGAGCTTCCTAGATAATATTACAATCATCCTATAGGAATTGGTAATTGCGACGAACATAGTGGTAGGTGATTGGTAACGACTAACGGTCGGGCGTTGTATTGGATAGTAGAGAAGGGGTGGGTTCAAACTCCCTCCGTTAGCCAAGATTTCGATCTTCCGAAGACAGAGATTAGAAAATATGAAGCAGATAATTGAAGACCTGGGTTGTAAGGGGTATGTAGAGATGAAGAGGTTTGCTCAAGATAGGAAGACTGATGACAGCAAAAAAAGAAAAGTTTCACGAATTCACTCCAAACCAGTGCCTGGATGGTTAATTGAAATAATGCTATAGTCCAGTGTTTCTCTTTTTTTTTTTCAACCCGAGGACCAGTAAATAGACAAAAATAATGCTACGGACCACTAACTTGAGTGGCCTTAATTTGTTTACCCTGTGTAATACCTATCAACATATGGGCATATTGCATTGTACCATCTTTAACATAATAAATATAAAGGCATGTTTTAAATTCCTACGGAAACATAGTTATGAAATTTGAAGTAAACTATTAAAAGATAATTAAATATTTACCAGACTGTTGATATTGAATAACCAAATCAGTAATGTCGCTGTAGGTAGTGTGCTACGGTCACAGTATAAAATAAAAGGAACAAGACAACTTTCGTTGTTCGTTACTTCACCACTGTTATAATACCAAGTCTACCACGTACCATAGTTCCTCAGACCTACAAGGCCTTCAAAAATGGCCATCAACTTATTTCTAAAAGGAATGACACACTCCTTGATGCCGACTGGAAATGTGTGTAATGAATAGGCTATTCTAGGAACAGCCTTCCGTGGTTCGGATTCCACGTTAAACTGTAGGTCCCAGAGGAAAGGAACTGGCCGTCCTACCTCTGACACAATGGCTTAGTATGCCTCCTTCGGGAGGATCCAACCAACCTTCGGGTTGTGGACTAAGTTAAGTTTAAGGAACAGCCTATATAAGGATCCTACCCGTATATCCTGAAACTGACAGATTTTTTGCCTGGTCATTGAAATATTCATGGTGTATAGCAGATACTCGCTTATAACATTACACAGTTCGTGTAAGGTGTCTAATTATCATTCTGCCTGTGGGCCACCTGTATCATCAGTTGGCAACGGCCCTTGGTTTGGGAAACAGTCATAGACGAATGTCTTCTCGTTCCTTGCACCGTCTCCTCGGCGAACCTTAAGAACAAAGTAAAGGGAGAGAGAAAGTGAGAAATAGTGATAAAAGTTGTTTATGCACGTTTCGTGTTAAACGGTAACAGCAAAGATCGTAGATAATATAGAAAGCTACACCAATTAATCGTCGAGGAATTACTGACTCAATATGCGCCTTATCGGATACCGAGAGGGGAAAAACGATCTGGAAAAAGCATAATCTAGTAAGAAGTGGTCAAGGCAGGTGTAATGCGACGATGCATTACTGGGAACTTTGAAACTCTGCCGCCTTCGACTGTGGAGCCTCTGAGTATACAGTAGGACTTATAACCGTGCCCTTTCAAATACCATAATTATCGCTCACATTTTTTTTAATGCACCATCTGCGGAAGAATGGCTATGGAAGCTAGATGTATAGCTGTCACTGGTGGACGCTCTGTGGAAGTTATATTTTAACTGTTACTTTTTTTTAAAAAAAAAATAGTTGTTGCCAAACGATACGAAAAATGATCGTTCCGTATTTATCATTGGCAGAAACTCAATCCCTCCCAGAATAAATCTTTAATACAGACTGAAACTGTTCTGATGATGACCGAGCTCGCTGGGTGAGCGGTAATGCTTGGCCCTGCCAATCGACTCCATGTCAGACGATTCAGATTTCGATTCCCGGAATCACACCAAGACGATTCCTCGAAAAGGACGAGACCAAACACCTTCCTGTTTCTACCCCCTCCTCCGGTTACTCTCCTACCTCTAATCACATCGACGAAGAAGAAGAAGAAATTACTGGTGGCTGTTACTGTGAAAACTTTCTGAGCAGTATAGCAAAACAGTGGTACATATGCGATACATCGATTCTGTTTTTGTGCATTGCAAACAATGAAAAAACAAAATATGGATTGTCGAATGCCAGGCTGAACGTTATAACAAAGAATGTTCTGTATGCATTCCTCGTCTACGTATTCTTTAGATGAAGTCAACGAAGGGGGTTAGTTTTTGATGCAGGTTTGTGCACCATTTCTTCGAGAACTGTTTAGGAACTGGTCTAGTTCCGAAGACGTGCCTTACGTTTTGGCCAGCGCAGGGGTCGTGGTGGCGGTCGAGTCTATTGTGCACGAGGCTCTTGTTGTGGTTAACGGGGTTAGCACTTCCTGGCGGGCTCGTTAAGGTGTTCCGCTCATTTCTCCTGTACACTTGCTGACCGTTACCGGGACCGAAAGGAAACGAGGATTGTGGGCTAAGCTTTGTTTGAACGCGACCTATCGCAGAGCGTTTGTAGTGCGCGTATAAGTGCTGCTAGACAATTAATATATCAAAGTGGAAAGCTCAGTTCTATTTTGCAATAGATCGTTGATGTTGCTTCCGTAACCGTTATGGTGTGTTCAAATTTTCGTGATTTCTGCCTCTACATGAAAGTTGAAAACTGACTGTACACTCCACTCTTGCCTAATTTCTTTAATAATAGCTGAGGTGGTTGTGTAACTTCGTTATAGCCCTACGACCTATCTGAATATTATGAATTGTTGTCCTGTCAAGAAATTTCTTTAAGAATTTGAAAATATTGTCCTATATAACATTATCTAAAGCAAGTGTTGTCACAGGTGGTGTGCTAAACGTGGAAGTTTTATTTCCGTGGACGGCTTGACTGCTGTCTATCCCGTGAAAGTCTTCTTCGTATGCCTGCCACGATGGACCGAGCTGGTTCAGGGGTAGTGCTTGGACCTGCCGTTCGGGAGGACGCGGATTCAAATCCCCATCCGGCCATCCATGATTCGGTTTTCCACGGTGCCCCGATATCACTCTACGCGAATGTCGGGATGACTGCTTCAGAATGCCATGGCCGAATTCCTCCCTATTCCTTGTCTCCAGTCCTTTCTTAAAGCAGTGTTTTTTTTCATATTACAAAAAAAATCCATCGAACAAGCCAAAAAAAGGTGAACGCTACTTCTGACAACAATAAAGACTAGCGATTGAGCTGTCAGACGAGGCGGCGACTTGGTCACGTGACCGCCACAATCGCACTGTTTGCGATGAGATTGAACATGTTCAAATCAAATCGCTGCTATTTTTGATAGTTTCTAGTCGAGTTAGTAGAAGCGATTACTTTGTCACATGAAGCGATTAATCTCTGCTATTCAAGTAGCAGCGACAAAAATCGCCCCGTGTGACCGAGGCGTAACTCTAATGATCTCGACGTCGACGAGGTGAAGAATTCTTTCCTTCTGGAGCGAATTAGATGAACTGTGAATGGCTGAATCAGTATTCGTGGATGCTAACCATTGCCTGGTTGGGTACTACAGCAAATGTTTAATGAAGCGTGGTTTGTTAGCAGTGCATATTAGCTGCGGTCCCGTTTATTAGAGAGCGCGGACATAGCTACCTGCACGCGGCCGGAAGCTCACGCAGGTGGTGACCGCCGCTAAAGGCAGGCAGGCGTTGAGTCCCCAGGTAGAGTGTAGGCACCTGCGCGCTCAGTCGAGTACAGCATGGGGCCGGTGGTGCAGCAGGCTGCGGGCAGGACTGTCATAGAGCTGCAGTTCCCGGCGGTAAGCAAAGTAGTGCTCCTAGGAACTTAGTTGCAACTTTCAACTAAAAACATTGTTCAGTCCTGCGAGTGGAACGCTACCGATTAAAAACTAATATTAACCTTATTCTGCCTGCCGGATCTTTGACTAATCGGGACCACCGTAGAGAAAAACGTGCAAGCACGAGAGAGGAGCCCATCAGATTCCACCAGATTAGTGTCTGTTCAGGGGCTGCAAGACTTTCTCCATCTTTCAATGGTACTAACCTCTTGGGATTTGGTTTTACTGCTTCGATATTCTATCCTATTCATATTCCTCACTCGCATTTTATGGATACGTTGTCAAATTATAAATGCCAAAATATGAGTGTGTCTTGCAGCTATCGGATGCCGCAGTGCTGGAAAATTAATACGAATTTCTTCAACTGTTGATTAATTCCTCCCTTTTTAATGTGGTCTTAGCATTTTAACTTTTCACCGTTGTCGTCAAACATTCACATGAAATTATAAATAGAAAATAATCGGCGGTGCTTTCTATCAGTTACGCCCGCCATGTTGTATCGATAGAAGGGAATCGATTGCCTTCGCTGTAAACAAATAAGATTTTTCAAAACGTACACCGTACGATATTTATGTATAGTTTTCACGATTTTTTTTCTTTTGGTCTATGCCGCATTTCAACCGTGAGACAACCCGGAGAAAACAACAGTTTAGCTTGATTCGATTCCTGTATCGACGGTATCTATTGGTCGCATTTAATTGTTGGGCACCCGTCTCATATTTGGGCCTATTTTATTTATTTAATTTGTGGCAGTTGTTTCGTAAAATATGAATGGAGAACGTAAAGAAGATATTTAAAAATATATAATCCAAATTCCGAGAGGTTAGTAGCATCTTCCATGGGTGGGACAAGTCGTGCAGCCACCATTGGTTCTTTAATCGTTTACGATCCCGTAGCATGTTGTGGTTACTTTGTTTTATGTATCAAACAGTATCTTTAGATTATCTTGTCTTCGTGCTATTAATGTTATGAGGCATTGAGTTTGCAGGTAGACGTTCATCGAAATAACCTAATTTGATTTCCAAAGTCCTATTGTAACAGAGTTCAAAGTTATTACTGTTTCTCAAGTAACAAGTTTCCGAAAATCTGTTCCCTAATTAATGAAATTTAGCTCCTAAATACACAACGATTAATCATTGTGTGCTGTAAGTCAGTCTTCTCCGTTTTCTACACTTGTTGATACAGCGATTAATCATTTTGTGCCGCAAGTCAGTTTTCTCGGCTTTTAAGCTGAGTTATTAACTCGGATTCCTTAAAATTCAGTTATATGGGTGTTTATGGTATCCTGTTCATAACGATTAGAAAAGTAAATAAATAAGGAAACATGCCTGGAACGAAATAAGTGATATTGTGAAGTGTGACTCAAAAGACTCGGAAAAGAAAATGGAATCTATTGGGATCCTTCAGACCTGAACGCCCAAAAACAAAAAAAATCATTTTTAAAAAAACTCTCTGGAGCTGATGTACTGTTTAAATCGACACGGTTTGCTTTTCAAAACATGTATTTTTGCTGGATGAATTTGCACCAAGGGATAAAGAAAATACTGAAGTATTGAAATCTTCGGATCAATCTGCGGCAATAACGTTTCTAAGTCGGTCGACTTCATTAGCAGAGATTTTCAAAAAGTCCATATCCATGTAGGATTGTCTATCAAGTCTGCCCGTCTACACACATTTCTACTTTCGAACAAAGTCACGCAACACCGTCGTTGTGATCTGGGTCTTCGTGTTTCATTACTTACCTCACTCATAAATAATAATGTACGACGCACTAACAATGATTAAGTCTTTATGGTAGGTATAAAAATATTTTTACCGCATAAACCCGCCAACATGAAAGGATGACATACATCGCATTCCTTCGTTGTAACGTCGACAACAAGCAAATTTTTAACAAATTTAGCACATATTCGGCCGCATGCGTTTCATTTTTTAACTTAATACTTTCAGTAGTTACAAAGAGCCAAAAAAATAATTTCTCGGTTGACTTGTAGCAGATCTAACCTCAAAATCTACAATTTGAAGCATAGATTTTTTTAAAAGAGATATTGAAAGGTGCATTCAGGCCCATAGATCAAATAGGAATGCGAAAATATCGTACGAATTGTGTCGAGATTTACGTGATGCCATTTCGTTCAGACTCGAAGGCGACTGGCGTAGGCTCGTCACGTTGGCTTGCCAGGTGCCAACTATCTTGTTCTGTACGTACGACGCTGGCGTTATTTTTAAATAGCGCCATTCTCACGACAAAAGCAGTGTCATTCCTGATGACATTATTGCTGTTAGTCTATCGAACATGGGTTAGGTTGATATGGTCCCTGGACTATCTTCCCTGGGCCAATCAAACACGCAATATTAGGAATAAGAGCAATGTGAACTCTGCATTTTGTCGTAATTTAATTTAATTGCAATGGAGCACAGCCTCCGGAGGCAATTTCCCTACACCCCCATCTTCCCTCTATCCTGCACCCACCTACATTTGCCCTCTACAAATTTTATCTTTAAATTCTTTCAACGTTTTCGGTAAATTATTCATCATTTCTCTGACACCCTTACCTAAAAAAGAGAATCTTCCCACACCCTTGTGCCTGAAATTGTGTGCCAGCTTGTGGTCATGGTCATCTTTTCCCTTCCATGCACTACTTTTCATACCTACTCCAATATCTTTCTATGCCTCATCGCCAATATACGCCTTGTACACTCCCATGACCCTCCTCATCCTCCTCCTGTCTTGCAATGAATCCCATTCCAGCTCCTTTATCATATCCGTCACTGATTGCATTCTGCGATAATTTCCAGAAACAAATTTAGCAGCCCTAGATGTTGGACTTGCGATAGACCCTTGAGAGAGTCATAGCAGCCAACTTCATTTGTTATGTATAAGGGCCTATTGAATAGTGAATGCTTCTGATTGTTTTCAGGGCAAATAATGATGGCAACTTTTTCTGGAAAATAAACCTGAAAGAAACCGTTTTCCAGATATCAAAAAGAATTAGTGTGTCTAATGTTTTCAGTCGTCTACGTCCTTGATTACCTGCTTGAGACTCCCACCTCGCCGTGGCCTCGCATTCGGGAGGACGCGGGTTCTGATCGCCGTCGGGCCATCCAGATTTCCGTTTTACATGGTTTCCACAAATCACACCACTCCAATGCCGACATGGTTCCTCCAAAAGGCCATAGCCGAATTCCTTCCAGTTTCCTGACTCAATCGTATTCTGGCTCTAATAGCGTCGACGAGGTTGTAATAAGCAGTAAAAAAAAATAAGATATTTTGTCGTTCTGCCTTATTTGTATCTTGAGGCGTAATCTAGAAAAAAAAAATTATAGGCCTCTTAGAATTACATGGAAATAGAGAAACGTCATTGTGGTGCACACTAGGTGAACCTCCGTGGGCTTTATCGTTGAATATTATTTGTGCTAATTGTGAGCATTATGACCATCTGAATACAACCTTCATAATTTCTACATCTCTGCAACATTCGGTCTTAGAAATGTTTATTTTTGTAGAATTACAGCAATAACATCCCAAATTAACCTGAATTATCACGTAGAACCTTTTAAGAACCGTAAGGCAGACGGCCGAAATATCGCCGGCGAGGTCTAAACCTTTGCGTTTGGTCGTCTGCGAGCCTACAACGACCATTTTTGCGTCATCTCAGCTCTGCGTGTGTTATAAAAGTAGTGCATGGAAAGGAAAAGATGAAAATGTGCTCAAACTGTTACTCAGTTTCGAATAGGAGGTTGGTGAGAATTTTCTTTTGCGGCTAAGAGTGTCAGGGATTGGAATAAATTACCAATGGGACGTGATGAATAGTTTACAAAAAACGCTGAAGGAATTTAAAATAAAAAATCTTAACTGTCAAAAGTAGTTGGATGGGGAAATTATACACTCAGCGTACAAGATAAAAATAAAAAAGTAATAATAACAAGAAAGCGGCAAATTGATGCAACAAAATCTTCATCAGATGAAGACAGCAGAGTCAGCTGTCGAAACGTCGTGTTTTTACACCACCATCCGGCTGCACATCCGAGAATATTTTGTTGCATCGATACGCCGGGAAATTGATGACTAGCGAAATTGCTACCGGAGCACACGCTCCACCTCAACTCAAATTAGTTGAATCTTCTGTCCAAGTGCACGTTTCGTCATAGTTTTCCGTTCGTCCTTCGTCTTCCTTACTCCTTAGTTTATTGGCCGCCAGCTATCGCGAATAGAAAAAAGATAGTAAAATTGGTTGTTAAATTCGAAAAAGTAACAAAAGTAAAATAAAAGTTTCTTAAAGTTGACTATTGACCAGTTCTTATTTCGAATGTTTGGTGGGTGCTGCCTGCGATATCTCCTGTGTGGGCAGGGGATGTGTAATCAGCAGCCTGGATAACGCCCAGAGGATAGCGGAAGATTCCACTTCCCGTTGCTGTTGGTTCGGGTCCTATTCTCGCCACCAAAGATAACGATTCTATTTCTTCCTGGTTGATAATTCACACAATGCCCCACCATCCGTGGGAAGACTGAAGTGGTTAATTAAAAGACTGCGTTAATAGACCAACAGTTTGTTGCCGTTTGACCCATTATCTGACCGTGGTGGAAAATCGCACGTACCATGGACGGTTGACTAGCGTGGTTTTACTCGACTGCAACATCGTGGGTAAAATCGTTGCATGATGCCTTCTGAAGGCATGTAGGAGAATTTTCGCCGAAAATTTACTGTTTAGGAAAAGTCATGGTAAGAATGTAACAAACTCGATCATTATTATTCTAGAATGCAGCTTACGATTATGTATAGCATTAAAACATTGGAATTATATTAGGACTACTGTCGTTTTTGGGTATGTAATTCTTTGAGATGTTAAGCATTGGACTGAGTTGTAACCAAGCAGAAAGTTGTGTATGCAGGCGTTTAAATAGTAACTTCTAATCACCATACAGTTAAACTGTTTTAGTGAGAGCCCTTCTGAAATTGGTGATATTGCTTCCAAATTTGTAACTCATCGTTTGTTAATCTGTTTAGCCCGCTTCATAAAATGATGGAAGTTCTAGCTCCGTAGGAAGTGGTAAGGGATTTTTTTCACTGCGTCGTCTACAGACAGCGGAACCCGAATTTCTCGAAAAAATTTATCGTCAGTACCTTCGAAGAAATAAAGTTTTTCTTCTGTTCCGTAAATTTATCACTGGCGGTGACTCCTGTGCTCGAGGATAACTGTCCACTCCACTATCATATAAGACTAGAACTACTTCCTCGGACAAAATATTCGAAGGTGGTAGGTATTTTTAATTAATTATTATTATTTATTTTGCTTTAATCAGTCTTTCGACTGATTTGATACAATTCTCCATCCCTTCCTATCTTGTGCTAACATTTTAGTCTCAACATACCCCTTGCACCCTACGTCTTCATATCTGCTTCATATATTCTAATCTCTCCTTTCCTCTACAGGTCTTACCTTCGACTGTTCCCTCCACTAACAAATCAACTACTCCTGCATGTCTCAAAATATATCCTAACATCCAGTCTCTTCTTTCTGTAAGACTTTTCCTCAAACTACTTTTCCCACCAATCATTTCCAAAACTCTTTAATTTCGTACTTTATCTGTCCACCAAGTTTTCAGCTTCCTTCTATAGTACCACATTTCAAATGTTTCAATTTTCCTTCTTTCTGGTATTCCTAAAGTCCATGCTTCGCTACCCTAAAGTTTTGTGCTCCACACATGAGGTTTTAAAAAGTACTTTCTCATTCCTAGATCAATATTTAAAATTAAAAGATTTCTCTTTTTCATGGAGCCTCTCTTTGCTATTGCTATTCTGCTTTTGACATCATTCCTGATTCGGCCATCAGTTGTAATTTTACTTCCCAATTAGCAGAATTCACTTCTCCTATCGCATAATAAATAAAAAATAAAGGTTGCAGGGATGAAAGCTCTGATGCATCCAATACTGGTGTAATTACCCTTTATGTACAAATAATGAACTTTAGTTTATTAATTATACGGATGCTTTACCTCTGCTACACGAGATCCTTAAAACTGGGAATTGTTTGTGGTCAATGAACGGGAAAGAAATCAGCCGTGGAGTTTATGAACTACCCCACTATTCTCCTTGCGTGATTGCGGGAAACCACGAAAAACCGAAATCCAGGTGGCCGAACCGGTGATCGATGCTTTCCTCGGAGTGCCAGTTTCGATCGTTAACCACTCGCTCGCAAGATTCTGTAGGGTGTTAATTTGTAAATAAACAAACCATAAAAATATAGTGTAGTTTCTAGTAATTTTGATGCACTAAAAAAATGTTGAGGAAATTATATAGGAAGATGCATATCAGAGGATGGGATGTAGATTTTTGTGACGTACGTTGAAGTGGAAATTGAGAAATGTAGAGGATACAAAAGTAGGAAGACGTGATGGATTGCATCAAATGAGTAGACTGATTGGAGAGAAAAGATAAGTTGGTGATTTAGGCAGAGCGCTATTGTCTGTTAAATTGATTAGCTTGGTGTAGAGTTTATTAGTTACAGTAACGGACGATGCCCTGTAATCGCAGTTTTAAAATTTCGTCAGTATAGAATTAAGCTGCTGGTAAGTAGGACTAAACGATGCAGAACAGACTTTAAATTTCCAGCGGCCCCAGCAGTTAACTCTGCGTCTGACGTCTGCATGCCATCGAATAATCGATGTGCTCTTACAGCGCTTTCAATTGGCCAATTCATTGCAGTGAAGTCAGCAAAGCGAACAGCAATGACAAACCTTCTGTTTCATTGTGCTCGAGTCACACACGGGAAACATAGTTCTTTTCTGTCCATCATTTCAGATGGACTTAGGATTCCACATATTTCTACCATTTTAGAGACGTTTGTATAAAGTATCTCACCGAGGCTTGAGGAGTGCGATTTAGCACTGCTACTTGCCATTCGGGAGGGATAGGGGTCAAACCGGTTCGGTCATCCTGTCTGAGGTTTTCCGTGGTTTTCCCTCAGTCACTCTAGGCGAATGCTGGATGGTTCCCTACAAGGCCATGCCGACCTTCCATCCCCCCTCCCACCCCGTAGAGTAGTAGGCTGAAAAGGATCTCCGTGATCCTCCAGCAGCCAGCCTCCCAGCCTTCAGCTGGGAGGAATGAAATTGATAAAAAAAAAAAAAAAGTATCTGCACCGTAAAGGGAAAAGAATTATTGTCATGGATAACTATCCGTCAGTGGTATCTAAATGCGCAACTAAAGGATTTCGTGAAGTGGAAACTCGTACGTACTTCTATATTTCGCTGAAGTAATAACTCTTAAGTGTTGCGGAGTAGCAGTTTCTGTATTTCACAGAGCGCGCACGCTTTAACAGCAAAGTTCTGGAATCAGCTGACAAATTAACCGAAAACTTTGAAACAAAATCGTATTGCTGAACAGTGCAAACAGTTCATTAAGAATGTAGTGAGGCATGGCGAACAGCTTGCTCCACGATTGATTCCTGAGAACTAATCCTTCTAAATAGGATGTTACAGAAAGAATTCGTTTGTATGCTTTAGAGTGTCAGGTATTTTAGTATCAGGATACAGTGATGTTCTCAGAATATTTATACTTTGAATAGTGTAATTTTCCAGTACAAGGAAGATAGTGTTTGGTTCTGATAAAATTTTGTCACGGTGGTTTAGTCACTACCGCAGAAATTCTAAGGTTCCAACGAAATCGTATTTTTCTCTCACAAACTGAAAGAGGTTCCACGTCTTCTATTTCCTGTTACTATCTCCCCAAGTTTCTTGTAATTGTTTATACAATCCTATACACCAGACATCATTATCCCAGTACACCAACAGTAACCTATATCCTTATCTGCTTAATATACGCTAATGCTTGTCCATTCTCTATACTTTTTTCCTTGACATATATACTCTGTTAACAAAGTCTCAGAATGTGTACTACCTTACCTCCCTCTACGGTTGGTATATTTTTTCTGTATTCTTCAATCAACACAACACACATTTGTTTGTAAACCAACTGAAGAAGGTGCCATAGGAAATATTTTTCGTTTGCGTTCATCACAGAAAGTAATCCTATTCATTCATCTCGGTGTTTCTTTTCCTCACTTACAACAGTTACTTCATTCTTTCACTTTGCTGTTACCTCCTTTCTTGGGTCCAGATGTTATTATTACCTTTCTTTTTTTCTCCTTCTCCGAGAAACTCTTCAAATTTTGTATCAATCTTCTAAAAACCGATGTGGTGGTGTACGTGGTTAGCGTTCCTGGCCTCGCATTTGGGAGGACGGCGGTTCGAATCCCCGTCCGGGCATTCAGATTTGGGTTTTCCATGGTTTCCCAAATTCCTCCAGGCAAATGCCGGGATGCTTCCTTCAAAAGGCCATGGCCGAATTCATTCCCATTACTTGCTCCCCCCATCCTTTCCCGTCTCTAAAGACCTCGCTGTTAAGAGATGTTAAGCAGTTACAAAAAAAAAAAAAAAAAAAAAAAAAAATCTTATAAAAGTTGCTCTAGTCTTTGTATTATAATCTTTTGCTATCTGGTCTCTATCAGATCCTTCTTTTCCCACTGTATCCACTGGTTGAAACTTCTTACTCTTGTATACGTGGTTGAAAATTCTTTTTGTAAGTCTGCTGTTATATATTCTCATTATGTGACAAAAAAGAGTGATTCTCCTCTTCGTGAGTTTTTTCGTTTGTTGTCATATTTATTATAAATCTTCGATTTCCTTCAAAGGTCTGAGGGAACTATTTAAATAAGTTATAATGCGGCAAACCAGCCCTTGTTTGATCAAATTTAGGTTGGCATAAGTAAAAGAAGCTGTACGTTAGTGGTGAACTTAGGTGCAGTGTTTGCTGTTAAAATAACTGCGGGACTGGCATGAAATACATCTGTAAAACTTTCTTTTGCCAAGAAACGCCTTTGACTATAGTCAAGACCTTGGCTTAATTTTGCCGTAGCAGCGTTTGTCCTGCAAAAACTAACATAAAAAAAAACTCGGCAGTGATGTCACATCGCCGTATAGCGTATCACTCAGATGTTTTCCCCGTCGTCAATAATGCAAATGAGGGGATGGTCATGGCTCTTTTCGTGAGTGGACGGCCTTCGGATGAGGCAACGAGGGACGGATTGTGGCCCCGCTGAGCGGTTTTCCGTGTTCTCCGAGGATAAACAGGATGTGGGGGTCCCTCCCTTCCTGGCAACGGTAGCTCCTGCCTCCTGAGACGCTCTAGTCACGATTGAATGAACGAAAATTGCATTTTAGTCTAACTCTGATGTAGGGCGCTGGTTATAGAAATAGACATTTAGAGAAACATACTCGAACTTTATTATGGTTTAGTAAGGTACACATCTTTTCGTTTGGGGGGGGGGGTCAACAGACGTTCTTAGTGTAAATACTTCGTATTTGTACTATAAGCTCAGTGTGGACTAGCTTGTTTTTGTGGACGCTTTTCAGAAGACTGGCTAATATGTACAAAGCCATGTATCTGCAGACTGAATAAACACTCCTCTTTGTTCGAAACCCGTATTTAAATACTGAAGTATTTCCAGGAAACTCGATACGTAGTTAACTTTCTCGTCTGATATACGGGCTGAAATTGGTACTATCTGCGTGCAGTCGTCTTTCCCATTTACCATGGTTTCTTTAAATCGTTCCTGGCCAATGCTTTAACGGTTCCATCAATAAGCCCAGTTCCACTTCCTTTCAAATCCTTCCCCCCAGTTTTCTCCTGGCTTTAATCACTTCATCATCGATGAGCCGTTAAGCCATAATAATAATAATAAAAAAAATCAGTCGTTCTTAAAACCTGGATTTTTCGCTGCAGAATCAGTGTTATCGGATCCAGTTTGTAAAATGCTATTCAGTTTGATCTGTCCACTGTCACCTTGTCTGTTCGCAGCATGTACCAGATACCACTTTTTGTATTATAAACTCAGTAGATACCCACTAGTATGGCCGCACGGGTTAAGGCGCCACCACAGGTAGGTACAACGGGACTAGGATCAAGTCATGGTTCTGCCCCCGTACTGTACCAGGCGTCCTGATTGCGGTTTTTAGACGGTTTTTCCGCAATTGTCTAGGTGATTGTTGGGATGGTCCTATATCTCCGTCTCATAAACTACATATCACACAAATAAAAATACACTTAGGGGGCATCCATTAATTGCGTTAGCTCAAATAGGTGGGGGGGGGGGGGAGGGGGTCGATGTAAATCGCACGTCAACTTTTTATTTCAAATTGTCACCCTTCAAACAGCAAAAAAAGTCCAAAATCACGATGGTGATCTCGTCGGGGGGGGGGGGGGGGGAAGGGGGGAGAGAGAACAGATATCACCACAGGAGGATGGAGGGGGTCGGTGGGTCCAGATTTACGAAGAAACCCCCACGTAATTAGTGGACGCACCATTATCACACACAGAGCATAGCTGCACGTGTGTCCGAAACAACATTCTGCAATAGTGTAAATGCGCCCGTTCTATCATGCTCCCATTCTCATAATTACACACGAGACGCCTGTGGTCCAGATGTCTCGTGGTTGGCCAAGGCCGATACGAAAAATAAACACAGCAGAGTGTGTTTGAATGTAACATCTTTGCTGCTTCTTATTATATGTGGGCACTTCACTTCACTGAACATCCTCTAGTTTCCTTAGAAATGCAGTTATTCTTAGCTCTGTTCTTAACAATGCCATATTGTGAAAACCGTTGCTTTATAGCTGGTTTTACACCAATCAAAAACTGAGGCACCCGACTTTCTTTTGCAATTTTTTTTTTTTTTGCTGCCGTCAGTCTTTCGACTGGTTTGATGCAAACCTCCATCACTTCCTATCCTGTGCTAACCTCTTCATCTCCACGTACCCCTTACAGCCAACGTCCTCAATTAACTGCTTCATATATTCTAATCTCTGTCTTCCTCTACAGTTCTTATCTCCGACTGTTCCCTCCACCAGCAAATTAAACAATCCAGCATGTCTCAAAATATGACCTACCAGCCTGTCTCTTGTTTCTGTAAGATTCTTCCACAAACTTCTTTCCTCAACCATCATTTCCAAAACTCGTTCATTTCTTACATTGTCTGTCCACTTAATTTTCAGCATTCTTCTGTAGCACCACATTTAAAATGCTTGAATTTTCCTTCTTTCCGGTATTCCTAAAGTCCATGTTTCGCTACCATAAAGTGCTGTGTTCCACACATAGAGTTTTAAGAAGTTCTTTCTAATTCCTAGATCAATAATTGAAACTAAAAGGTTTCTCTTTTTCATGAAGGCTCTTTTTGATAGTGCTATTCTGCTTTTAACATCATTCTTGCTTCAGCCATCGGTTGTAATTTTGCTTCCCAAGTAACAGAATTCACTTACTTCTCCTATTGCATCCGATCCTATTTTTATATTTAATCTACTAGTATTGGTATCATTTCTGCTACATTTTATCACTTTTGTCTTGCTTTGATTTATATTCAGTCCAAAATCTTCCTTCAGTATTTTGTTCATGCCATTCAGTAACTTCTCAATATCCTCAGTCCTTTCTGCTGACAAGACAACGTCATCAGCAAATCGTAGCATACCGATTTTTTTCTTCCTGGCCACTTATGCCACATGGAAATTTTTCTTTATTGCTTCTTCTTTTTGCAAATAAAAATATCAAAATTTTTACTTCCCGGATCAAATGCCTATAACTCTGAAGAGTAATTTTTAATGAGAGTCGCCCAAAACAAAACGTCAGCAACCTGAGTGTTGTGAAACCCGCCTGTTGCGCAGGTCGTCCATTATGATAGCGCTGCCGCGTTAATGGATGAAGAGCTCACAACGGCACTCGTATCGCCTTCTGAACGGCAGGCCATCATTCCCGGAGCCCAAACATTACGCTGCAAGAATCCTGAGATACCACTAACCGGTATAAATAAACTAAGTAGGAGTCGATACGCGGGGCGGCCTTGGCCAACGCTATAACAGGGGAATAGAGCTCTCGCGTCAGACGCTATGGGGCTTATCTGCCGGCAGCCATTAGAGCACTTTAGGCTTCTATCTGCCGTACATTCAGGGCTGCTAATAATGAACAGGGCGGGCCGTCGATGATAGAAATAGAGCAGGCGAAAATAATTCTCTTCAACCCACCGTCTTATTGGCCATTTCAAATTCGATGTCTCAGTGCGAACAGAGACGCGCAAGAAATACAAACTAGTATGATGCTTTAGACCAGTGTTTCCCAACCTTTTTGGGTCATGTCCCACTTTCAACATTTATTTGCCCCCCATACATAATTTTTAATAAAAAAATTATTTGTTATTAAAGAAACTGATATAGGTGGTTTTTGAAAGAACACTTTAATATTATCATAAAACACAGTAAGTAAAATTAAAAAACATATAGTGAAATACTAAAATTCAAATTCAAAAGATTTATAATGGCAATTTAGTGTGATCCTTTTAAGAATTTGCTTTCTTGCTATATTTTGTAACCATATCTGGCATTGTGTTTAAATAACCCAAAGAGAAAGCGGTAAAGTCGTATCAAGTCAATTTCTAAATTGCCCCCCTAAAAAAACCAAATTCCCCCCCTGTGGGGCGTGGGCCCCACGTTGGGAAACACTGCTTTAGACACTATGAATACTAATAAAAGACCATCTTGGTCATCGTTTAACCGCCCGGCCTTCTTTGTTGAGCCAGCAAGTCAGAGATGTTTTAGCTTTCTATCCATAGATAACGCTATTATGAGAGTTACCTTTTCTGTAATAGTTTAAAATAAATATTTCAAATTGACCATAAAAAACTGCATTTTTCTATAGAATGTGTTAATTACTGAAAGCTCTGTCATATTGCGATGTTTACACTATACTCTGTGCCCATACATGACGCTGTAGTGGAACAGTGAAAGTTAAGGGTTTGTGTAGTGGACCAGTAGTTGTTCCCTTTAAAATATAATTTGAAACAAACCATAAATAAAGACGCCTATTTCGTTTAATTTACGTGTGTTAGTTATGAAGAGGATTAATGAAACAAGGTGGAGCAGAAATACGTAAAACACATCATTACAAAATAAAAGGGTATGAGTGATATGGCAATTCTATTTATTTAAGCAGCTGCGAAGGTAGAAGTTTTCAGAACACTGCATTCAATCCGTAATTTTTAACGAGCTTAGGAACGAGTTGGATAGAAAAATTCTAGGTGTCAAGCCTGATAATGTTTTGCAAAGTACTATAGCTGCAATTCAAAGCAAGATTTTGAAACCGAACGTTTCTCCCTTATCGTTTGGGGCATTATCTGTGGAGGTATGGTGAAACCTTCAATTGGCGAACTGTAACAGCACTTTATACACTTTTGCAGACTTGTTTACCCATGCAGCACTTTTTAGCAGTTTTGTAGACTTTTTTTGATGACGCAGTTGAATATATGTTGCAAAAGTGTTTAATTCTTGTTTCTACACGTTTACCTGTGTTATGATTGTAAACGCATATTTACTGTTTACATTAAAGATTGTCGTCTGTTTCCGTTGTGTTACGGCTCTAATGACCATTCTGTCGACCAGCCATGCAGCACTTAACAAATTAAAAACGCTGTAAATTTTTAATATGTTTAGGATGTACCAGATTCTGTCCTTCACTCGTCGAGCAACGCTTGGAAACTATCTCGTTCTGTTAAGTTGTAACCGCGCAGTCGTATCACTTTTCATTGCCTACAGCTGACCCGTCAGATGCTAAGAAAGAAGTTGTTGGTCCGGCCGACAGCGTGAGCAGAGTTTCGTGAATCAGTCGGAGTATTCGTCCTTGAGGGCGGCCATGGATTGCGGCGAGTGCTGCTTTGTCTGCGCTCTGACGTAACCGCAGCGCACCTAGGAGCGACGACAGACTCAATACTGGACGATCAGGCCTTCTATCGTACTACACGAAATGACCGCAAATATAATAAAAATACTTTATATTCTTGTTACAGTGACATCTTAAGCGATCAGGTTTAAAAACTGTACAACCAGTGATCTTAAACCGTCTAATATTTAATATCTTAAACCAGAGATAAATATCAAAATTAAATTTCAGATTTATTTTTTATTTTTTGTTTTTGTTTTTGTAATGGTATTCGGCAACTGAGGCCATACAGCCAGCTCAATGTGATTACCATAGCTTCCAGTCAGTGGCGTAGCTAGGTCAACAAGGGCCCCGGTGCAAAAAATTTATTTTGGGGCCTCAGGCCGAGCGACCTTATTTTTGCTTTGTGTCGCCAGTTTGCCATGAAGGCTCGTGGGCCTCTGAACTGCGCTTGGGGACCCCCAGAGGTATGCTTGGGGGCCCCCTGAGCGTAGGGGCCCAGGTGCACTGCACCGCATAGCCCCATAGTAGCTACGCCCCTGCTTCCAGTGAATCAGTCATCCAGTATATACATTGACGCTTCTAAGTATGGACACCACAGGACGGACAGGACATTCACACAGACACACAACACTTAAACACCCATGCCCTCGGCCAGACTCGAGCGCCGGCGATCTTCGGCACATGGGGCCAGTACTCTATCCCCTACGCTACCGAGGCCGGCCCGATTTAAGTTAAAAATTCACTGCCAGAAAATAAGGATAACTATGCAGTATTTCAGGCAGTTTTATGGCGGCAAGAAATTTAGTTTTTATGTTTTCTTTGCTTCCCTTTTCTGCTTTAACTGTAAATTATTGACGTCTGTGATTAAAGTTATATTTACTAGTTAATAATACACGAGAAGCCTAATAGTATACTCTAAATGGAAAAGGGTGAGATTGCAAAAATGTTGAACAAATTGTAAAACCTGCGAAGAAATTACGATCGTAATACCAAGAACCCTTCCCATTTATTATTTTGCACTTTATGATAACATTTGTACTGTTACTGCGAGATATACCATTATCTTATAACCTCTACAACATAATGAAATTTATGAAGTTACAGGGTATGTATGGCAGAGTATACAAGCGAAATGTTGTAAAATCATTATATACTGTATTTCTGACATAATTGAGCTGTTAAAATTGAGTTCATTTCGTAATATGATGTCTTAAATTAATATTGCAACTTTTATTGAAAACACATGCTACACTGAAGAATGTACTTATTAATGCAAAGCCAGTCTCTGGGATACATTTTCAGCTCAGTCACTGAATGAGAAGACATATTGGCTCCGTTAACTGTCAATATAGGCGAATGGATTAAGGATTGTGGGAAGTTCCACCGCAGTGAGTTGAATTCTTTGGACGAGCGTACAAGTTGCCTTGATTCTACGGTCATATAGGCGATTGCCAAGATTCAGAATTACCCCATGAAAAATACACATTTCGCAGACGCAGCAACAGAGTAAAAGTGCAGAGTCGGAGAGCTCTTCTTGACCTCAGCTGTTGACGGAACGTCCAGGAAGGGAAATGTGGCGTTGACGGACTCTGTCCACGGCGTTGATAGACGGACTTTCTTGGAGCGGATGGGAACGACACGTTAAGGAAATGCCAGCACGTGAGAACCCAGGCGAACGTCTCCCAGTTGTTACGTATGGCCACTGTGTATGTGGAATGGACTGGAAGATAAATACAGTCGATATAACAAACATGGGGCTACAAAGCGAAACGTATTATTCGAAGACACTGCTACCAGAATGATGGACCATCTTACGGTTCATTGCGGTATGACTTCAGCAATAGTATCTTGAAACGGCAAACATTTTCTAGCACATGCAATCGAAAGATTTGACAAAGTGTTCAAGAGAAACAATTAGGGGACATAGGAGAATACAGTAATTAATTTTATAGATTTTTCAACATAATTTAAAAATGTTAAATTCGACAAGATTTTTTAAAATTAAAGTTAACGCTAAAACACACACCGATTATAATAACTATTACAAGAAAAACTGCTCCGTGTAATAAAAGTGGAGAATCTTTAGAGAAGCTTTGCTTAAATAAAGGTCGAATTAATGCAATATAGGTAGAAGAGGAGGAAATTGGACACGTACTGTAAATTAATGGAGAGAGAATCAATAACACATGCAGATGGTGTCATTGCTGTTGATACGTGAGATGAGGAGACAGTGATTTGCGTAAGCAAACAAGTTGGCGAGAAAATTGTGCGATAGGTAAATTAAATAACACATTTCTTCCCCAGTACATCTGAAAATAAAAATATAAAGAGTTAAATATTTAAAACTGGAACAGTTACATTAGAAGAAGAAATAAATTGTATTGTTTAACTTGTAAATGTCTATATAATGGTCTACATAATATTTATTGTTACTGAAGCACGTAAGGAATAGGAGTATCGTAAAAGGGAGATACAACTAGGATGTGCGTGATTGTATGCTAGATATTCTCCGTTCTGTACTGATACGAAAATTAGCCTGTAGATACTATCACTGAAAAGAGAATTGAGGTCTTAGAAATGTGTATACCGCCGTACGGTGCCGACATTCCCGACTCAAAAAATCTCAAGCAAAGGTGTTCTGGAGCGGATGAACAAGAAAAATTACTAGCTACTCGCATAAAATAAGGAATTCTGTTTGTGTCTTTTTGCAAGATGAAATTACCAGATGTTAGACATATTTTGCCTCCAACGATAAGGTAAACAATTCATTTGTAGATCAAAGAGCTCATGGCTAGGAGACGTGAGCTAGTATAAAAGTTTGTGCTTTTTGCAGCCATGATGTTTACGTTACTTGAAATACGTCGCGGATGTTCTGCTACGCCAACTCTTCTGTCACCGATGTTTCCGCCTGCAGCTTCTGCAAGAGACTGGTGATCTACGTCTGAACGTTTCTCTGTTTATTGATGACAAAATGAAGATTGTTCCAATGTGTATCACGGCTGATTCTTTTGAAGAGGATCACAGGTTGAGATCGAAACGTCGGTGACAGAAAAGAAGTTGACTTTACACTCGTAAAGTATTTCAATCAACATATGCATACGCAAATGGAGCAGCCGCTCACGGATTGGTAGATTCTGTTCTGATGCCTCAGGGCCATCACCATTCTCCACCAGGAATTTGTATCTTAACGAGAACAATGAACGTGATCTCGGTTCAGTCTTTCAGTGGCAGTAATTATTCTTTTTTTTCTTATAAGTGATTCGTTAATGTTCCTGAAAGCAGTCTAACTTTATCAATTCCTTCACATTGTATTTGTTCCTGATATTCCGAGTGCATGTACCGTGCTTCTTTCCAATGCAGCGCAGCTTAAAAGCCTTGGAGCCCCGCTCTGAATTGCCTTCCTGCTCTCAGTATTAGCACGGGCGGGGCGTATAATGGAGTGTTAACCGGAGAGGCAGAAAGCTTTTGATGTCTTCCATAGTCTGCTCGAGTAGCTGGATGGGGACTAGACTTGTTAACTACTGTGCCGTAAAAAAAGGCAAAAGCAAGCGGTTACCGTTGACATTTCTCGTTATCCCCTTTACAAGCAATAGGAGACTACGACCTTGAAATAATCACCCTTTGTTTTCTATTTGAACGATAGATAGAGTAGGTACAATTAGTGTTTAAACTGTACAAGCTGTCCTTCTCCCAGAATAATCTTATAAGAAATTTGATTGGACGTTATTAACCAGCTGTTTGGCCGAGTGTCAAAAATCCACCACACTGGAACTTGGCAATTAGAGTGGGTCTTGGTTCGACTCTCGGCTCCAGTCATCTCTCTTGTTGAATGCTCCATTGCCGGTACAAAAATTGCATATTACCCACTAAGCGTGGTGGGTGAAAGGTAACGCTCTGAGCTCGCATTCGGGAGGACACGGGTTCGAATCCTCATGCCGATTTGGATTTTTCCATGGTTTTCCCAAATCGCTCCGGGCGAATGCCGGGATAATTCCTGTAAAAGTCCATGGCCAAATTCCTTCCCGTTCCTTGCCCCCAATCCTTTCCAGCCTTTAATGACTTCAACGTCGACGAGGCGTAAATAAAAAAATACCTAAACAGAATAGGCTATTCAAAACATTTCCACAAAGCTTACATGGTACGCAGACAAATGGCAACACTCTTTATTGGGTTAGAACTACCTCAGTAACTCCGATGCAGACGTTAAAAAACTGTCTAGTGCAATATTTCGTGGTCCCCTTTCGCTTCAAGTGGGAATTCTTTTAAGCGTTTTTCGGTGATTCCCCCCCCCCCGCTCCCCCCTGCTTACAGCGTTCCTCTCACTCCCGTATGGAGACGAAAGCTTCCTCCACGGTACTAATTTAAGAGATGGTTGAATGAATCTGGCAGTGTGTTACTGACGATCAGTTTCGAAGAAAAAGCCTCAACCCCAATTGTGCAGCCCGCTCAATGTAAGAAATCCACGTGTAAAGTCTATGCCCTGGAATAAACTGAATGAGAAAGTTTGTTCTTAGTTGTAAAAATAATCTAATACTTGGAATTTTAACTTGTTTATTAGTATCGCTTTGTTTGCCGCCACAATCACCCTTGTTTTGGAAGTGTTTGATCACACTAATAGTTATTTGGAGAAATAGCTAGTTTGTTTGTATAAAATATTGAATGGCCAGCACTCGAAAAACTAATGGCAAAGGGAACGACGCAGTTAGATTTTGATCGGCACTTTCTTCCTAGATACTGGCGCAACGGCTTTCCGCTAGCCGTTATTTTCTCTCTCAATAATTTTAAACTTGTTCTGCACACGGAATTCTTTAAATAAGAATCAGCTTGAGCGCTGCAATACGCTTCACTCAATCGGCAGAGGCTTTGTTGCTTCTTTTATGGCGATCGTTGGTCTTTAAAGAATCAGTATTCGATATTTACAAACAAACAATAGATAGCGTTGTCGCTGGCCATTGCTGGGGAAACGTGTCTCCCATTTCTTTCTTCGACAATTCGTATTCTCTAGCTGCCTCTTTCCTTTCACGGTAATTGCAAAACGTCTCTTTCAAATTTGACGCCAGCGATTAACCGCGTTGAGATAGAAATGTTACAGGAACGCTGTGGAATTGCTCCCCATGTTTTGACCATAACATCCCAAAGAAAATACACGCAGAGTAGAAAAGGAGAAAGGTCTTAATGTCTTAGCGATAAGAAGAAAGAAGATAGGTCTCCGATAAATAAAAAAGAACCACTGTAGGCGCGAGTGCTGTCTGGTATTGTGCCTGTCCTTGGCCTTCCTTGTGGCTTTAACGACCTCGATAGCGGCCATTTTGGTCTGGTATTCAGCGGAGATACTATCTCGCCTCTTCTAAAGTGCTGCTACACCTATTGAAAAAAAAAGTAGAATGTGTTACTATTGCGTGAATGGCGATAAAACTGAATGGTGATACACTCCAAGATTTGTCATTTTTTTGTTTTTCGTCTTTTCAATTGGCGGTTTGACGGTAGCTGTTAGGCTTAGTTGTTTATAACACTAGCTTAATGAAATGCCGTATGTGATGTACTCATTATCTTTGAGCTATTTGTCGACGTTTCGGTACAAGCTGAGTACAGATATTTTATTTATTGGAAATGCATTGTACTTTATACTAGAAGCCGGAAATCGTGTATCTGTTTAAAGCAAATCGCATGTTACGAACTGTAGCAGTTTCTTGTAATCGCTATCTTCAGAGTATGTTGCGTATGAAACATCAGTATTATAAACTACGGATTTGTTATATTTGGCGGTCACTCCAAGGTACTCTACACACGTAAGCATGACCAATAGCCAAACCCAAACACTTTGGTCGTGTTCGTTAAGTTGCGCCGTGCTGGACACGGGTGGGTGAATGAGTCTGGGTTCGATCCTCAGTCTCTGAATGCCGGTGATCGTGATTAAGGTCTGTAAACAGTTTCCGATACTAATTCGAAGATCCCCCCCCCCCCTTTTTCGTCTTATAAACTACACTTTACGTAAACTAAATCTATTAAAAAAAAGAGAAACACTTTTAAACAAGGATTACATGTTTTCCAAACAAACAAAACAATGCTCGCATAAGACCTTAGCGCAGTGTTTCCCAACGTGGGGCCCACGCCCCACAGGGGGGCAATTTGGTTTTTTTAGGGGGGCAATTTAGAAATTGACTTGATACGACTTTACCGTTTTCTCTTTGGGTTATTTAAACACAATGCCAGATATGGTTACAAAATATAGCAAAAAAGCAAATTCTCAAAAGGATCACACTAAATTGCCATAATAAATGTTTATTATAAATCTTTTTTAATTTGAATTTTAGTATTTCATTATATGTTTTTTAATTTTACTTACTGTGTTTTATGATAATATTAAAGTGTTTTCTTTCAAAAACCATCCTATATCAGTTTCTTTAATAACAAATAATTTTTTTAATTAAAAATTATGTATGGGGGGCAAATAACTGTTGAAAGTGGGACATGACCCAAAAAAGGTTGGGAAACACTGCCTTAGCGTATATTTTAAATAATGTAGTGAAGGATCGTAATAATGACTAAATAAGTGGCTCAGATTTATTCGTAGGAACCTAAGAACTGACAGTTGCCAGTGATGTCACGGTGCTTTAAAAGATATTATTTCCAGATGTACGCTCTGCGTTTAGTATATTCCCTCCAACCACATAGTGCTTCCAGCACGTAACACATTCTAAAGGTTTTTAACCCGTCTTCCAAATGTGCACTGTAAGCTTGTAATGTCTCTCGGATGAGTAGATCTAATCTATTAATGGTTTTAAAAGACGTATCTCCTGTTTCGTCTTGCTTAGTGGAAGCAGAGCTAATTTGTTTCCCAATGTATTCTAAGTAAGATGAGCTTTAGGATGTTCTAAACCATTAAAAAGGGCATTCCTCATTTTTGTCCATTTTAAAATTTTACTCCATTAAGTTTTAATGAAATTGGAATCTTTTTTCAGTAAGATATCTGTAGTATCGAAGCACCACTTTCGTGATCGGCGTGTTCTTGTCTGTACAACGAAATGACTTCACAAAAATAGGCTCCTATATAAAATTTAAAAAAATCCCTAAGTAGTGTAGCACCCCATTTGACTTGTGAAGACATCAGGTTTCCCGCTGAAATATGAACTCCTGATTACCGATTTCCGCCAAAAAAAACTATAGCATTACGCCTCGTCGACTTTGAGGTCATTAGAGGCGGGATGAGACTGGGGACAAGGAACGGGAAGGAATTTGGCCATGGTCTTTTAAAGGAAACATTCGCCTGGAATGATCTGTGGAAACCCAAATCTGGATGCCCGGACGGGGATGCAAACCGGGATCCTCCCGAATGCGAGTCCAGAGCGTTAACCGCTCACCCACCACGTTTGGTGCGCTTTCCGTAATTCAGTTACCGGATGTTCCCGCTGTCTGAAAAGTGACTATTTGAATCTCGGTAAAACCACTTAAGTTTAGCAGATTCTTTCTCGTCCAAGCCGTACGGAATTATTGCTTCCGTTCCAACCAGTCTGTGCTGTGGCAGTCATGCTCCCAACGCACTCGCTACGTACTCATCTGTTCTTCTGTAGTGAGCCTTATTCTCTCTGTAGTGACGTCACGCAAAAACTGCAGAACGTAATTTCATGAATTTCATGGGGGTTTTCATATTTTCAAAGCTCATGATTTGAATTATAATCTGCGGAATCTTTTATGGCTTAGTGCCCTGACGCCGAAGAGGAAAATGTAAATCTGACTTTAACCTCAAAATGTTTGAGCCATTTTGTATTTAATTTCCATAAGTTCGTATTCACATTGTAACAACGAACAAAAGCAACCAATTACTTGAGAGGACTAAAGTGTGTGTACGAAGATTGCTGCAGTTTCAATTTGTGATAACATACAGGCAAAATAGTGTTTTTACAGAAACATCTCTTTTTACTCCTCGTCGACGGCTAAAGTCATTAGAGGCGGCATGGGTCTGGGGACAAGGAACGGGAAGGAATTTGGCCATGACCTTTTTGAAGGAAGCATCCCGGCATTAGCCTGGAGTGATATGGGAAAACCACGGAAGACCCAAATCTGGATGCCCGGACGAAGATTCGAACCCGCTTCCTCCCGAATGCGAGGCTAGAACGTTAACCGTTCACCCACCAAGCTCGGTTACACAAACATCGTAAGTGCGACTGAGGTGGACAAAACTTTTCGCCTTAAAATACACATTTGACTGAGAGAACAAGGACAGATAATGATACTTTACTACATTGTACTTTTAGTGTGCTTGATTGTTTTACGTCTGCGAAATGTGAAATCAAGTAGGTAATCGTATGGAACAATGGTTCATGAGCTCTTGGTATCAGACGAAAAACTAGTGGTAAATAAGTACGTTATCGAGGGAGGTGGTATGAAGAATATACTCGGAAAACTCAAATCAAACTTTTCTGCTAGGAGGAGGATTTCCCGAAATAAGATAGTAATTAGGAGCGAAGAAACTTTTTACACGAGTTTTTATTTTTTTCAGAATTAATAACATGGCCAAAGGTAGTTCTGTAAGATCTGTACTTGGCTGATTGCCTTCATAGAGGCGCTGGCCTGACCCGTCTGTTGATAGCCACTGAGCACTAAATAAGCCTGATAACTGGAGCGTCGTGACCGGTTCTGGTCGAAGCTGATTCATTGATCTCTGGCGGGGTTGAATGGCTGTCCTGATACGGTTGCCCGCCTGGTCTGTTCCGGCGCTTCTGGCAACGCTGCACCTCTGTCTCGCTGCCAAACTCTCGGCCGAAGCGTGCCTTCGTCTCAATCCATTCTAGATCTAGACAAAAGTTTTATTCTACCGTATGAAAAAGGCTTCGTAAGCGTGCACTTATAATTTTATTACTAGAATTGGATATTGAAAGCTGTAAGTTAACGTAAAAGATGTCTCGCAAACCGACTGTGAGAGAAACAAAGTCTGAGCCACTGATATTACATTGCAGAGACATACACCTGCTATCCTTTTGTCTGTCGCCGTTCGATTAGTTTTTTTTTTTTTAAATTTATTAATTCCGAAAAAACTATCCCACGTCCTTCCTGTTTACTTGTGAAATTTAGCTATTTAGTCGTAAAAACGTAACAGACCAAAAAAAGTTACTTTTGAATGTATAATTAATATTAGTGTGACTAAATGGCGCAATCGTGATAATACCTTGATCTGATCGCTATCTGCAGTCACTTCTGAAGTGACTGCATGCACACACTGTGCGTGGTGGGTGAGTGGTTAACGCTCTGGCCTCGCATACGGGAGGACGCCGGTTCGAATCCCCCGTCCCGGCATCCAGATTTGGGTTTTCCATGGTTTCCCTAAATCACTCCAGTCGAATGCTGGGATGCTTCCTTCAAAAGGCCATGGCCGAATTCCTTCCCGTTCCTTGTTCCCAGTCCCATCCCGCCTCTAATGACATCGATGTCAACGAGGCGTAAAGCCAAGTAAAAAAAAAAAAGTGCATGCACACTTCTATTTTGACTTTGTTATAATTATCGAAATCTGTTGCTATTGCCTGATAGGAAGGAATTTTAGTCGAATTTTGAATTATCATTAATTTACTAAAATTTGCAACGTTTTATGAGATTAATCAACAGTGTAAGTTGCATTTTTACATTTAGTCCCCCCCCCCCCTACAGTACTGCATATATTTCCCTCTCAAAATAGTGTGTTCATCTTACAAATTTCCTCTTAACATGTAATCGTAGGCTTCCACGGTTGGAGTCGATGGTCTCTTGGCAGCCCGAGTGACGCCGCGTCATTGTGTAGAAATCTATTATACTGCGGTCTTCTTGAGCTGGTCTGGGTCATAATCAGTACCCCTTTGATCTTCTGGGGAGTTCGGGTCCAACTGGCCACTTGTCTAGACTGGTGTAGTGTGTTCAGTTAATAGAGACGGCTCAAGGTCACTCTGCTCTATCCCCATTCCGCTGCTGTTACCCCTACATGCGGAGGGAAAAGAGTGATCGATGTCAAATTTGCCTCTTCTAGCTAGAGGGCTAAGAACGGGAAGGGTGGTGGGGTTAGGAGCTGGCAAGCGCAACATTACTTCAAACAACCAGTTTAGGATGAGCTAGAGTATAGCGATCAGCACCGATATGGGAGCGTCCGTAAACCACGTGACTCGGTCGATGTGAAGGGTTGGCTAGAAAGCTACCCGAGGGGGGGGGGGGATATTCCGAGCCAGCCCACGTAGCTTTAGATTCATAATATGTCACAGTTAAAATAAGGTATAAACCCACAACAGCTTGTAAATACTTATTTCCGTCATTTATCTCCGTATGTAATTTACGATAGTCTGACAGGAGAAAACAGTACAACATGTCTTCTGGATTCAATAGGGATAAAATCTAAGTGCAACGCGCGGAGGGGTAGTAGGGGGGGGGGGAGTCAGAGAGAGATAAATGCCACTTAGGGCTAGGTGGGGAGGGGTGTTACAAGAGACCAAAATGGAGCTCCCTATAATGTAGTTATGCCCAATTAGGCCGCAGTATGAAGCTGAAAAGACATCTTCCTACACAATGACGGCCAAGAGACACTTCCTCTTAACAGTTGGCATCATGCTAAATCATCTTTGAGAATCTGTACATTCGATATCGATCTAACTCTTAGACCTTGCCACCGTGTGTCGGGTTTAGGGTTGAACATGCGATGCGTCTAGAAAGAATCGTTAGCTGGAGTGTCACATTTCTTTGGAACTGATTTTATCAGATATTTTCTTCTTCCCCTCTTGATTAGATAATATGATGGGATATTTATCATATTTTAGGCCATACTCTAAGCTATCAAACTGTAAAAACTCTTTCAAAATATGTTAATTTGTTTTTAAATTCGTCTCTAACGACCTCGAAATTGACGAGACAAAAGTGTTTAAGCTACGCTGGATATGAATTTGGTGTTTAGGAGAGATCTCCTGCCCCGTCGCCAGGGGACGTAGTGATTTCTTTTTATCGTATGGCTTCTTTTGCTGGGATGTTCCCGAGGGGATAGATAGTTCGCCGCCTAGTGGCAGAGTTTGAAGTGCCCACCACGTCTTCCGCCTCTGCCTTGAGCGCTTCACTAGGGGAGCAAGTGAAGTGTTGCCCTCTGTCTTGTGTGTGAGAAGTTTATTTTGGCTTTGAAATGTGTAATTTATAAGGGTGGAAAGGTTTAAATCTAAGGGATCAGACAGGGCCGAGCGTAGGCCAAAATGAAGCTACGTGGTTTATGGACGCTCCCTTAACGCTCTGGCGTCGCATTCGGGAGGAGGCCGGTTCGAAACCCTGTCCGGGCATCCAGATTTGGGTTTTCCATGGTTTCCCCAAATCAATGCAGGCGAATGTCGGGTTGCTTTCTTCAAAATTCTATGGCCGAATTACTTCCTGTTCCTTGTACCCAGTCCCATCCCGCCTCTAATGACCTCGACGTCGACGAGGCTTAAAGCTATAAGTAATAAAATAAATAAATTAACCCTGCACTGGTCGCGTGGATTACATATGTAGTCCACTCAAGCCATTTCTAATGGGACTTTTCAGAGCGCGACTACTGCAGGGTTAATAAAGGATTAGAGAGTGAAAAACTCCGTCAGAATCGGGTAGGCTACTTAGTTTTGGAGTTAGTTTAGTACTCAGAACAGATTTCATATTTAGATTTCAAATTGCAAAAACCCCATCAAAATCTGGTGATGTCAGCCCTATTAAAGATTTATAGGTGAGAGAAATATGGATGATAAAGTGCTGATCGACCGACAAAACGACGCCCCCCCCCCCCACCCCCTCCTGCCTCACTAACTCAGCCTTATTGTTAACATAATTCCAGCAGTTTTGCTTTTCTGTATAGCTTCATAACTGGTAGTGCTGAGCATGTATCGAGAACTTTGACTGTCCATATTAAACATTCAACGAACATGCAATGTTAAATGGGAGTTCAAAGCGTGGTCATATTTCCGTACCTTTATTTGTGGCTGCCATATCAGTTCTAAAATTCTCTTTACGTGTACAATAGCATATTTCCATCGTTTCCCTTTTCTGGATTGTAGTAGTCTATCTAGACAATCCAAAAAGTCACAATCATCAACAACACTCACAGTATGTTGTTTCCACACAGCTCTCAAAAATAGCGTGTTTGTCTTAAAAACAGGAAAATCGTCAATTACAGTATTAGACTGAAAATATGCTAAAAGGATGTATAAATCTCAAAAACAAACCAACCAGCAGCTATTTGTAAATTGTGAACAGGTGGCAGAAAGAAAGGCACCCGAGATTTGTTTACACTGTGCTATGCTGACGCTGTCTAAAACTTTCACAACAAACGTCACAAGCGAGTTTATTTACTAACATAACCTTCCGGTTTGTATACCCAAATTCTCATAAAGACCGTTATTCAGACGCCCATTGAGTTCAAACAGTAAGGTTTTAGTATCACATAATCTACATTGGCAGTCATCAAACGATAAACCGAGTGTGGTGGGTGAACAGTAATGCTCTGGCCTCGCATTCGGGAGGACATGGGTGCGAGTCCCCGTCCGGGCATCCAGATTTGGGTTTCTCATGGTTTACTCAGATCACGCCAGGCGAATGCCGGGATGCTTCCTTCAAAAGGTCATGGTCGCCTTTTCGTCGACTAGGCATAAAAATCAAACGATAACATAAGGGTAGATTATCTCTGTTGTAATTTAAAGAGAAAATTGAGCGTTAGCTCATTGTGTAATCACTGTATGGAAGTATTACTGCTTACAAATATTGGTTCTACTGAATTAGTTAATCGATACTGTATCCGAGTCAAATTAATAAAGGATGTTTGGTGATTTTTTCCTTAGTCATAAATTCAAATTATTTGATACCCCATTTCGCCTCAAAATTACACATTTCATCACAAAGGATTAGTTGAAGATTCAGTGCAAAATTATACCCTCGATTCTACCTCAAAGTTACAATGTCTAACAGTTGTATCATGCAAGATTTTATTAGTCCTTAAAATTACGTATAAATTAGTATGCAGTAAAAGTTACATATTTCTGATCACGTTTCACCGAAATGCTTTTATGAATTCAGTTACCAGCAACGTGGAGCAGATTCCAGGTCATCGGATTCGTAAGTCAACAGAATTCAAATTTCGTCTTGGCTAATAGAGATTTCAGTATACCACAGTTTTCCGATGTTGCCGTCACAGGCGAGTGTGCGAGACGTCGTAAGCCGATACCGTCTGAAGATTTGGTATCACGTTTCAGATATCGGTGAATGTTAACGTATTGGTTTTCGAATTAAACAAGTTACACCTTGTAAATTACGAATCTTTGTTTAAAATTGAAATATTTGTTTTCTGAATTACCTCTGATGACAATAGAAAGTTTGTTTATAGCTTTGAAAACTAACCCTCAGGGGAAGAAAAAATCGTTATACAACTTTAAACTTTTAATTTTTGACACTTAACTTTTTCCTAGAGTGCGTGGTGTACCTGGGAAACTGTTAATATAATATGCGTTTAGGAATTATTTTTTATTGGTACGAGAAATAATACTGTAATTCTAGTGAATTCTGAATCCTTAAAACAATATTGTATTGTTGCTAGAGATACCGAAACTCCCAACGCCGAAGAAGATTAAAAGAACGTAAGCATATCTGAAGACTCGGGTAAATGAAGAATTGCTAAAAAAAAATCGACATTAGTTCAGCTGATGTTCGGGTCTATTTATTTTAAAATAAAATATGAATTATTATTAATCTTTTTAATGGTATTTGGCCATTTTAGCAATACGAGCCAGCTCGACGTGTGTGTTTGTCTTAGAATGCATACATTTCATTTCAATGTGATTATTTTCCATCTTCTGTATTGACGACACAAGACGAACACAACATTTAACTAAAACCACCCATGCTCTCGGCCGGACTCGAACCGAGCGAGCAAGCAAGCACGCTCAGCATTTTTGTCATCTTTCGTCTATTTTTTTGCTTCCCCCCCCCGCCCCCTAAGCCATACGCCCATTATTTACAAATTTTAAGAGCAATACCTAAGCCTGGTCGGAAACATTCGCCCATCCCGTTTACAATTTTCCATGTTTTACCGAAATGGCTCCAGACGAAGTCCGGCATAATTCTTCAAGGAGGACATGCCGAATTACTTCCATTTGCTTGCCCCAATTTTTTGTTTTTTTTACTAGTCATAAAGTAGCCATTTACCTGGTTTGACAAATTCACTATACTGAAGCTGATGTTGCGCCACAGTACTTGTTGGTCAGTGGTTTTGTGCGCGATGGGGGTCTGGTCTGGCCGCAGAGATAGCGCTTGCTTGGGTCGGAAACGTTAATCTGTTGTCGGGAAGTGGCTTTTTTTGTGCGTGTTGTCGGCACGCGCTGCCTCACTAGCCTGGTGTAGCGTCGGGATGAAAAAAAACACGAGACAACCACCACAGTATAAGTCAAATTAAACAAGAGGCTTGCAGTGCTGCAGAAACGACAGCAATAACAATAGGTTAAATATAGCACTGGCGAACTTTCTTTCAAAGACATGTTTGTTTGAACGTGGAAAATAGTTACAAAAGCGAAAGCATGCAGCCAGTACCTTATGTAAGAGAATTCTGTAAAATGTTGTGCTATAGAAGGCTGATCAAAATTAAACTGATTGTTAACATACGAAATGAATGCGTTTTGGAAATCATTGATGAAGAAAGAAGTTTGTGGAGCAGTCAAAATGTGGGTCATCATTAGCGGCTCTAATACCTGCGGGATTTGTCAAGTGGTCAGAGACATTTAACCCAGTAGAAAATTCTTTTTGAATGGCTGGTAAATTTGGTCGTACGATACTATGCACTAACCATACGATATTTACCATTTGCATAGTGTAATGCACATGTTATATCATTGCCCAGTAATGACATTTGAAGCTTAATTAATCACGCTGTTGTCTACAATCGCGCAGGCAAATACTATATATAGGACATTAATTTCATGACAGTTTAACAGTTGACGGAGTGATGGTAGCTGATTGTTTTGTCAGTTGTGACAGTGGAAAGAACGGAGACGTCTAAAACAGTTATTTCTTGTGCTGAGTGAGAGACTGATGAAGGCGGGATTGTCCCTGTGATGGGTTTAGGGTAACTGTTGTTGGTGGACAAGGTAACGCCTGAGGCAAGTCAGGCTGAAGCAACTTTCCTTTCTGGCCGCGCGTGTTTATAATCGAAGATGCATTTGACCGTCGAGTCTTCCTCCAGTTACTGGAGAAAGCTACTTCCAGTATGGGTTCACTGCTCGCCGGTTGTCGACAATTCACTAGTCTCGTGAACAAAGAACAAAATAACAAAGTTAAACATACCTTTCTGACAAGATGGCGTTGAAACCGTTTTCTTTGTACTACTATAAGCCCCGTTTCTTTGTTCGGTATGGTTGATTCCTTGTGACTTCCCCCTATATGTTTATTCTCCTTTTGTCTCTTTCTGTCCATTGTTCCCGGCACCCTCGCTGTCAGAGTCATTCGTAACCCGGATTGCTCTGCCAACCCTACTTGTTGAATCACAAACCGGTTCATAACAGTTCTTTCAGGCTGTGTGCGTTGTATATCATTTATTGTGCTATCATCCATCCAGCGAACTAATTATTGAACGGGTTCTGATATTGCCACTGCTATTTTTATAGTTATTTCTGCACGATTTTGAAAAAAGAATGTCATCTGCATCCGGTTTCATTACATGTGAATAAAACTTAGTGAATGTCGTTATTATAAATTGTTGCTGGTTACAGAACTAGAATTATTGTCAGACATGCGCCTGTTTATTACTGCCAGTTTACTATTAATACCAGTTTTGTAAGAACGGAGTCTTCTCCGGTGTACAATTGTAATGGAATCTTCACGGATGTACCGCCGGATTGTGTTGTAAAAACACGATGTTTCGAGGGCTAACGTCGCCGTCGTCGTCAGGTGTGAATCCGTGTGTACTGATAGACTGCGACAACACAATCCGGCGGTGCACCCGTGAAGATTTCATTGCAATACCAGTTTTGCTTAAGAATAAATTGTACTATTAGCAAGCGGAAATTCAGTCTAAAATTCGTTAATGACTCTCCAAATTGTTTTTCTTTTGATAGGCTTGAAAAAAAATAGTTTGTCTTGTATGTAGGTTTTATCTGTTCCACTTCCCGATTGATGCTTTCAATTCGTGGGCTACGAAACATGAAGATGGAGTAGGTACAGTGGCGGAACCGTCTTGTATTGGTACCGGTTACAAGGTGAACTGAATGCAGACTGTACTAGAGCGAAATTTTTCAATGCAAAGTTCCTAGGAGAATGCTTTCTTTTTTTGGCTCTGGAGGGATTTTAGGCCTATTGAGTCCTGACTCTGATTAATTCACATGTGTGGGACGTAGGTTTTTGTGTCCAGTTGGTTGGCAACAAGTGTCGCGTCCTCCACTACGTGCCGGCATGTGCGATCAAGTTTCTGGCCCGCGAACCGCCCACACCCAGACTCCTCTCCACAAGGACACTTTCCATTGGCAACCCACAAATTTTACTATCACTACTCTTGTCACAAGTTTTATTTTTAATAGCAGTGCGTCAACATGGCCACACAACCGACATTTGGTTTAATTGAGATGTGGACAGATTTCCGTTATTCCGTTTAAGATGGCACTGCAGTATTCAGTCTAGTCACTATATCTTCGGTTTGAAATAACAAAAAAAAAAAAAAAAGTAATTTTTACGAAGTTTTATTTCTGTCCTTTCATTCCGTGCCGCCGGGAATTAGCCGGCAATACCGTTTGTTGTCTTCGGAGTTTGCTCAACATCTTGACATAGTATTTGATTTTAATACCGATGTGCACAAAAATACCCAAAAGTATTGTTGGTCGCTACTTATCACCTTCCAGTGTGTGGTTTATAAACCGTGGTTTTCATCCGGAGGGAAAACCACAGTCTCAAGATGCGATAATTTGTTAAACCACTGGCAAGTATAGGAGCATCCTGAGGAATCTTTTGCAAATGTATCCCTAAATCTTTTCTAATTGTTGACGATATTCACTATCGGCTAGGATCACGAAGGAAAATTCCTTCAGTTTCGTTCTTAAGTGGACTCAGATAAATCTTAAACCACGTTATAACCAAATTTTATGAACTTGTTTCCTCAATACTGTCCACATTCTTCGATCGCAGCTTGTTTCCAGTTTCTTCTATTGTGGATCCTTTTGTCTGCGATTTTTCGTGGTTACTATTACTAGTTTGCAAACTATATATATACTACTGTTACAGTATTGTCTTTACTTGAGGTTTACTGTTTTGTATAAATTGATCGTTCACCAGTCAGAAGGAAGTCACTGTTATTGCCATTGTTTTATAATTAAATAGCCCTTAAAAATATACTAAATGCCATTCGTCTTTCACAATGCGATTCATTTTGCATTTGATAACGGCATGTTCGGAATTTATATGCAAATTTAAAGGCTGTGAATATAGATTTATTTTTATAATTCATTGGCCTTCGGTAGCAAAGATCATCAGCCATCTTTAGGACTATACATACAACCTTCTGGATATACATTCATTACTACATACACAGTTCTTAAAATTAGGTTTATCAGAAGTACCATCTTCAATGTACAGAATGAACATAGTTCATAACACTAAAATTTATAAGTACAATCTTCGGATAATACAGTCGTTTCAGAATCTTCGTCCGTACGGTAGCTATAGTTTATTTTTTTCATAAAAATAAGATGTGTCGTAAGTAGAATTTTCTTCCTATGTATTCGATTACTTCAGCATACATAAAATTTATGAAATAAAATTTATCCCAAGTACAATCTTCTGAATATATACTTGATTCAACTTACTTAATTCATATAGTATTAGGCAAAATAATTGAGACAAATGGTCCTGTTTTTTTAAATATGCGAGGTATTCAAAGATATTTTTAGTTCGCAGTCCGTATCTATATTGCATTGTTCATTTGTTTGAGAGAATTGTAACTTAGCTTCAATGTTTCTTATAAGCGGATATACTTGAATTACACATAGTCTACTTCCAACGCTTGATGGTGGTAATTGTTAATAATAAATTTTTTAGTGTACTTATCCACAATAATTTTTTTTAGTTCCGAAATTTTGCTTTTGCGTTAGTGATATACTTTGCTGACAGTACAAAGCAAAGATTGCTCTTTTACAGTGTAAACAGTAATGGCTGTTTGCGATGAGAAATTAACCGCCAAATTTTTAAATATTCAAATTGTCTTTGTCTTTGTCAATGTTGGTGTTTGGTGTAAATTTTTTGTGTAAACAGTGAAAATGAGTTGAGTACAGCGTTGCATGGATCGGCCAACAGAGGAGGTATAGTTAAAAATTCAATTTTACTTAATCTGAATAAATTTAAATTCGTTATTTCTGCTATTCGTACTTAATGTTAGTAAGCAATTGAAACGTCCATGTCACATTAACTTGGTGAGTGTTAAGTGCTGATTAAAATTTCGTTATTGCTATAGATCAAGGTACAGTTAGAACTGCTTACATGCGGTCGGATTGCTGTTGTAATATTTCACCAGTGCAAACGACATAATTAAAAATAAGTGCTGAAATCCTAATACTTGTGATGAACCGTGAAGTTATCATTCTGGTCCAGGCCCGTTTAGACGGCGATTCGGGAGGAACTGCTCTCTCACACATTGAGTAATGTCAGGAACAGGGCGCTCGTCGTAGAAATGTAAATACTGTAATCCTCGAAATGTCAGTTACCTGATCCAGACTGCATTTCAGTAAAATTTCAGATCGCGATATGGAAGGAACTACTTACTTGCAGCTGACGGCGTAGGCAATATAGCGCTCGTTAAGTAAATACTGAAATCCTTGTACCTCATGCTGTACTACGGAACGTCTATTTTAATTCTGGTTTAGGCTGCGTATTCCGCGAAACATGTGACACTACATTCCTCCGCAGGAAGTATGACATCAGCAACATGGAGCTCATGAAAGCAACGTAATTCAAAAATAAATATTAAAATCCCACTACTTTACGTTGTAGTACCACGGAATGTATCTTATTCTAGGTTCAGGATGCATTACGACCTAATAATAAATAACCTCTGGTTATATTACTGCTTGAAATAAAAGAAATTACATGTGGGCGCATGAATACATTCACATATTAAAATTTAAAAATAAACCTGCATTTCTAGTTAATCAGAACTATCGCGAACATTGCTGCCTGAAAATAAAAAATATCTGCAATACATAGAAGACGACATTCACTATATCGAGATCAGGAGTAATTAATGTTTCTTATATCTTGAAGTAATAGCTTCATAGTATTACCGTTACACTACAATTTGTTTTAACTGTTAACCCCATTCCCCAAACAGTGTTCAATGCAGTCGCATGCCATCCTGCCCCTACTTCCTGTTTGGATAGGATCTTTTCTGCTGACGGGTCCAAATAGTGGATTTTCGTTGATGCTTACGTCAATGCCCTGATACTTAGGGTCTCGGGAACCCTTTTCAGGTTTTGACCCCCGTCCTCCCGAATGTTAGGTTGGAAAGCGAATCCGCCCTCCTCCTGACTCGGTCCCTTCGTTCTATACATTTTGTTTATTTTATTAGCAGCAGAAAAATAAGGATGAAATAATGTTTTGTGATTTCATCGAAACGAACAAGCAGATAAAATGATTCATTTGGATCCTTAAAATCGCCGGTGCTGTATTTCTTTCGTGCATCTGATATGCGATGTGTTTTTGATCCAAGAATAGGCACCGAAGTACATATGTATTGATTTAAGCTGCGTGAATTATTCGGATAAAAGTGGTGATGCGTTTAGAGAGCAGAGTGTTGCATTTGGGAAGTAATCAATTTTAATGTTCGTGAGTCTTGCTGCGTTTTTATGGATCTATAAGGGACTGTGATCGTCCAATTTCGACATAACCAGATCTTCGACTTAATCTGCGAAATCACTTTAGGAGATTGAATTTTTAAATCAGTTTGTTCATACTTTTCATCTGACTAAAAAAAAGTATTTGTCAACTGCGCAGCTTGTAACGTGACGTTATCACGCCACGATACAATTTTTATTTTTATTAAATTGTGATTTATTTTAATTTATTCAGATTAAAATTAATTTATATTGATCTCGGGCAGCCCAAAATTGTATGAATATGCAAGGGTATTTCCTTTGAAAAAGCTCAGAAAATGTGTGAGCATAGGATTTTGTTTGAAGCGAAGGGTCGTATATCGGAGCCACAGGAAGTGGTCGGACAATAGCCCGCCTGGCTGTCGCCACCCCAAGGCCAGTCAGTCACCTCAAACGGTTCTTGCAGCAAACAGGTGAAGGTCAACCTTCCCCCCCTTCCGCGTCAACAAGCATGGACGCGAAGAGGGACGCTAGCGAAAAGCCGCGAATCTGAGTGTGCATCGATACCACGTGATTTCCAACCTGCCTATGAAATCATCGGTAGGGGTCTTCACATGTGAATACAGGGTGTATTTCTTTCTGCCCGCCATGTTCCTGCGCGGGAGAGGGACGCCATCACCTTCCGAAGAGAAGGAAGTTACTTCTGCCCGGACCACGGGAGAGACAAGTCGAGTCTTCTGGTCAGACCGCGATCCAGTGCGGTCGATTCTGACTTCTGCCCAGACCACGGGCAGAGAGAGGTCGAGCTGACTTATTGCCAGGCCAGAACTGTTAGGCTTGATCGGCACAGAGATCTGCCTGTGATCACTGGCTGGTGATCATTTTTGTCACGCTGAGCTGATAGCGTGACGAACTTCAGTGTTGCTGCCTACACTAGGTAAAGTGTTAACGCCAGGTCTGGTATCGTTGAGTTCTTGTGAGACTGCGAAAGACCCGTAAGCGACTTGAGCAAGAGACTTATGTTCTTTGAGCTAATTTTGACCCTGAGCTAGCCGGCATTTTATTGAACATTAATGGAATCTTTGCATTTCGCGAGTTCCTTGTTTTTCTAATTGTTATTTGATGGTGCCCGAGATTCATGTTTATCTCATGTATTCTCTTTGATTGATGATTGTTTTCTTGTAGTAGCGTATTGCGAACATTTGTTCCCGCTCACTAAATGTAACTTCGTCAGAGTATTTGCAAGTAAAGTAAAGTTCATATAATTGTTTGCTTGAGTAGATCGGCCAATTGTAACGTCTAGGCTTGCTTGACATTGCATTAATTTATATTAATATTAAATGTAAATGTGCCTAGCGGTGTAGCAGCCTATTGAACTTAATAAATTTATTTCATATGTCAGGTGTCCATAACGACCCGGCGTATGAAGTATTAATGATGCTTGCCAATCAATAATTCAATTTTAAGAATTTTATTATTATTAAAATTAAAATTATAAAATCCCCCCTCCCCTTTTTTTTTCATCCTATTACAATTGCGCTTACAACGTGGGGCAATTAATTAATTAATCCGGGGAATTAATTAATAATCTGATGTTCAAAGTCTCAAAAGAACCAAGTTCATGACCTTAGGCATTTATTTTTGTAGCATAGAAAGTAAATTAATACTTTGTCATTGCTTATGTAAAGTTAAATTCAATCTGAGTGATGAATTTCTTTTGCAAAATGATAATTTTTATGCAATCTGATTCATGTTAAATCAGTTTCAGACTTTCAATTGCAAATTAATTTTTGATAAATTTTAATGCAATCTGATTCATGTTAAGTCAGTTTCAGAATTTCAATTGCAAATTAATTTTTTCAATATGCAAAGTTCATTGTGAACGCATATAATGTCGAGCCAGTGCTTTGTCTGTGTAACATGTTAGCAATTAAGAACTTATTGGTGCATATTTTGCTCATGTTGGTTTGTTGTCGCATGATTCAACGTTGTGATGTGGTCTTGCACATTTTGTTTGAATGGTTTGATGCTCAATATTCTTGATGGGATTTGTGCCTATGTTTTGTGAAAATTCTAAGATTTTGACTTGTATTAAAGATCGCGATGTTTGTAGTTTAACACGTTGCCTGCTAAAATCTTTAATCATTGGAATTTTCCTGTGCCATTTAATAGCCATATGCGTTTGAGATCCGGACGTAATTTGAATTTAAATATGGAAGGGAGCAATTCGAATATCGAGATGAGCGATAATCGGAGAGATTTTGAGAATGATATGTCGGGATACAGTTCACATTCTACAATAGCTGCAGCTGACATGGCGTTAGAGAGTCCCATTCAGAATGACGCGGTGGTAGAAAGTTGTACATTCCCATTAGTGGAAGCCACACCCGCATTGCAAAATCCAGTTGAAAATCAAAATCAACCAGAAATTCCTCCTTGGGTCCAAGTTATGATGGCTGAGTTAAAGAAGGGACAGGCAGATTTCAAAAAGGGACAAGAAAGTCTCAAAAAGGAACAAGAAAATCTAAGGGCAGATATAAAAGCAGATTTAAACAAAGGGCAAGAAAATCTAAGGGCAGATTTGAACAAAGGGCAAGAAACTCTAAGGGCACATTTAAATAAAGGGCACGAAATTCTATCCGAGAAATTGGATTCTACCATCAGTAGGATCGATGCTTTAGAAAAAAGGCAGGATCAAATCGGCATAAGCCTTGATCAGAAATTCTCTGCTTTTCATGCAAAAATCTGTGAAGAGGTAGCAGATTTTCAGGCAAACATAAGAACGGAGATCGTTGATTTGTCTGAGAAATCTGAGCAAACAATAGCGAGGTGCGACAGGTTGGAAAAGGAAAATGAAATTTCCAATACAACCATTGCCATTGTACAATCTGCGATAACCCATTTGGAAATTGAAACTAGGGAAACAAATGGACAATTGTCTAGCTACATGCATGAGGTACGAGACGAAATGGAGGGGAAAGTCTCTCAAGTCAGTGCTAAAATTGATAAAGTCGCTACCTCGGTTACTAGTTTGAGAGAGGACAGTAATCAATTAAAGGGAGCACAAGACAAACTTCGGGAGGAACTATTGTTGAAATATCGTCAAGTTGAGGGTGACGTGAATACTTTAAAAAGTTCCCCTCCTACACAACACACTCACACAGGACAAGATAATAATATACACATTGATTTAAAACTTCCCAAGTTTTGTTCTTATAAAGATACTAACCCGAAAGCATTTTTGTCGGAGTTAGAAATTTATTTCAAGATAAAAGCTGTGCCAGACAACTTAAAATTATTGATTATCCGGCAAGCTATGCTTGAGCCCGATCGTTACTGGTACGATGTTTCCTGTAACCTAGATATGTCGTACGCGGACTTTAGAGAGTTGTTTCTCAGAACATTCTGGTCACACAAACACCAAAGTCAAACCCGCATGAAAATGTACCAAGGCCGTTACGAACCTAAAACAAATGATTCCATGGGGGCTTATGTGGAAAGATTGGTTGTTTTGTCACGGTACTTGGACCAACCCATGTCAGAAACGGAGTTTATTACGGCCGTAACGACGCATTTTTCCCCGCAAGTGCAGGCGCACATTAATCCGGTTATCATAACCACTATCTCGCAATTTTTGGAGACTCTGAAAAATCTTGATTCAATAGGGCATAAAGCGAGTCAAGAACAGAAGTCAAAGGGCGAAAGTAGTGGCCAGATAAAAGGCCAACAAGATGGGAAAGAACATGGTAATCGGGGGAGTTATAATAGTAAAAATTCCAGTTATTATAATAACTATAAACCACAGTTTCGAAATGAAGGTGGTAACCAATGGAAGGACAGGGGTCGTAATGAGAATAAAGGGGCGCATCAATGGGGAAAGCACTCCACAAATGCCATAGTATTTGAAAATCAGAACGAGGGGGAGCGACTTGAGGATCATCCGGTACCACAGAATGCGGAAAATACCCGATCTGAGCCCTCGCAGCACTTATAATGCACGGAGTCTAAAACCCTACCATTCTGTACAAATATGTTAGGATTAAATTTTTTTTTGTGTTAATAAGAATTGTTGAATTAGCGAAATAGAATTTATTTTGTAAGAAGCCTTGTGGAGAGCAAATGTTGTTGACATTAGTCTAAGGATAACGACCGCTAAACAGTTACCACAGCTGAGTGCCTGCGACTAAGTTGCGGTGTAGATTCTTATCTAAACTCAGGTAGAAGGGAGCCGCCAGAACAGATGAGAGCGAAAGTGTACAATGCCCGGTCCTAGGGATTATAACGGTATAACGTGGACGAAAATATTTGTCTGACCACTCCAGAAGCAAGGAGGGTTTAAAATGTTGTTTTGAAATGATGTGGCGTCGGAAAGATGAAGTTTGAAAGAGATATATTCCTCAACGTGCAGTCTAGGATTGCTGTTGGTTTGCGAAAAAGAAGGCGGATATTTAATTTGTCGCTGTCACTATTATAATAGGTCAGGACACAAGTCAGATGTATGATTGCACCATTTCGGCAATGGGAAGTAAAATGTTCCTATAAGGTTCCCACCGATGGGCTCGTACATCACCTGTATTACCGCCACAAAGCCTTTCAAATTTGCAGCTAAACGGCTGACAAAAAAGGGATATGTAAAGAAATCACTTACTGACGCTTTGCATTGTGTAGAATACACTTATTGCGTGAGACACATACTCGAAACTCACTGTTATACGGGATGGCATATGGCCCGGGTATTTGAATGAAGTCATAAGACCCTCAGTAGAATCTTCAGGCTAATCATTTGAATGGAGATGTTTTTAATAAAAAGTCAATGGCGGTTTCTTTTACTTTATGTTTGGGAAATTATAACGATGATCTTGATGCATTCTTAAGTAGGAGGATGGCACAATCCGGTCTAGAAATGCAACATCATTCCAGTTTTCCGCGGTTTCATTTTTTTTTTTTTTTGCTTTAGTTCTTGGAGTTTCATAAAGGTAACAGGACTCCGACATGAGCAGAACTTGCAAAATAATTAGGCAAAGAAATATTTCATTCACATGTAAATAATTTTGTGTTTGTCAATTTTTTTTTATTTCATGTTTTACTATGTTTTGTGTTGTTTAAGATAAGAATCTTTAATCGATAAGTTAATATGAAAAGGCAGGAAAGAAATCATGTATGGTTGTCCACATGTTGTAAAACAGTCCAAGGTCATGGACGGTCGTTCAGTTTAGTATCTGTGGCAAGAATCATAGCATTGTGGGTCCCTGTATATGTAAAAATATCGATTACTGGTTATAGTGGAAGGGAGTTAAAATGGCTTAAAATAAAATTATTGTAATAATTTTATTTTCCCGTAGTTGGCCGTATATTGTAACGTGACGTTATCACGCCACGATACAATTTTTATTTTTATTAAATTGTGATTTATTTTAATTTATTCAGATTAAAATTAATTTATATTGATCTCGGGCAGCCCAAAATTGTATGAATATGCAAGGGTATTTCCTTTGAAAAAGCTCAGAAAATGTGTGAGCATAGGATTTTGTTTGAAGCGAAGGGTCGTATATCGGAGCCACAGGAAGTGGTCGGACAATAGCCCGCCTGGCTGTCGCCACCCCAAGGCCAGTCAGTCACCTCAAACGGTTCTTGCAGCAAACAGGTGAAGGTCAACCTTCCCCCCTTCCGCGTCAACAAGCATGGACGCGAAGAGGGACGCTAGCGAAAAGCCGCGAATCTGAGTGTGCATCGATACCACGTGATTTCCAACCTGCCTATGAAATCATCGGTAGGGGTCTTCACATGTGAATACAGGGTGTATTTCTTTCTGCCCGCCATGTTCCTGCGCGGGAGAGGGACGCCATCACCTTCCGAAGAGAAGGAAGTTACTTCTGCCCGGACCACGGGAGAGACAAGTCGAGTCTTCTGGTCAGACCGCGATCCAGTGCGGTCGATTCTGACTTCTGCCCAGACCACGGGCAGAGAGAGGTCGAGCTGACTTATTGCCAGGCCAGAACTGTTAGGCTTGATCGGCACAGAGATCTGCCTGTGATCACTGGCTGGTGATCATTTTTGTCACGCTGAGCTGATAGCGTGACGAACTTCAGTGTTGCTGCCTACACTAGGTAAAGTGTTAACGCCAGGTCTGGTATCGTTGAGTTCTTGTGAGACTGCGAAAGACCCGTAAGCGACTTGAGCAAGAGACTTATGTTCTTTGAGCTAATTTTGACCCTGAGCTAGCCGGCATTTTATTGAACATTAATGGAATCTTTGCATTTCGCGAGTTCCTTGTTTTTCTAATTGTTATTTGATGGTGCCCGAGATTCATGTTTATCTCATGTATTCTCTTTGATTGATGATTGTTTTCTTGTAGTAGCGTATTGCGAACATTTGTTCCCGCTCACTAAATGTAACTTCGTCAGAGTATTTGCAAGTAAAGTAAAGTTCATATAATTGTTTGCTTGAGTAGATCGGCCAATTGTAACGTCTAGGCTTGCTTGACATTGCATTAATTTATATTAATATTAAATGTAAATGTGCCTAGCGGTGTAGCAGCCTATTGAACTTAATAAATTTATTTCATATGTCAGGTGTCCATAACGACCCGGCGTATGAAGTATGATGCTTGCCAATCAATAATTCAATTTTAAGAATTTTATTATTAATATTAAAAATTAAAAATTATAAAATCCCCCCTCCCCTTTTTTTTTTTACATCCTATTACAAGCTTAATCCATATCGGGTGATTTGTTACAGCAAACGCAAATTTCGTTTCGTTTACGGTTCGTTTCATGCAGCCACTGCTTGCATTTATTAAATCACCCTCAAAAGCTTTTATTGAAACGTTCTGTACTTTCCGAAGTTTCTCACCTTCATTTAAAATAGGTAAACTGATGTTAGTGGACTTAGATTTTTTGTTCTCGACTAGTGTGATGCAATCCTCCGTCTCTTGCTATGTTGAACTGATATCTTCACATCAGTGCACCTATTACACTTACGTCCTCAGTTATCTGTATTCCTCTGCACTTCCAACTTTTCACTATATAGACTATAATATGTTTTAAAATAGGCGCCAACATTCTATTTCTGTGAGGCTCTTCCACAGAATTATTTCCTCACCTATCTTTTAAAAAACATGTTTATTTTGTACCTCATCCGTCCATTTAATTCCGAACTTCCTTCTATTGAACCACATTTCAAACGCTTAAATTCTCCCCTCTCTCCCCAAGCCTTAAATGTTAAACTATCACCTCCATTAAATGCTGTGGTCCGTACAGTAAATCTTAGAAACTTCTTTCGCTACGGAATGACATAAATATCACATGGTTCTGTTGAATACTCCGCTTCAGTTCCGTTGGTTTTTCGAAATATGTCCAGGAAGCGCCTGTTTCGTCTAGTGGTCCGTAACCAACGGCAGATACAAACACATGCGTCCCCCTTGTCGCGTGACTATTCCTGGAGCGACTGTCCAGACGGCATCTCGCCCACGCGATGTGACTTTAACACACCTCATTAACGTCACTTTATTTCTTGCTACTAGAAGTGAACGCGTTGTCTCTCCCACTTCTCATATTTTCACCTGTTTACTTGATACAGATTCTTTGATTTCTTGTGGAAGTTTGTTTAAAAGCTCAGGATCCCAGATTCGAATCTTATTGTAACCACGAATTATTACGGATTTTATTATCCTATGTACTATTAGATGTTTCATCGTTCGATTCGGCTTTAAACTGTGTCTAACCAAAACAGAAGCAACTCACAAATGTCAACCTACCGCAATACGAATTTATTTTTATTCAGTTATCGAAATAGATTAAGTAGTAATAAGTCTTTTTGTTACACAAGTTTTCCCTGAAGTTAAAAGTCCTTTCCGTTGCTTGGTGACACCTAACTCTGTGGGTGAGCAATATCGCTAAGACCTGGCATTCAGATTTCGGTTTTCCATCATTTCCTGATTCTTCAGATGGTTCCTTCAAAGGCCATGGCTGAATTTCTTCTGGTTTGTTGTTGCCAATCATCTTCGAGTTTAATCGCCTTGACATCGACGACGCGTATCGTTTTTTGCTGGGCAATAAAGAATATGCTGACAACTCGATATTTCAAGGTCACTAGAGGACAGAAGACAAATATGTCATTTCACAGTAAAAAATGGACTACCTCAAGGGTCAGTACTATACCCATTCCTCTTAAAGTTGTTCACCAGTGACATGGCTGACACTGCCGGCAACAGATTCTGTTATGCTGACGAGGTAGCGATAGCTGTCCAAACACACTAGAGAAAGGGGAATATATTTTCTCAAATGATTTAGAAACTTGAATGCATTCTATGAATACCCGATGAAGACAGAAATATGGGTTTTCCATTTGAGTAGCACATCGGCAACTCAAAGTGAACTTATGCCAACAAAGAGATACAGTTTCTACGGTACGAATCGTGGCATCACCGTAGACTATTTTTTACGTTCAGAAAACAATTTGAAAACACGAGAGAAACTTTAAGACACAGAAAAACATCATGAAGAACCCAGTCGGTACTTCATGTGGAGCGGATGCGGCATCATTACGAACGACCTCCTCACCGTGATTTATGCTATGATGATTACTGTGCTCCGGTGTGACAACGTAGTGCTTATACTAGAAAAATCGGCAATCTGAACGAGTGAATGAGATTCATAACTGGCACAGTAAAATACATCCCTGTTCCCTGGTTACATGTTATCAGTAGCACACCACCTCGACGGGTAGGATGTTAAAGAAGCAACGGCACTAGACCATCCACGAAGTCCTTTACGACCTACCCCCATCTTAATTCTAGGAATCCACTGAGGCATGATGTATCCAATTTCAATGTCAATAAAAAAAATGGCGACAAAGCTGGAATTCTACAACTTTGAAACACTAAGAATTCAAGATCCTACAACTGGACTTGCGGGATTCCATCTAGAGAGAGACCAGTGGGTTAAACGAAACCGCCTAACAACAGGGCACACCAAATGTAACGACGTGCTCCAATACCGGGGACTTCGTAATTCTGTCTGTGACTGTGGGACTCCTTCCCAGACTGTGGAGCACATTATTAAGGAATGATCACTCAGGAAGTACGACGGGCCATTTCTAGATGTTATCAGTGCTACACCTTTCATATTTAACTGGAAGCAACAAGTGGACATTGATTTTTGAATGCTGCCAACATTCTTGTCCTTCTTTATATTGCATATATTTGTAACTATATTTCACATTAGTTGCTTAGTCAGACGATAAGTAAATAAATAAATAGAGGCCACTGTTTCAAATTATAGTCTTTGACGAAATTTTTGCGTTCATTTAAGCTTTAAACTGACCAACTCTTCTCTTACCATCTGAAGCACTGTTGGATGCTCTGCTGTTTGTATTGAGTATTCCACGTTCTCTTTGCTCCGTGGGAATGTCTGGTTGTGTGCCTTGACGGGAAAATTTGGCAGCGAATTAAATATCTCGACACTTACGGCCGACCAACCAGTAAGTGTCCTTGCTAATGCTGTTATACATTAGTGGCCTGTTCTTCACTAATAAAAGAAAACATTTGCAGTTTGTATCGTTAAGAAAACTTATTCTCGTTATGTTCGTTGATTTAAGTATTACACATTCTAACTCTATACAGTCACGAGCAGAGTTCAGTTTAGTGCCCGGGATGCAAAAGATACTGAATGAAACTGTTGGCCTTACTGGTACTTGACTCGTGTTATATAGTATATAAGCTGAGCACCGCACATTATCTAACAGTTTTAGTCGATAATGCGGAACTTTTTTAGCCATTCACACTGACTGTCCTAATGTTGTTTCTTTCTTTCATTTTTCTATTTCTTGTAAGTTCAGAGTTTCGTTTCTCGTGACGCATGCGCCTATAGTTCATAGTTGTAAGATTTTCCCCTTTAAGTCCTCGCACCTCTTTACATCACCACTACAGGTCTCCCCCACTTAGCGGATCTGGGCTAATAGACCTTCGCTTTTCCGGTTACCCAACACAGGTTGTGCGATTCTTTGACTGATGGCCTGCATCAGCTTACGTCAGCTGGACTGAGGGTATCCAACACGCCGCCATTCCGGAAGGGCGTATGAACACCCCTCATACTGATTACACTCTTAGGTCTATTTTTTTTCTTTATGTGAATTCTGTTAAGATCCGCACTATACTTCAGAAAAATAGACGTTTCACATACATAGTAATACGCACAAAGCTTGTACGTTTCCAGTTAAATGACGAAGCTCAGATTTTTATTTAAATACGGTTGTTGGGAGATGTTACAACACATATGGACTTTCTTGGCTCTTTTACTTCAGCCTAACACTGCAATACGAGAAGGTCGGACTTTGGGAAAAAGTTTAAATTAAAATTATAGAATCATTTGCGTTGACATAACCATTTCGTTAGAAAATTGTTCTCAGTAAAGTTGAGAGTAAAATTGTAGCCGAATTTATTATGTTGTTTAGTTAGCGCTTTTTTTGTGACTTTACTCCTTACATAGGTTAGCAAATTATTGTAGTAAACAAAGAATCCAATTTCTAAGTAGTTTTTTTTTTGTGATTAGATATAATTAGATTTCCGCATTCTTTTTATTCTTCGTGTTTATTTGTATCCGCTCCTTTCACTCTGAAACGTTTTTGTGCTTAATAAATCAGCCCCATTATTTTCGGGTTATTTTCTTATCCGTAGGAGTTTGATATTGTAATGATTTTGATTTTAGTCGGATTGTCTGAATGCTGAGTTCACTCGAAAACAAAGATGATTCAACTGTAAGATACATGTAACATTGTTCGTTACAGGCATGTATTGCTTACAGAATTTCACTTTAACAATTAACATGACTGTCCATCAGCCCTTCCGCTTGAAATGTAGCTTTCTCTTCAATTTTGCAAAATAAAAATAAGTGTGAAGGAAGATGTGTCTTTATGCTATATAATTGAAAAGAGTGATGTCTGCCGTTTGTGTGGAGTAAGCTTGCTATTTGTTTTCCACTAAGGTGAAACTTTGGCGTGATTGATGTGGATAGAAAGGTGTTGAGCTGGAAGGTAACGACTAGTACTGATTTGCACCTCTGGCGAAGAGGTCGTTTATCTAGTTAGGGCTGCGAATCGATGCGGTGTGCTCCTGCAGAGTGGGTTAAGTGAAAAGGAAATTTAGAGCGCACCCGGTCGATCAATAAGAGACGGCCAGCCTCCTTCCGGAATCCACGCCTCTGCACAGTGCACAGACCATTGGATACACTCTAGCTAGCCGCCTGGGATACAACTCATTTCATGCTTTATAAGAGGAAAATAAATTTCCGAACCGATGTATGGCAACACTCACAGTCCGGTCTTAGGTTAGATATTTCTTAATGACCTTAGTAGTTGAAGACAGTGGCTAACGCACGAATTAAAACACGTACATCTGAGATGGCAAAGGATCTGCCATTTCAGTAGTTTCGTGTGATGTTTTCTCTCTATTGTTACTTTAGTGTTGATTTTATACTCAGTGATGCGTCCTACTAATGTAAAGGAACGGAAAGCTCTTAGCTTAGAATTGACAGCAGTCAACCAAGTTGGTAGAATGCTCCTACAGCTTCGATTGACACATCGTCGAAAGGTTATAAAGAAAATTAATCAAGTCTGGCAGATACTAAAGAAGACTGCATCGATTTCTCAACCACTTCATTTTCTGTTATGCCAGCAAAATTATTTTAATATTTACTTTCTGAATTCACACTAGTGAAAATTGGAAATCGGAGGGTGGAGAACGATTAAAGACTAATTAATTTGAACATAAACATTGAAGCTGTCTAGCTTTTTCATAATTTGTTGTCTGTATGGTTCCAGGGAGCAGTCTGGTAGCTCATTGGTTAAATCGCTAGCTTAAGAAATTTCTGGCTCCGATCCCGGGTTTAAATCCCGGTTGCGGCAGTAATTTTTAAGAGTTGCGTTTGATTGTATGAGCTAGGCCAGGACGTTCCGTGGTTCAGATTGCACTTTAAACTATAGGTCCCAGAGGAAAGAAACTGACCGTCCCACCTCTGACACAATACGGTTTAGCCGCTCCAGGCGCGCGTCAGTCCTGTCAATGTAAAAAATGCTCTGTGGTCAGAGAGACTGGGCGCGTCTCGTGCCTAGTGTTTACACGTACTTTCTATGTTTGATGCTTCAATACTCATTTATTTTTTGTTCGAAGTTCTTGGTGATTTCATGAATTTATCAACACACAAATATAAAACTTGAAAATGCGATCACAAAATAATTTAGAAGAATTTGTAGAACCATGCGAGAGTTTTCAGTTTGTGAAAAATTAAGTCGGATACTTTGGCATAAGCTGGACCTTACTGTTTATTGGTAACTTAAAACAGTCATTTTTTTTAAAAAAAATTATTCAATAGACAAACAACTAGCAGCAGAACTGTTGAGTCACACTAATGTTTGACGATGTTGGCTACATAACCTCACTTTCACGAGCCCAAAACTGTTAACATTTATTCCTGTTGTTGTTTGGATAAAAGGCGACCGGGACCAGAAGAAAAAATATAACATTAGAAGAAATTGAGCTCCTGCTAATACTAAAGTACTAAACATCGTTCATATTGACAAATAAGTAGGGTAAATATTTGTGCAAGTGAAAAAAAGAATTCGTCACTAAAAAATTCTAGGAATACGGGAATCCTTCAGAAAATAACTGTGAAAAATATATACAAGCAACAAACTGGTTCTCTATAAGAACAGAAAATTAGCCTAGTCTGCGGTATTTTGATCTTTTAACATTTACCAGATGCAGGAAGAACCAGTGGAAATTCTTATTTCGTCAAATGCAGAATAAAATGTATATGCTGGAGTCTGAAGTTTTGAGTGAGGCAGTATAAATCTCCAGGTGTATTTCGTGTATAATTTTACAGATACGGCGTAGAAACACTAGTTAAAAATTTCAGATTTTGTGGGAATCTTGCAGTATTATTTATTTATTTTTAAATAAAAGTATCGATCATACGTTCATTTGCAGTTATGCTCTACCCGGACGATGTACATTTTCTTCGCTATGCTTGGAGAAACCGACTGTACAATAAAATCAAATATCAAACTATCCAGAAGTAGCATTTGTCCATACTGATCCCTACTTTGAGGCAATATTTTTATATTTTGTTTTTACAGTTCCTTCTGTACCGCAAAAAGTGTCTAAAACAGCACATGCTATTGCTTTGTTTCAATGATTTCATTTACGAACAAGTTACTCACTCTTATAAATACAACTACGTATTCCAAAACAACGACGTGAAAACTGGATGACACCACCTTGGAGCGTCTATAAAACCTTCCAGTCCGGCGGAAAGTCCACGCGCTGCGCCAAAATTCATGGAAATTGCATTTACAGGGACACTTTTGGACACCGAGCGTGGTGGGTGAACGGTTAGCGTTTTGGCCTCGAATTCGGGAGGACGCGGGTTCAAATCCCCGTCCGGACATCCAGATTTGGGTTTCCCATGGTTTCCCCAAATCACTCCAGGCGAATTCCGGGATGCTTCCTTCAAAAAGGCCATGGCCGAATTCATTCCCGTTCCTTGTCCGCAGTCCCATCCCGCCTCTAATGACCGTAGCCGTCGACGAGTAAAGCTGTAAGTAAAAAAAAAAAAAAAGACACTTTTGGCACATACCCTTCAACCCGAAGTCCGAAGTACTGGCGCATGCGACTGGAGTGTTGACTAATTTTCATCACACGCTGCTGGAACGTACGAGTACACTCCAACTTTATTCCCCGGCGCGGTAGTCCGGAGCGACGTTCCAAACAGGCAGATTAGCGCGCGTGTAAACGGGTCTAATGGTTTAGTGTGCGTCCTTCGGGAGGATCCAACCAACCTTCGAGTAGTGTAGCGATTTCTTTTTATGGTTTCAGGATCGCCCGAGGAACGAATAAGTTGATTATTTTTCGATCAGGTGTAGATTCGTCTAACGTCGGCGTAGATCTGTAAGGTATAATTTTCTTGGTGAGAAAGCACAGATCAGAACCCACGACCTTGCAAACTGATACAGTAGCTGCGAGAGCTGAAGAAAATGTGAGCTTCGTGTTACCTGCTCTTGTGCGGTATCAATATCGGGTCTCTTGTTGCGTGTACGAAGCAGGCACATAGTTGGCGTGTTAATAACCAGCAGAAGCTTCTTAGCGATTCCCCTGAACATTATCCCGTGGATTTAGAGAAAGTTTAAGCTGTGGAGCGGCCTTGACATGCAGTGCTTCATACAGTAAATAATGGCCACATTTGTTGTTAAAGATGAAGATGCCTGCAATAAATTCAGACAAGTCTGGCTCGCCACCGGTAGTTTTGACTACTGAATGGTGGTTGAATAGAAGGTATCATACTGCTAGTCAGTTTTTCCCAGATGTGTTGGACACGTTGAGGTGCAGTTAATTGTTTCTAGGCGTTTTTCGCTAGTGTTTTAGGCAAAAATGAGAGGGAAAATGGGGACTGTACTGAAAGCTATAAGTTACACCAAAAAACAACACATTTGAGTGTGACCGGATTCATGCTTTAGAAAGTCGTCGTGATTAGATTGTGATGTTTAAAGCTGTGGTTTAAACTAGCAAATTGGGCAACGATTTGAACCTTTATCCTGGATTCTCTATTCTCGTAAAGTAAATTAGTTCAGATTAGCAGTAACTGGGATGAACTTTTAACAACGCACCAGAGATAATTTTAAAGGTTTGCCGGTTTTCCATTGCGTATTGTTGGTTCTTATAAATGAAAGATTAACAGAGGCTTCAATAATTCGGTATTATTGTTTTGTCCTTGTGTGAATAATTGTTAATTCTATTTTAAAAGTCAAATTGGAAGGAGTAAACGGCAGGGAATATTTCTTACTGCCATAATTTACACAGACAGTAATTTGGTGGGAACATCACATGTGGTTAGGGAGCGTGCATAAACCACGTAGCTCCATTTTGTCCTCCTGTTAAGCCCCCCTCCCACGTAGCACGTAACTTTTTTCCCTTTTGATTCCAGAAGACATTTTGTACTGTTTTCTCTTGTCAGACTATTGTAAATTACTGATTGAAATAAATATTCACATGCTGTTGTGAGTTCAGTTCCTCATGTTAAATGTTATAAAAGGAAAGCTACGTGGCCTGGCTTCTCCCCACGTAGCCCAGCGTAGCCTTCCAGCCAACCCCTCCCCCCTCCCCCCTCCCCTGGACCGAGCCACGTACTTTGTGCACGGTCCCTTAAACGTAATTGTTAGTATTGCCAGATAGTCCCGAGGTCCCATGTCGTCATAAGTTTTCTTACACGGATAAAAAAAAGATGGATACTAGCGGAAAACGGTCTTGGAGTCGTTTAGATTAATAAACGTACTCTACCGGAAGGAGGTTCTTCTTTTGACCCTACTTCATTTGTGAAAGCCTGTTTTCTCTGTTTCGAAGATACCTCTTTGGATAGATTGGCTTGATAATGCCCTTTTCTCTGTTTTAATATTTTAAAAATTAATGCTGTTGTTATTGAAGAAAGAATCGTTTTTTCGGATGTCTATAAGCAAGAGTTGTGTTCTTGTGCTTTGAGATATTTGCCAGTGTTCGTACAGTAAACTCAGAAGCCGCTAGTCCGCGAAGCTTTCCTCACGGACGTGGTAATTACAGTCAGATGTAGGAGGAAACCCGACACTTTCAGTTCTTTATTCGACGCTCAAAGAACGTAGCTATTCCTTTCATATAGCGCAGCATTCAAATGACTGTTGCGAAACGTTTACGCTTCTGAAGTCTGTTGAAACGTAACGAACTGCCCAACACTGAAACTGGCATAGAACTTTTGGCTTGCAATGCTATCATGATATTACTATAGAATCGTTTCTGGTCTTTAGGCAAGAACGATGTCAAAAGCAGAAAAGCAATAGCGGAAAGAACTTTTTCGTTAAAGAGAAATCTTCTATTTCTAACATTCACCTTAGACTCTGAAGTTTCTAAAACTGTATGTACGAAACACTGCGGAAATAAAGCTTGTACTTCAAGAATACCATCATTATTATCTGCAGTTTCTGGCGCTGGTCGAGTGTGTTTTCCACACAAGCATCTTTGTCTACCCAACAATTCTGTCACCTCCTTGGTCCAGTTCTTTCCTGTCTTCAGTACTGTGCCATAGAGACGAATGCAAACAAAATAAAAATTGAAGCATTCAGTGTCATGCGGTGGAAGGATGCGGACAATTAAGGGGATGAATAATGAATGAAATGACGAAGAAAGAAGTGTTTAGAAGAGTCTTGCAGTAAGAAGACACATGATGGTGGGTGACCTTTTAAGAAATGCGGGTTTGGTTATCTGTTTCGGTCAGGGAGTATTCCAGAGAAGAAATTAGGAATAAGTGAAGCAGATAATCGAGAGATTATAAGGATATTGAGATGAATGGATGAGCTCAAGATTGGAAGAGATCGAGGATGGCATCAAACCACACGGGAGACTGGACTATAAATACTGTTCTTTACATAATAAAACAAATAATGGAACAGTTTTTACCATCACAGAGTAAAACTTATGTTCATTTCTAATTTATCAATAATTACAACGAAGCGCAAAAAATGAGAGTAGTTGGCTTTCATATTCTAATCCACCATACCCCTCGACTATTTGGTATCCTGTACGCGTTGCAGATGTGTAATCGTGCAAATTATTAACTTAGATACGAATTTTTTTTTTTTTTTACCAAACAGTCGGTGGAATCTCCAAGCATCTAAGTTTGGATCAATATATATACAGAAACAGCCCCAGTTAGCGTTGTAGTCATTCAGTATTTTTTTTAATATTCCTTCATCCATTCGTTTGAGAATATTTGCCATAGCGTCGTTGTTTAATTTAAATCGAATGAAGCGCATTTAATGTTATTGGCAGCCTTGATGTAGCAAAAATTGGTAAAAAGTAACCAAGTTTACTGTAGAATAGTGGATTAATTTGACTGAGGGCTATCTTTGGAGATGCGATCATTGATTTGCTCCCACAAGGACCAAGTTCTTTATCCTAATGCTCCACTGTAATGTCTTCACCTTCCTTTGTTTGATGTAATTAGATCTACAGAGTGTGTGGGTGAGCGGTAACGCTCTGGCCTCGCATTCGTGTAAAGGAGGGTTCGTATTCACGTTCGACCATCCATTTTTCTTTCCTTACGGCTTTACTCCTCGTCGACGTCAACGTCATTAGAGGCGGGAAATACGGGGGGCAAGGAGCGGGAAGGAATTCGGTCATGGAATTTTTAAGGAAGCATCCCGGCATTCGCCTGAAATGATTTGGGGAAACCATGAAAAACCCAAATCTGGATGCCCGGACGGGGATTCGAAACCACGTCCTCCCGAATGCGAGGCCAGAACGTTAACCGTTCTCCCACCACGTTCGATCGGTCATCCATGGGGTCCCCAAATCACTCCAGGCGAATGCTGGGATACTTCCTTCAAAAGGCCATGTCCGAATTCCTTCCGTTCCATGCCCCCCAGTCCCTTACAGCCTCTAATGACCTCGATGTCGATGAGGCGTAAGGCAAAAAAATTGTATGTACGTTTACTGTATTCCATCTAATGCATGTTTCTAGAGTCTATTCTGACTGCGAAGTAGTGGACATCATGAACTGGCTGCAGTGATCTGCCCTTGCAAGCTGTCTCCGTGTCGCTTTGGTTCAGTGAGTAATGTGTCTTTGGTTTGCGTGTTGCAGCTGCAGAGCAAGCGGGAGCTGTTCTTCAAGAACGAGCTTCCGGTGTCGTCTCCACCGCAGGCTGCGGTGCCCAACAACAACGTGTCCTCCGCGGCGCCTCCGCCCCACGCTCCCTCTGTGCCGCCTCCGGCCGCCCCCACGGCCGCCCCCGCCCAGCCGCCAGCGCAGGCCACGTCACAGCCTCCCCCGCAGCCGCCGCCCGTCTCCGTGCCCAGCAAGCCTGCCATCATCCAGCAGCCCGACAACAAGGAGAACTATGTCAGCAGCAAGGCGGAGCGGGACAAGGTGCCCGAGCGCAGGACCAAAGAGCTCGACGGCTACGTCGGCTTCGCCAACCTGCCCAACCAGGTCTACCGCAAGGCCGTCAAGAGGGGCTTCGACTTCACCTTGATGGTCGTCGGTAAGTCCCCAAGCCTATCATCACACCGGTGACGCTCTTGTTATTTCACTCGTATCAGCTCAATGTAGATAAAGGAGCTAGGTTGGGAGAGACCGAGCTTGATGGGTGAGCGGTAACGCCCTGGCCTCGCATTCTGGACATCCGGGCATCCAGATTTGGATTTTCCATGGTTTCCCCAAATCACTCCAGGCAAATGCCGTAATTATTCCTCCAATAAGGCCATTGCCGAATGCCTTCTCTTTCCTTGTCCCCAGTCCTTTCCCGTATCTAATGACCTCAACATAGAAGAGGCGTAAAGTCATAAAAAAAGGAGTCACTGGAAGAGCGAAGGAGGGTGAAGACAGTGCTGGGAGTGTAAAAGGCGTATGTTGGTGATGGGACTTGGAGGGATATTAGTCGGAAGAATTTGGAATAGTGCATGGAAATTAAAAGATGACCCTGGGCACAAGCTGGTACTCGATTCCATGCCTAAGGAGTGGAAATTTTTTTGTGTGGGTAAGGGTGTCACTGATTGGAATAAATTACCAAAGGACGTGATGAATAATTTACCAAAAACGCCGAAGGAATTTAAAATTAAAATTTGTAATTAAATTTGTGGAAGAATTAAAACTCAAAGTATGAAAGATGATTAAAAATCATAAGAAAGGTGTAATTAGTAATTAGATGACTAGACAAATTGCACCCGGAGCATGTCCTCCATCGCAATTAAATTCAAATTCGTGTATTTGAAAGTTAAAATTTTGCACTTGGCAGTAATACCTCATTTTACCGGTAACTTTGTAAATTTTTCCCGCACCATAGGCAAGGGAAGCAGTCACGGCATTTTTTGAAGTTCAAATTTTAAATTTTAAAAGCTGCTGAATTTCCAGAATACTCCCAGAAGCTTAACGATATATCTGTGGTGGAAAATGTAGCTTTAGTAACCTCCGATGTACTGTGGTGGTTTATCTGTTACAGTTTGAAACCGAGCCTAGTGTTTAAGCGATTAGTCTCGCGTCTGGTATTTGGGAGTACTGGGATTAGGTCACCCGCAACCACTACTAGTAAATACCGAAATGGTGCCTTCACAATAGCAATGATGTTCTTCTCTTTCCTTGCTTACAATCTTTTACCTGCTATGGTGGTCACGGAGTAACCTCATCCCTCTACAATAAATGCGTAAAATCCATGTCGAAGCACTCTAGATTTAGTATAGTTTCTGATCTTTTGTTAGTGCATTATCTATTAGTTTCCAGTCAATGGCTGGGCTAGGCTGGTTTGTAGAGTTGGTAGAGTCCTCTTTCCTTACTACAGACATTCCTTTGTTTCGATTTTCTCTCGATCTTTTACCATGTATCTTCATTGTATCGTAGTCCTCCCCCTTTGTCGTTAAATGCCCTTAACACTTTAGCGTTTGCATCTCCATCTCCTGCAATGCATACGTCTTAAAAGCTCGTGTATGCTATTGTCGGCTGTTTCGTAAGTCACATATTTTCGTATATCTCATTTGTCTGTAATGTACATAAAAAAAAACCTAGTTGCAGTTTATTAGGATAAACTTGTTTGCGATAATGTGGGGCTGTTGATATAATCGATACATTATTTGTTGCTGCAGAAACGGACAATTTCTAATATTCTGTCTTCGATGGTCTAAAGTTGTTTTCTTAGCATATACTTTCATGTCAAAACAGGTGTAGTTGTGAAGCCGGCACTGAACATATTTTAATCAGATGTGTAATAAATTACTTTGCCTATATAGGTAGTACAGTAAATAGGCTCTGGAGGTGACCAAGTTTTTCAGTGTGTTGGTTGTTGACGTACTCATCAGAAACCGTAAGTGAAAAAATTCGACTATATGATAGGTAACATTGGACATTGGGCGGTATGTTTTCAGTTGGTCGCATATCAACTCGGGTAGCAACAAGATTTGTCAAGTGGTGCTACTGTTGAGCCAGGAGACCGATTGCGAGAAACGGATTTGTAAAGTGGTTGGCTGAGTGGCAGATTGCGTGCTGTGACCGCTGTAGTTGGGGGAGGGGGGGGGGGGCGACTCGCTCCAACAGGAACGGAGAGGGGAGTTCCTAGAGCGAATATTATCCCCCTTAGTCACGACGCAACTTTAAAAGAGGTTATGTTCTCGTTTCAGCGATAATTTAATAATTGTTTGACAGCGAACGCCAAAAGATATAACAATATTAGTATTCTTAAGGATCCAGTTGTGAAAGAAAACTTGTTGCAGACGACCACCTTATAAATTTTGTGATTTTGAAAAGAGAATAGCATATATATGCAAGAACTGCAAGCATTAAACGTTTTGGCGATAAGTGACGCTCATTATATAAAGGAGATACAAATCTTTAATTTTAAAACTAATTTGTTTTACTAATATGTAAATCTTTATCTGCTTTTGGTCGTATTAAGCTGTAAACAATATATACACTTGTGTTTATTCTGGCTTTTGGAAGAAAGGTACCTATGAACTAGTTGATCGATATAAAATGCATTTTACAGTGTTCTCAATTATTTTCATTGCTGATCGTTCAAGCCAGTTCAATGTTTTTAATTGTTATGTTTTGTCTGTTTTGTATGACCATTGCTTTTTGGGCCCTCGAAGTTCTTCCTTTCTAGTATTCGGCGACTTTTGTGCCCTCATTGATTTTACAAATCAATAGTTATCTGGAAGTTTGAACAGTATAGTCCTACTTCACAGGCTTGATTCTGCACCTTAGAAGTCCAGTCCATGTTTAATGTCCTCCAGCGAGCATATGGATGTTCACCGCTGAGATTGTTCTTTAACTGCGGTTTTTTGTTCATTGTAACAGTCTTCATAAATACGAATTTGTATCCAATGGTACTATTATCTAGAGTCTAGACAAAGCCCCTTTAAGACGTTGGTTATCATGTGGTCAGTGGCCTAACAATAGGGTGGCAGGACGGGCAAAATGCCACGGGCCACCAGTTTTAGGAGGCTCCTCTCCTTCAAACAGAACCGCCCATTGTCGCTTCCCATAAAATGGGTGTCCCGTTTTGTATCCCCTCCCCTCTAGATCCGGCACTTATGTAGGGCCCCAACCGATGAATTTGCCACTTATAGAAGAACTTCAATTATCTGAATCAATTGGGACCGGACCTCATTCGGTTGATAAAAAATTTGGATAATTGGTTTTTTTCCGAAAAAGTGAATATTTTAATTGATTACTGTGTGCATGTCCCAAATAGGAGAAAAAAACTACTTTTAAAGAAAAAGAGCCTTTAATTAATTAAATGAAAATGCAACACTTTTACATGTTAAGGGTACTTACATATATTAGTACAGTATGTACGTACCGTACTATAAATAAGTCATTGCTTGCTGAACATCTCTGTCAAAGTAAGCCGTTTGACTGAATTCATCCGCTTGACAGTGAGAAGTTGCATGTGGTCACGCTCGGGCTGACGCTCCATCCACTTCAACGCAGTTTCTAGGCTGCAAATGCTTGACTAGCTGATGGTCCCGTGTCAACTTCGACATTAAGGTCATCTTCTTCCTCGACACTTTCTTCTCCCATTTTTAATAAGTTCATAGTTTTATAAGTTTTTAGAATTTCATACCTAGGGTCTGACGATTCACACACCACCCACTCTCCTATATCTTCAGCACTAACTTCTGAACATCCAGGAATTTTCGAAAGAAGTTTTTAAATTCCTCAAGTGACACGTCATTCTCGTCTTCTCCTGTCTCTTCCCTTTCCTTTGCTGGAGCTTATTTTTCCTTTTTCTCCTTTTCAACTTGTTCCATCCACGTCTTAAAAAACGATTCGGATATTCAGCGATTCGGATGCTGTTCACATTATGGATTGTTCAACTTCCGAGAAAAATCTTAACTGCAACATATTTTTGTCATCTACATATAAAAAAAAATCGCGTGAAAACGATTACCTCGGCCAAACTATTTAATACTTTTTGTCAATTAAATAGTTTTTCAGTCGATCTAAATTATTTTTAAAGCTAATTTTCTCATAGATTGTAGCAGAAAAAGATAAACAATCCACAGCAAATCATGGTTATGTTGCCATAATCTAAGCATAACTACAACACAAATAACTGATTTTCATCAGAGGTGCAAACGAGATTGATACAATCACTTCATACTCTTAATTCAAAGCGTTGAAATCAAGCAACCACTTACCACTGCTCCCAAGCGATGAATTAAAATCCGATTTAGCAAAATGACAACTGCACTGGGGTACACTTCCATGGAGTTATTCCATGCCGCAGTTGTAGAATCCGCCGCTGTCGCCGGTCTTTATCTTTGGAAAACACATGATAACTGAGACCCTTATTTTTCTCCTAAATCGCCAAACATCCGTAGATGCAACGATTAACCGGCGTTATTCCGTTTTTTAATAAGCTTTGTAGCGACGATAGTACATGTAAACACAGTGCTATAGCGCAACTGGAAGTTGAGAATACCACATTTCGTTTGCCATATTGAAGTTACAAAGCTCTATAGTTACGCCACTGCATGTGGTTATACACAGTCCAGTCACATTAATGTGACCACCACCTTCTTTCGACGTCAACGTGAGATAACCAATCACAGAAGGCAGGTGGCAGCACAATACAGTGGAGTGTATATAAAGGATGTCCTAGGGCATCGGAAAGCATTTCAATCGTTGGCGTAATGCAGAAACGTAGCGATTTATCCGACGTCCAAGAGGACATGATTATTGGCTTTAGGACCAAGGGTGGAATCATTTCGGAAACGGCTAATTTTGTGAACTGTTCACGTGTCGCCGTGGTAAAAGTATACCGTGCATGGCAAAATGGCACTATTCAAAATCAGCGGCGTGGAATATGTGGTGCACCACGGGCGATAGATGACAGAGCCGAACGAAGGCTACAGAGATGCGTTCCGGTAAATAGACCTTCAACTGTTGAGCAACTGACCGCCCAGATGAACCAAGGGATTACCAAGAGTGTATCCTCAACAACGGTTCAGCGAACGTTGCTGTGCATGGGCCTCCACAGCAGACGCCTAGTTAATGCACCTACGCTAACTGTTGTTCATCGGCGACGAAGGCTGGAATTTGCACGCCAGTACAGCAACTGGACGTCCAAAGAATGGCGACAGGTGACTTTTACCGATGAATCACGTTTTATGCTCCGTCGGACAGATGGACGCTGGCACATACGGCGTGAAACGTCTGAGGGCAAACACCAAGGGTGGAGGAGAGAGCATTATGGTCTGGGGAATGTTTTCCTGGCATTCACTGGGTGAACTCATCATTGTGGAAGGCACGATGGATCAGCACAAGTACATATCTGTCCTTGCGGACCATATCCACCCCTACATGAGAATAATTTTTCCTCAGAATGATGGCATCTACCAGCAGGACAATGCGAGGTGTCATGCAGCTCGCAGTGTATGTAAGTGGTTTAAAGAGCACCAGGATGAGTTTACCTTACTCCCCTGGCCAGCAAACTCACCGGATTTAAACCCAATCGAGAATCTGTGGGACCACCTCGATCGGGTTGTTCGCGCCATGGATCCTCAACCGCGCAATCTAGCGCAGCTGGCCACGGCACTGGAGTCGGCATGGCTCAACATCCCAGTGAACACCTTCAGAAACCTAATTGACTCTGTTCCTGCACGCCTCGCAGCGATCCGTTCTGCCAAAGGTTGTTATTCTGGTTTTTGAGAGGTGGTCACATTAATGTGACTGGACTGTGTATATTAGATGTCGAGCTGCTTTCTGTTGTTTACCCAGTGCTGCCAGCCTCTTGGCTTTGAATATCCGTAGATGGCCGCTAAAATTTCCGTAGATTGTGTACAAAAATCCGGAGACTCGCTAACTAAAAGAGAGTAAAAATTAAGAACACTTTTTATTTCCAGGTCTTTAAAATTCGGAGTACAAAATAATATTCTACATTGAAAGTAAGAAATATCTCTGAACATGTTTTATACATCGTCACTTTTAACACTGCTGCTGCTGTGCCTACTCTTTTTTTTGGGGGGGGGGTGGAGGGGGAACTAAACATTATCTATTTTCTTTGTTGACATTAAATTTAGCATATCTTCGGTAACAGGAAATGTTAAATATTGCAACCCCTTTGATTCTCGGATATTGGTTAGGCCTTCTCGGAAGGCACTGCTTTTTAAGTCGTGCCAACGGGCGTGTCACCGAGCATAAAGAGTGCGCCAATAGTTCTGTTTTACGGTCTTTTAAGATCTATAAAATCTATAACTAAACAAAATATGAGCTTTATTTCAATTGTTGGTTCACACGAGTGGTTGCAAGGACACGATTAACAATTATTGACAATTCTGTAATACATAAACACTATGCGCTCAAAGTTTAACAAAACACCAATATAAGGAAAAATCAACAAATAGTAAAAAATAGCAAAAATCCGTAGATATTTAAACAAAATCCGAAAATCCTAACTTTTTATAAAAATCCGTAGATCTACGGATAAATCCGTAGAAATGGCAGCACTGTGTTGCACAAGCTGTCAAATACCCACTGTCGCGGTACCGTCCAACAGGTAAGCTTAAATGTTGGAGCTGATTCGAGTTACCAGTTATTGTGGGAACAGTCGTTCAAGGCTACATCCATTTGCTTCATACGAGCAGAGTCTTCTGATGTAGGTACTTTATATCCTATCCTATCCACAACAAAACTATTCCTAAGGTTAACGAAAAAAATTGCTAGAGATTTCCTCTCCGCATTATACCAATATGACGACATTCGTTGAATTTTTTGTGCACGTTATTTCTTAACGGGGATTTCTGAAGATCCGTAAGTGGATAGTCTATATGCAGATCACTTTACAAACGTTACTGTCACTACTCCTGATTCGAACCGGCGACCCGCCCAGAGATCATTACAGTGCTTCAGGAAGCCAGCCGAGACAGTAGACAGGAAATAATGAGCAAATAGTTTTAGTGATCTAGCCAAACAGGTCAATAGGCTACTGGCTTTGGTAAGGTGCTTCTTATACCTCCGTGATTATACGTTGCGAGGAAATTACGATAGGCGTCGCGTATATTGCAGAACTCACCTACCTCAACTACCTCATCTGATGGAAGCAGCTGGCAAAAAACAAACTTGGTAGTGAGAGGTCTGGCATTCAGGAAGGTGCATATTCATATCCCCGTCCAACCATCCAGTCTTCGGTTTTTCTTGGTTTACAGCAATCACTCCAGACAAATGTCGGGATGGTTCCTTCAAAAGGCCGTTCCTTGCTTACGATCCTATCACGCCTTTATTGACTACTACGTCTACGAGGTATAAAGCCATAAGCGAAAAACTGGCAAAACATCGTATTTTGACGAAATGATTAGACTTAATATCCGTCGAGACTATATGGGTCAAAATCTCGGCGCGTTCCTTAGGTTAGAGCAAGTATGTTTAGGTTATATGCCAGGCTGGTTTCTTAGTTACAAACCGTGTTTAGGATCGAGTTCCAGAGAGAATAGTGTCGTGTATCATTTTGCTCGACGGGCCGGCTTGTTAGCTCAGCACAAGTGGTGCTTTGTACCTTGAAGAGGCCCGCCCGAGGGCTCAAGGAGCAGAGGTGGCGGAATTAAAGCGGAAAATTGCAGAGACACGCTCGACACAAAGCCAGAGGTCACCTGCTACTCCGACGAGCGACTGCTAATTAAGTTGCACCTTGAGTCACAGAGAACAAGTGGTACCTGGCAACTGACGAAAGAGTTCGCTGAGAGACATGGTCTATTTGCAGGTTAAGTACTAAAGGGCTTCACACTGTCGTGTCTTGGGAGATGTTGCACACTCTGCAAACATCGCAATACTCAAATTAATAAAATATATTAGCGTAAGAGGAATTAGATATGGGATGCTGTTTGAAATTACGGTGTGAATGTTTCAAAGTAGCAAGGAGTCCCCTTCTAAGAGAGGTGATCAGAAACTTTTTTTTTATCTGCCTAACGTCTCTCTAACAGCGAGGTCTTTAGAGACGGGAAAGGATGGGGGGCAAGGAATGGGAAGGAATTCGGCCATGGCCTTTTGAAGGAAGCATCCCGGCATTTGCCTGGAGTGATTTGGGAAATCATGGAAAACCCAATTCTGGATGCCCGGACGGGGATTCGAACCGCCGTCCTCCCGAATGCGAGGCCAGAACGCTAGCCGTTACACCACCACGCTCGGTGACCAGAAACTAAGGTTACAAAGCCTGCAATGAAACATGTAAATTTTATTCCAAACAATCAATACAGACAAAAGATTGGTACATACATTAGGTTATGTTTCGACATCGGTCTTCATTTCGATTTAGGCACTTGCCGCTTCGTGGGATGAGTTCCCATGCTGGTAAAACTCCTGTCCTCGCGTGTTCAGCCACGTTGTCGCGAAGTGTTTCTCCTCCTCGTCTTAAGCGAATCGTCAGCCTCTTAGGTGCTCCTCCAACCGAGGAAAAAGATGAAAGTCGCTTGGAGTGTGATGTGATGATGCCGTGCTGGGTTGGCCACTGCGATCCTCGACGGTGACGTTTTCTATACCGGCCGCAAACTTTCGGCACCATCCGACATGCTGACGAGACATTACAGTCTCTCCGTAAACCTCTACCAGCTGCCGATGAATTTCAGCCGGGGTTACATGTTTCACCCACAGAAATATAATAATTGAGTGGATTTCTCCGTGAGAACAGTTTTCCAAACGAGTTGCCATTTGTGTTTACCTACTACTAGCGCTATACCTGGCACCTGGCTGAAACTCTGCACAGTTTCCAATCACACGTCTTAGAGAATTTCCGGACACTACTAATTTCTCTATAACAGACGACTCTCCAGGATTATAGACCATGTAACCTTAGTTTCTAATCACCCCTCCAAACTGAAAATTTTAAGCGTTTAGCACTCGTAAGAAATGATTGAGACTTTCGCCAAGATAAGGAGCAAAATGACCTTGGATCAACAAATCGATTGATAGCCAATAAAGCAATGGATATTAGATCGTATTGGCCTGTATTACTTGACACCTATCAACGGATGATTTTAGCCTTACATTGTTCCCAGTTGCCACAAAGGTTTTTTGGAGGTCAGGCATGACCCATAGCTCCCTAAGAGTTTCCATCATCAGCTGAAGTTGCCGATTAAATCCTTACTCTATATAGTCATACATGATTCAGGATTATTGATGGTGGAATCAGTGGATAGATTCTGTTTTAATTTAGTATCATCTTAACGGCTAGCGTTCTGGCCTCGCATTCGGGAGGACGGCGCGGCGGTTCGAATCCCCGTCCGGGGGTTTTCCATGGTTTCCCAAATCACTCCAGGCAAATGCCGGGATGCTTCCTTCCCATTCTTTGCCCCCCATCCTTTCCCGTCTCTAAAGACCTCGCTGTTAGAGAGACGTTAAGCATAAAAAAGAGTATCATCTTGTTAATTTGTTTTATCGGCAGCTGCTTCTCTTTAGATTTCCGGATTTTTTTTTCTTCAGTTTTATAATTAAAAAACACAGTAACAAATATTATACAACCGGTGTAATGTTGTGATCTCGTGCATCTGTAGAAGAAACTCTATGGGACTATACCGGTTAGTAGGGGCTTATCGTTTATCTGTCACTGTGAACGAACACCTTTCAAAACGGTAAATGGCGATCAGGAATAGCCTTGTTCGAAACGCGGCTCGGCTTTGTAGGTTTGGCTTTTTTACCTAATTTCCACGAATCAGCTGTAACGTGCTTGCTTCTCGCTGAATTATAATGTGATAGCCAAAAAAATAAATAAAGAGAAAGAAAGTTTTTTTTCTCGTCTTCAATCCTCGTGAATTCAGTTCATAAGAAGCGGAAAAACAGTAACTCAAAGTTCGCATTAATAGTGTGCTATATATAATTCTTCTGGCATTCTGACACAAAAATTGGGAAGGTATTTTGAGGCGTCACAAATAGGGTCTCCCATATGGTCTCAATTATTGTCTCATGGTTCTTGTAGTTTTCCTTTTTTGCAGACATTCGTTACTAAATTTCCGCTCAAGCGTATTTATTAACCACTCTTTCATTTGGAACAAAGTATATTAAAAATTCATTCTATCAAGTTAACAATTGAATCCACTTCGGTTTCTGATTTTTTTTTTTCACTCATTATTTAAATAATAAGACCTGGAGCAAAACGTTTACGCCATTTCAGAGCAAACACAATTCTCAGGATAGGCCGTTTAGGCCAACAAGTTAAGGAAATTTTAGATTTGTTAAATAGTTAGAATGGACCCGTCAATGATTAGCGATAAGATACTGAAACGATCATATTTCCTCTAGCTGTGATGGCATCCCTTTACCAGATGTATACATATAAAACCGTGAGGTACATCATTTGTTTAAAGTTCAAAACCGAGATCAATTATTGCGTAGCAGGTTAGGACGGTGTGCGCTGTTTAAAAATTGTTAGTAATTGATTTGTTAGATTATTTTTTCCATAATCGTCTTGGTTATTTTTTTCTGCTGTTAATGACACAGTTAGCTTTGAGCAGTCCGCTTGAGGGGAGAGTGGTCGAGACCGGAAGAAGGAAGCCGCTCAACACAGACGGCTTCCAACAGGTTTCTTTCTGTCTGCGGCAGCAAGAAATACAGTAAATACAGTAATAATAATAAGTACAGTAATAATTATCCTAAATTCCGTCTCAACTTCCAATCTAAAATCTTGTGAACACAGAAAGTACCACGTAGTAAGTTCTATCATATTTGAAATCCTCATCAGCTTTTTTATTCATTCTGTGTTTAAGTTTTTATCTAAAAGGACCATCTTAAATGACTTTGGCTGTCCCTGCTTTTTTTTTTCTTCTCAACAATGAACTCCTTTTTTGATAGGATTGTAATGGCGGTAGGCTGTTCTTTGAGTTTTGGCCTTGAAAGGTGTTCATCTCTCAAAGGTTCTGGCTAATGAGACGTCACTGAAACTTCCTAGAAGCGTTCTGTAGTCACAGGTGCACAATTAGCTACGGGTTGAGTTATCTTCTTTCAACATCGGAATATATCATTTACCTATAGTGTCGACTTGGTCCTCCTGTTTGAGATTTTGTCTGTCTGCAAGTTACCAAACCTGTGTAAAAAGTAATCAGTATGTACCCGAATGGTTTAATAAATATTCCAAGTCATTTGGCCGTTATACAGGGTGTTCGATCAATAATGGACAACCATTTAACGTTAACTGTCGAAAAGCTTATCGTGACCTACCGAATATAAAATTCACGTTTTAGTCGCACTCCATTCGTTACTACCATATTAGAGCGGAAGGCCTCCAGTTTGAACATTTAATGGAATTTTAAAAATAAAAAATATTAATGGCATGACATTAACCGAACGCAGGTGATGACTTAAAATCAAAATGTTATTTCTAAAATTTAAAAACTGACACTTTTGACAAGGGCAAAATTTAAATTTTGTAGGTCACGATAAGGCCTTTCGTTGTCCGTACCAGACACCCTGTGTGTCCTTCCTGTGAGGGTTGCGGCCATGTCGACGGTGACCAGGTATTCAGTTTCAGCGAATTAGGGGGCGTCCCTTAATTACAACTTGAAGTGAAATTGGGGGGGGGGGTCCGGCGAAATCTCACCAAGGGGGAGGAGGGGTGGACGGAAATCTCACAGGAGGTTTTAAAATTCGTAAAGGACAGCAGAGCTAAAAAAAAGTTTACATATGGCGCAGACCACGACTTTAGGGAGGGGGGGGGGGGAGAAATAAAGTCTAGAATCGACGCGGTAACCGACTTAAGAGGGGGTATAACGACCGAAGCTTGAGAACTAAAAAAAGTCTGGATTAGCAGGGGGAAAGGGGCGTCTCGTCAAAATCTCACGTTATCTTAGAAAAGGGGGGGGGGATCCGGCCAGATCTCACCAGAGAAAGAGGGGGGGGGGAAGTCCGGAATTCCGGAAAATCACCTCACGTTACCCTTATGGGTTTTCTGTTTCCATCTCAAGAATACGTGAATACAAATAGCTAGTACATAGCTGATGGAGAAACTGACTTTCTTCCCGTATACTAAGATAACAGTTTAGTGTTCAACGTTCCAAAAATAGCGTATTAGTAATTTACATACTAATGACAGCTGCATATCTGATAGTATTTCTGTCCTAAGCTTTCAGATTAAAATACACGTTTTATTTGAAACTGGTATATTAAAAATCATATGTCAAACTTTGTTTACACATTTGTAAATTTTGTTATTTCCTCTTCGAAATCTACATAAAGAATTGTATTCTGATTAATTGCTTTATTTTGCGATTCCCAACGACAGAGCGCGCGTTGAGCTCGTCCTAAAAAGGTTGTTGGGACATTCCAATAGAATATTTGTTCGTAATTTCTTCAATAGGAACCTGAAATTAAGAAAGAATTTAAGACAAGTTTCCGTAAAGCTAAACTTTCATGTTGGGTATCACCAATGTCTCGTGCACTGTTGATTCACTTCTAATGTTCTGATTTTTTAGGTTTTGTCGAAAGAGACGGTGCATATGACTAGCTTTCTCTGTAGTCTTTTAGTGTGCACGGTCCATGTAAATTATTGCGAAGGCTAAAACTTAGACTCGAAATTCGCACGTGACGGCATGAAGGACAGTGGCACTTGCAAGACTTTTAATTACTTAGCGTTAAGCTTCTGTTGGCCTTAGGCGTACCTACCTATGTTCCTTAACAGCGATAAGTGACTTGAGTTATTTTACTGTTTTGTGGTGACTCCTGATTTTGGTCGGGGACGAGAATAAATTAGTTTTAAGTGGTTTGTAAGCATTTTGCGTTGAATTTTACGTTTGCTTTGCTAATCCTGCAAGAGGTTTTTTGTTTTTTGTTTGTTGTTAAAGCGCTGGACAAGATCGTTCTTTAATCCTGTTGTGGCATTGTTTAATGGATCATTCATTGCAGCAGCGCTTAGGTCCTCCGTTTCCCCCCGAAATATATGATTCATACTAAGAATGCGTTTAGATCTTTAAAACTATTGTATTGTGCACCTCGACGTTTCAGCTTAGTTGGATCGACAAAGCCTCCAATCATTTCTTAGGGATAAAACGTTTAAACGTTGTAAAACATCAACTACATGGTTGTACGACTGACTGACTGACTGTCTGTCTCTGTCTGTAGTAAAATTCACAAGAAGTATTGTTAGTGAAAACATGATCAGCAATCAGTAGAGGCCACCTGTTGTCTGTAGCCTGCGGTACGGCGCTAGAAACTAGTTTGCGCCAGGAAAGCTGAACTGTGTACGGAGTATAGGCCGACATTCTTCCTCGCCAACTCGCTTAAATTCTTAATGTTAGCCTAACAAGCCTTGTTTGAAGCCTCTGAATTTCGAACTGTGCTCGTCTTCGCGACGTTCTGTGCATCATTAGGATTTTATGAGTTCCTTTGGAATTGAATGCCTAAGTCAGTGTTTTGTTGCGCAGGCTTCATCCTGACTTTTCCTGTTGCGTGGCCCTTGGGAATGCGCTGAACTTGGGTCTGCAACAATGCAACAGAATTTGGAAAATAGTAAAATCTATATATCTGGGTGGAGCTTTCCTCTAGACAGGGTCATTCAATATACAGAACTAGTGCGCACCAATAGCCAGCAGTACTACATTCCAGCATGTATTCTTGCACTTCAAACCCTGCTGTCAGTGAATTATGACATAAGCTATGCGAATAAGCAGGTGGCAATTGCATCCCGGCAGTAGTATAATATACAAGAGTTGAGTGGTGATGGAAAAGAAATTGAACGTCTTTACTGGCTCATACCCTATATGTTTTGTTTATTAATGCAGCTGACCCCTATGACTCAGATTGCGGGTAAACTTCGCGCCGTATTAGAAGCCTTAAAGACGAACTAGGCGATTTTAACAGGTAACTTTTTTCATTACTCTAATAACCAAAATGATTTTACTTTGATTGAAAAGACTTTGATTTCAGGAGTTGAAAAGCTAAAATATCAGTGTGCTGTTGCGTGCTGTAGAAAATGTTCGGTGTTTTGTATTCTCGCCACTTTGTGGCTGCTATACCTTTTTGGAGATGCGCGTCGCGTTTTGCTGGTGCTGGCGCCATTACTGCTGCCGTCTCTTGCATATTTCATACGTCTGTGAGCTGTGTCTGCTTTGAGCAGATTGCACTGGAGAATCTTTGTAGCTCCCGTTTTAATGGACGGGGTCTGTGGAGGACGCTGCGTGGTTTTTCGACTTTTTCTCTAGTGGCAGTGGAACATCTTAAGCTCTGTGTTCCGGTAGTGACCGCACCTGTGTGTATAAGATAACTCAAGTAATTTAGAAATGTTTATTAATTTACGTTTTATATTCTCAAGAAATTTTAGACTAATCTATCCGTACTTGTTTAAAATCTACATTAGATTGATTTTCAGAAAATTGAATATTTAGCGCAAATTTATGCTGTACTGCATTTTGATAAATTCTTTGTGCTGAAGAGCTACTGAATATTAATTTGGATCTGCTCATATGATATAGTTTTCTGACGTACTCATTTAAACGTGGAAAACTGTCATGCGCAACGTGACATAAATTTCTTTCTTAAATGGTTGTATTCTCATGTTCGGGCATCCAGATTTGGGTTTTCCATGGTTTCCCCAAATCACTCCAGGTGAATGCCGGAATGCTTCCTTCAAAAAGGCCATGGCGAATTCCTTCCCGTTTCTTGTCACCAGTCCCATCCCGCCTCTAATGACCTTAGCCGTCGACGAGGCGTAAAGCCGTAAAAAAAGAAAATATTCTAATAACTTAAAACTGTTTCCTGTTTTCCCTGAAGTTTCTGGCTCTGCAATTCATTTTCCGAGTGATTATTGATTACGTCTATAGATATTCACATTCTCTTCGCATGATGGCGCAGTAATGCTTCTCAAAGACCTTTCAGGAAGTCAAGTAACATCTCTAACATTTAATATTGTACATATGTATTGTGCTCGAGAATAAGCTCATTTATGCCTGTTTAATGAATATGAAAAACCAAATGTGCTCAGCTAACAGGAGTTAACGTATTCTTCATGGTTTTACAGCAGGATATTTTCATGAAACGATGACAACGTTTCGACAACGTCCTATGTTGTCTTCATCTGGTAAATTTATCTTGCTATCCAGAATCTACAAGTTTGTCTGGTGGGGACAACAGAGGACTATGTCGAAACGTTGTCATCTTTTTATGAAAATACCCTGCTACAAACCCGTGAAAACTGTTGCATTTATACGCAGGGAAAATCTCCGTTCACAAACAAAAAGTAACTTATAATGTACTTCCGGGTTGGTGATGTTGCGTTGTTTGTGATAGTAAATGGTGTGACGTAACGAAGATTATAATAAATTAAGCAGGTAAATGAAATCGTTGGTCGTAACACATATGTTGCGATGAAGGGATGTGTTGAGGATAGGAAGATATGGAGGACTACATCCAACCAGGTAAAAGATCGATGATAGAAAAAAGTGGTTGCGAAGCTATTGAAATGAACACTACTAGGAAGTTACGTTTCTGGTATCTAACGACTCGTATTATCCAATCATTTACATTCCTTCGATGTGTTGATTCTTGTTTATCTACTTACTTACTTACTCTATTTTCGTGTATTTTCTTAGATTGTACGTACCACTGACCAATTAATGGACCCGCGTATTTGTGCCCGAACCCCCACCCTATTCCTTTCTGAATGATTCTACAAATAGCTTTATCACCCATCATTATCCGAACATGTTAATTTCGTACTGCATTTTTCACTATCGTAACATGACATCATATTTCAAATACTTCTATTTATTTTTTTTTGTTCTTGCTTCCTTTTTAAAAAGCTCTGCTTTCGACATACAGTTTTGGAAAATACGTAATAAATCTGTGATGTTAAAAAGATCCTGTTTACAGATAAATGTAAATTGTTGATCTGATTTGATATCACCGTTGCTTCGGCATATGTTGTAATTTTATTTCTTAATATGTTCTGATTTTAATTGAATTTACATTCTGTTATTTCATTTCGTTCCTCTTCATTTTCTTTGTTTATTCTCTATATATTTAGTAAAAATCTCTGGTCTAGTATATTGTTCATGGCATTTCGTAAGTTTTTGATGTTATAAATTTGCCTGGAAACAAAAACCATAAAAATGAGTCATCTTTTAAAGGTCTTAACATTTGCACATGAAATTCAGGATACGATATTTTTTTAATTAATACCATATTCTGCTGATCTTTTTTTTTAAACAACAAACTAACTATTCCTTCCTCTAGATGCATCTCGTGGAACAGTGGTTGAACACAAAATTCTAAACAGGACACGTTAAAATGCCGTAGTGAAGTATGTGATTGTGCAGAGAAGTTATAAATCGTAACTAAAAGTTCCTGACGTTAAATTTCTATTTTTCCGCAATGGAGAAACATATTACTCTCATCTCGTATTGTATATCTGAGGCAGTAGTCTTGTCTATTTTGCTGTCACTGTAGAGACTATTAGCTCTTGTCTTGTCTCTCTGCTTTGCATTTCGAGTTCCATGTTGCGCGCCATGTTTGGCTACCTTTTGCCGACGTGTTTGGTCGTGGACTGGAGATTATGCAGATGAATCCACGCACGTGTGCTAAAGAAGCGTTCCTCGACCTCGGGTCTGTCAGCATAACGGATCCTTCACGCGTTAACTGGTTCTGTGAAGCAGGTACTTTGCGGCGAGACAAAGCTTTAAAGGATCTTTTTCTTTATAAAAGATTTAGCGGTTTTCGCAGCCGTCATATAACTTGCTTCGCGAGACTTACGCTCTGTCCTCCGGTCGCCTTTGTATCTAGTAGAGGCAGCTGGCTTGACCACTGAAGAGGTCTCTGTCGAAACGACGGGATAAACGAGTATAAATTGGACACAGCGAATCCACTGGTGAGATCTACTTTGCTCGTGATTGCTCATGTCAAGCAAAAGCTTTCATCTCTCTCTCTCTCTCTCTCTCTCTCTCTCTTTCCAAACCTAATGAAATTCTTTTGCTGTGATGGTAGTTCTGTTTACAACTGTCCTTCGGCTTTCCTCTAATGTTCAGAACTAATAAGACTGTTTCCCGATACGTTCTAACACATTGTTTAGATGTGCAGACATTACACTTCTCAAAAAGGGGCGGGAAGCTTGGTGGAGCGTTTGTGTATTAATTTCTACTCGTATGCAGCGTTTGTGTATTAATTTCTATTCATATGCTTTTGGTCCGTCAGGATTTTTCGGTTGAGGTCTTAGTTGAGAAATATTTTCACCTTTCAGAATTATTGGTTTTGTAATGGAAGATTTCAACTACATAACACGGGAATGGTCTAATAAGGTCTGGACTTCTATCATATTATGGTAATTGCTCTATATTCTAATGATAAATTGAAGAATGTCTTAAGAAATTTGTAATAGAATTGATCTCAATTTGTTAAATGTGCTTTCCATAGTTACCAAGGAGACTCTAGGCATAGATAATGGAATACAGTTCTGTATCACATGCTGGTGTTATGGGAAGTAAAAACGTTGGTGATAGTTTAGTAGAAATATCAGCAGGTGTTTTATTTTTGTTTTTTGTTTTGTTTATTGTTTTACTACTCGTTGACGTTGTGGTCATTAGAGGCGGGATGGGACTGGAGACTAGTAACGGGAAGGAATTCGGCCATGACCTTTTTGTAGGAAACATCCTCGCATCCACCTGGAGTGGTTTTGGGAAATCACGGAAAACCCAAATCTGGATGCCCGGACGGGGATTCGAACAGGTGTCCTCCCGAATGCGAGGCCAGAGCGTTAACCGCTCGCCCACTATGCTCGGTATTTTTTATGGTGTATTGGAAAGTAACGGCAGGTGTGTCTTCAAAAAGCAAATTTCACCACATAACTTTATAACTTAATTCTCCTTGTGTATGAATATTTACTAGCAACCAATTAGCGTAAGTAGATAGATTTGACAGTTCGGTTATTAAGTTGTTGGTATTCACGGTAGGACTGGGAATTATTGTGAGTTAATGATTGCATAAAATTGGATTGTGAAGTACCGTAGTAATACTGAAACTTTAGGCAGAACTAAAACAAACATGGTTTTTCGCACAAATTGTCTCCACACGATTGCTGTATGTTGTCATTCAATATATTTTACATCGGGCATGTCACGATTCGGTGTTTAGTTCGAAATATTGGGGATTAAAGTATGCTTTTACTGTTACGATTTGAATACTTGCTGATAACAGACCTGGAATTAACAACTCTTTGTATCCGTGCTTGTGATCTGATTTAGCCTAAATTCCACACATCCATGAATAGCCTTTTTTACCATACATCTGTTAATTAGCAAGGTTCATAATTTTTACCCGTATTGCGATATTATCGTTAGTTTTTAATTTATGACCTTATGATTCGTTGACAGCTGGATCGTTAGAGTTGACATGGAGTACTGGTACTGGCGAAAAATCGTCTCGGCATTCTGCAATGAGTCTGAAAGTTGCTGTACTCATTTTTGAGTTAACGGAACAATGAAAATAGAAATGTGGATGCTAATAACGAGAATCGAACCGTGATCCATCCATATGTCTGCCCAGTTGTTCCTGCCCATTTACTCTGCCCCTAATGCTAAGCTTTATGTGCTGTCAAATGCTTGTCATAAAGTGCCAAGTGACTCATTAGGAAGTCTGGTATTAATCACGATACGAGTTTTATGGCCATCACATCTCGGTTTCTTGCGTTTTCCAGAAATCCATCGAGTGAATGCCGATGTGGTTACAGGCCGTGACTCATTTCATAACTGTTGATTCAGAAATTCTGATCGTAATCTCAGGCTCTTATCGCGTCGATGTTGGGATGAACTGAATCACTACAATACTTTGCGTTATAGATACTATTCCTACCTGTGCTGTCAGCTGGGCCTTAGGGCATGATAATTTCGTAATGTTTTGTCGTACGAGTTTTGACTCTAGCAAGTGTTTCTAGGGGTAGGGGGGGGGGTCGTGTGGGGTGTGACTAAGGCTTACTCTCGCTGGGGGGCGGAACGTGACTCAACTTCACCCGCTGGGGAGACCGCTGAAATAACAGCCTGCTGCTCCTTTACCAGTCATCCAATTAAACTGACAGCGGCCCGATTAACGTGAGGGGGCGGAAACCCTACAACGTGGAGAACAAGGGCATCTCACTGAGTGCGATAACGACATCGCTCATGCGGCGAAATTTACATACATAATGGAAAAGTCGCCCTCCCCGTCTGTAGTGCACAGTAAAGAGGTTGTACACTACAGCTTATGCAACTACTTCCGCCACTTTCTGATGTTAACTGATCTTCATTTAAAGCGCCCTTCGAATCCGTCTAGAGTGTCTTAATGAAGACAGGTGATCATTCTGTTCAGTAACTGCAGTGTCTGGCTGTAGTCTTCCTCCGTGTGAAGACTGTGACAAGAATCACCGGAAGTAATTGGACGAGACTTCAAAACGTACTGCCGGCAGCTCCACCTTAGACGGCCCGCACGCATATAACCTATGTATAGAAGCTATTGTGAGAAGTTTCTTTCGTTAATGATTCTGAGATGCACCAGTTATCGTTGTAATGTACGGAAACAACTTGTAGATACAAGTGTTTAGTTCGAATTTAAGTTACAATTAGCTTGATGGAAGAAGCATTCGTCAGTTGGTAGGATTGGCTGAAGTGCGGAAATAACTACTCCCTCAACCAACCTGACATTTCAAGTGAAATTCATACGACCGAATTATTTTTGAATTGAGGGACTAGACACTGGGTGATGAAATGTGTAAATGTAGTTAGGGTTACAGGGAAGGCGAAGAATTAATCACATTCTCGATGTCCCATTCGACAAGAGTTTTTCCTCTACCGGCAAGGAAGTGCAAGGAAAAGCGGTAGTTTTGAAAAGTAATGGTGTATATTGTGTACAGTGCATTGTGCGGGACGGTTTTGATATGTTAATGCGTGTGCAATCTACATTTAGTCAAGAAACCAACAAGAGTTTCACCTTGTGCAGCAAACTACACAAAGTGTTGAAAAATTTGCATCTCCGATATAGGTTCTGTACTTATAACTTGATCAGAATGTCGCACACATGCTCAAATACATGGCTATTCAGAAAGAAGAGGCAGATTTTCAATTTTTATTTCTCACAAACTATAAAAGCCACAAATCGCTGGATAGATGAAAAGTTTCATGTATTCGACACAAGTACCATTTTTCGCGCTTCGTGCGAAAGCACTTTGGATACGCTCAACATAATTTGAGGTTCTAGGACGATGAGCGCTGTTCCCTTTGCATATGTACCTATCTTTTACGAATTTCTTATGCCCATCGTAAATCTGTTTATAACGAGGTGGTACTTCATTGAACTTTCGACGGAATGCACGCTGCACATCAACAATGGATTGGATTTTTGGATAATGTAGTACACAAAACGACTCCTATGGCGTAGCCATTTCCACGTGAACAGGGTAACAGCGCCTTGGCGGCAGCGAATGAAACTAATAAGTGGGGGATTACAAACTTTGAACGTTCCTCTCTCCAGTGATGAGTGGTACGTGTTTGTATCCTTTATAGTTTGTTAGAAATAAAAATGCAAAATCTGCATATTGAATAACCCTGTACGTAAGTTTGCGCGCTCAGATTAAAGTCGCTGCGTCGGTTCGTGCGATAAGGTCCTCCATGTTATAAGTTGTTCACACTGATCTGTTGAAAATAATCGAAATGTGTCAGATCTGGTGACCGCGGTGGCCATGAAACTTGGCCCTTCTCCATCAATCCAGCGATTAGCATATGTCGCGTGCAGGTGGTGTCGCGCATTTACATCAAAGTGAGCCAGAGCTCCATGTTGTGATACCTTACATGACGAAACAGTAGTACCAACACATCCAGCTGCGCACATAAAACATACGAACCGCGAACTAAGGACGGATATAGCTGTCAATAAGTGCAGTTCGCCCATCCGCCTTGCGCTGATGGTTATGTGGTTGCATAACTATTAGGACACTAAAAACCATGGAAACAAATTTCGATACCCAGCATCACCCAGATCATGCTTTTACAGACATGGGTCCTCTGCTGAAATACAAACACTCTGTCGTCATGAACAGGTCGCTGTTGTTTTGACTCGTCATGTATTACTTTTTTGTTAGTTTTTAAATAAATAATAGATTTAAGTTTTATGACTCCTCGCATACACAGAAAATCGTATTTTCAATATGAAATATTCCGTTGATTTTTTACTTGAGTAGTTACATCCATTCTTGTAGACCTAAGACGTGGGTATAGAAGTAACGAATAAAAGGTGAGAATGTCTTTGTTCACGTAGTACGCTGATTCGACGTCAGAAAAGGCAGAACCGGTAGCTTCTCAAGTGTAAATGTTAACTTGATATTGTGTTTTACCTGTATTTCAATTGATTCTACTTATTTTGAAAGTGTTTGGAGGTGTTCCAGCCAAACTTATTTATCAGTTTTGGTAAAGTAAAAATTTTCAATGAACATGTTTGGTGTCGTAAAGTTATGAAATAATTGATTTATTACTGCTTCTGTAGCGATTCATGTGGTGGTTTAAATAACCAGTCATTTTCTATAAATTGATATTATTGAAGAATGTTTGTGATCTTCTATCTGTATGCCCCCACGCCAAAACGGGTGTTTTAAGTTTTTATCAGTTTTTTTTAGGGCTTCAGAAAGAACTGCTTAACCGATCGAAAGGGTTTTCACATTTTAAAGTCTGTGCGATTTGAAATCTGATGTATGTTGTCATATCGTTATGTCCGCTAGCGGCAGAGCAGGAAATTAAAATCTTTGTATTGTTTGTGCGTCAGACTATACAATAGTGTACGTATAAATGCGGTAAACGTATTGCTTACATCTTTTCAAGAATAATAATACTTTAAAATTAACTGATTCCAACGATTTGGTCTTATCGGATTTCGATTTTGAATTTGGTTTAAATTTGTAAAATATACATGTTCCTTATCTATTTACGCTTTCTCTAATACGGGTTTTGTCTTTTGAATTGGATTTTGTAAATTATTAAAAGTTACTAGATTAATGATAATTTAGAAGTAAATGAAAGCTACGTCGAACTTTGCTCCATGTGCGCAAAATCACGGGAAAAATCTAGTTACTTTTAAACCAATCTTTTTTTTACCGGAAAATTCTTTTTTCTAATGATAAAGATTCACAATGCTATCAACCATATGAAATACGTGAATGAATCGATGTAGGTGAATGTTACTGATATCCTTATTCAGCTTTTCCGATGGCTAAACTGGAATTTGCACGAGTTGTGTTCCGGGTCAGAGCTGTGTAGCCTGCATAATAGGTTTATGCGGCTAATTGATGGCTATTAATAGTCAAGCGGTGCAGTAGGCGTAAGGTAACTCCCACTGCGCGTAACATTGCCAAACCGGAGTGCGCACACCTGCGCCAGTGTGAATCGCCGACCACATAAAATCGATCGTATAACGCTCGTAACACTTCAGCTTGTCCGCATACGTATTGCTGTAAATAGGCGCGCACCTGACCCAGTGCTCACGGCAGGATTTCGTAAAAGAAGTTGCGAAATTTAGAATTTTATTGTATCGTTTTAGCGAACCCCGTTATGCTAGAGCCTAGCGTTTGGAGGTAGGCGGGTTCAAATCGACGCCGGTCATCCGGATTTCGGTTTTCGAAGGTTTACTACAGGCGAATGTCGAGATGGTTCATACAGGTCACTGGCGATCCCTTTCAATTCCTTCTCGTTTTCCTCTCAGGTTGTAACCATTCAGGAATAGAATAACACAAAATTCAAATTTCGACCATTCTGATTGCGACTCTAAAGTGTTCTTCTTACTACTCTAGGTGAATTATGGGATGCCCCAAAACTAAGTTGCACGAACAAAATCAAATCATAGATACACGATTCGCAGGCAAACCACAACACATTCCCTCCACCACCAAAATATTCATGGAGGACTAGAGACAGGTTCGGCTGTCTAAAAATGATCGTTTAAACCTGTCTCCTTAGCTTCACCAGGGAATAAATAAACTTTACAAAAACGGCAACACTCAGTTATCGCTCCCTAGGTTGAATTGTAAAGCCAAATTAGTACACTATTCGGAGAAAGAGGTCGATATCCTCTTTGAACAGATCGTGCAGTATGTTAAACTTCGGGAAAATAAAAGTTCTTAAACAAACACAGTAAAGCTATAATGAATGGGTATTGATCCATTTAAGCTGAAGTTTGCTTGGCCAGCTGAATTTAGAATAAGCGCGGTGTCGTGAATGGGTTGACTTGGTAGCGAGCAGATGTGGGGAAGACGCCAGCAGCGGCAAAAAGCGAGTAAACTGTTTGAGCTGACACACATGTGAGTCAGCTCCGCGACCCTCCCGCTGCATCCCTCACTCACTCCCTCACTCGTCAGTACACGTTTCAAAATGTATTCTCACTTTCAGCCATGAGCTGCGTTTACTGCTTGTCCTTTATGACGTCAGCTTCTTGATGGAAACTGAGACCTCAGTATCATATATTTTGAGTGAAAGTTTTGTTTTTCTCCCTTCATACTTGAAAAAATCGATAAATGAGGTATCATTTTTAAAGATTAAGTTCTCCACTTTTTGGTAACATCGTTAAAGAATTGTTGGAAATTCAACCTATAAATGGCAAAATTATGAACAGTGAAACTCACGGATGTGCGATAGTCCAGAGTCAAGCTGCTAGGCTTCACTGCCATCGATAAGGAGTTCTGGAGCGTTCATAAACTACGTAACTCAATTTTGGCCTCCTGTGAATCTCCCCTTCCCCTTGACGTGGTTTTTGCATCTTATTCTCCCCCATCCCCTCGCGTGACCTGTAGATTTTTTTCCCTACTGATTCCAGAGGACGTTTTGCACTGTTTTCTCTTATGAAATTAACAAGTTACATAAGGAGATAATTAATTCACATGCTGTTGTGTGTTCTGTATCTTATTTTAACTGACAGAATAATGAAAGCTACGTGGCTTAGGTCTAAGAAACACCCCCTCCCTTTTTCCACGTAGCCCGCTGTAGATTTCTTACCAAACTCTCCCCCCCCCCAAATAAAATAAAAATATGCCGTTCCACGTAGTTAATGGAAGCTCCGTTATTGCATTACCGCTAGATAGTGGCACCATATATCACAAAGATATTGATGAACTGTTTCTTCTAGAAAAAGTAGCAATTCCGATATTTTTGTTTCTGTTAGGAAAACTTCTAATCGTTTCTGATTGTTTCTGACTGTTTGGTAAGACGCTGGTTTTTGCTACTTACCTATTTCAGTTAGCAAATAAACAATTGTTACAAATGATCCATTCCTTCTTTCATCCTACTACAAACCATCAACCTCGCTATTGATAATATATCATTTCGTAATAGTTACTTTACTTTGCCCAATGAAATCGTAAACTGTCAAGTTTTGAGTGCTCTTCCTGTAGATACGGTTAGTTTAATCGTGATATCCTATAGATCAGATTGTTTTTTCCGATTTAGTTCGATTATCGATTACATTATTTGTGAGCAATCTTGTCACCGCAAGTTCGTGGCACCGTGAGAAAAGTAAGAGGAAGAAGTTGATTTACGTATTATTTTTACCGGACTTGCAGGGTTACCACAAATGTGTCGCCGCTCCAGAAAGCGCTGGTTCCGGCTGTAACCGAAGCTGTCGCCTGCCGGCGGGGTTTTTGTTTACTCATCCAGCAGCTGCTCCTTTTTTCCCTGGAGCAGGCGTGGGAGGCGCCACAGTCGAGAATCGATCCAGCGCCCACAGACCTGCGCCGACACCACTGAGAGAAAGAGAACAAACAACCTGCTAAGCAAGTGGTACCTGCTTGTTTTGTGAATATACAGAGACGTTATTTTTCTTTGTCCGATCTTCAAGACGCTACTCTCAATGTTAGCGAAACATTGAGAAAAATTGAAAATGTTTCATGGGCGCCGGGAGGGGGGTACAAGGGGGTGCACTTACACCCCCCTGCTATGAAAGAAAATACACAGAAAAAGATTTAGAAATAAAAAAATTATTATTAAATTCACTGTTTGAATAATAAGTTAGGGCGCCTAGGTTGTTATCCAGTTTAGTTCAACACGTTGTCGATAAATTCAGTATCCTTAGTTAATAAGTAATAAGTGTTAGATATAACATATAAAAAAAAATATACATGCATCTACCGTAAATTAATCCTGCCGGCGTCCATGCTGCCATTTTATTTCACGAAATTTGTTAGTGACATCCCTCGAACTGTCATCGTAAAGGAAAACTAGAATCTTTATTTTCTTTCATCTTTTCGTTGTATATTCGGATACAAATTTATTGTTGGTTTCGGTCTTTGTGAAATTTGGTTATAAGGCTGTGTAAGAATATTTATATTATTTTAATTTATCTGTATTCTATCGGATAGTTTATAGCTGCAATGGTTTCGTTGGAAACTGAGGTCCCCGTTTCCATCAGCAGTACTAACCGGAAACTTTACCTCTAGCGAAGTCCATGTTAAACCTTTGCTCTCGGAGAAAAGGAGTTGGCCGTCCTGCCTCCGACAGGCTGGCTTAACATGCCTGCATTTAAGAATCCGACCAATATCCTCAGTGGAGGTGGGGAGTTGCGCAGGTTCCTCTCCTGATTCCCTTCCATAAAACTGGTGTTGCGTCTCCTCTTCGGCGATTATTTGCTGCCATGCTGACGAGCGAGTGATTCGGGACATACGTTCCGGACGTTCAGGATTTATCGGGTTTGTGCTATCGAGCCTAGTGGGTAAGCCGTTAACGCTCGGTCCTGGATTTCGGGAGGACAAGGGGACGAACTACTCCGGCCATCCTGCTTTCAGTTTTTAGTGGTTTCCCAAATAACTTCTGGCGAATGTCAGCATAGTTAATGCAAAAGGCCAAGGACGAATATATTTCCGTTCCTTTTTTTTATCCTCAGTTCCTCACCTGACCGTAATGACTATAACGTCCTAAAACAAATGGATTTGTACTCCTGTCGATCGCTTCGTAGTCGGCAGCTATATCAATTTTCTGATTCAGGATAAAGGGTGCGTAGCAAGACGAAATAGCGGCTTGGATGTGGGAAAAACTGCGGATGCCGTAACACTCTGAGAGGAGGAAATAAATCGTGAATAATTGACAGAAAGTAGCTATTATCCTCACGATTAATATCAGTGAAAGCGGTTACTCAAAAGTCCTAGCTCTGTTAATATTTTTGTTTAATAAATTGTGACGTTTATTTCCTAGTCCTATCCAGAGTTACGCCTGGTGGTCTGTACAGTCTCAATCCATCTTCTTGGTGGTATTCCTTCATCTCTCCTGCCTCTGGGATGGTACTCGAGGATTTTTCGTGGGATCCGGTTATTTCCTTTTTCATAATACTTGCTTTAGGGTATTAAGTTTATTTCTAAAGGTCTTCTACCGTGGTAAAAAAAAAAAAAAAAATTTAGTGGGTTACCAGTCTTTAGTGAGACGTACAGAATTTAATTCCTTCACGTTATTACTACCTGCTGTTCAGTTCTTGCATTAGACACCGATTTTATGCAAATCGTGATTGACAGCACTGAGAACGAAAGCAACGCGCATTAAGGGTGTAATTTGATCATACTTTGTACATAACCATTTTGTTATATTGCACGCCTTTGTAACAGAAAATAATGTACCGGATTTCTTGTCTATAAACGCAAAATTTTGTACAGAACTTCTGATGTTAGTGTTTGTTCCTCCCCCCCCCCCCCCTGGTCCGTGTTAAAGAAACTGCAGCAAAACCTGTATTTGGTTGACCGAATCTGTATCGGAACTCGTGCTTGTGAACAAGAACAAAAGTGTGTGATTGTTCTGGTATTAAATCACATTGGCTAAATTGGATTTTTTATTCAGATTGTGGTTGCAGCCAGTTTTGAATGCTCATTCATCAAAATTCGTCGGTTCTTGATGTATGCTGATATCACGTATATTAAAGGATTGTCAAAAGATTATCAGCAACGTTCCTTCATGTGGCGTTTGAATACGAAGCGGAGCGTGACGATAGTCGTTTAGGGGGAGGACTTTGTCACGGCCGTGCGCTGTCGAAACCAGATAGCATCAACACGCGTGTCGCCGGCACGCCTGCATTCGTTATACATGAAAGCCGGTCTCTCAGGTTGACATGGACCTTACCTCAGTTCAGTGCGGCTGGTGGTCGTTGAATTAAACATGACTCCAAACGGGTAGATACCAGCAATACGAGAACAGACGACATCGCATGTGCACTGATTTCTGGAAACGTGCTCAGGAGGAAACTTTTGCTGTTGCAAGGAAGTGTAGTCACAGACAAATGTGACTTGTATCTAGAAATTGTCTGACATCCAGAATACCGAATGTGTTGGGTGAGACCTCGCATTTGGGAGGCACGGGTTCGAGTCTTCGTCCGCCCATCTAGATTTGGGTTTTCCGTGGTTTCCTAATCACTCCAGGCAATGCCGGGATGGTTCCTTCAGAAGACCGTGGTCGAATTTCTTCCAGTTCCTTACCCCCATTCCTTTCCTGCCTGTAATAACCTAGACGTCGTCGACGCGTAAAGACAGAAGCAAAAAACAATTCCAGAACTGCTATTTCTGTCTTAATCCTAACAGATGATCCAATGCAGTTAACATTTTCACTCTGTTACCAATTTATAACACTGACGAAAAACAACCTAGAATTAATCAATGGGTATGAGGTCACGTCATGTATGCTGATAATTCTTTGTTTCCGGTTTGCACCTAGCCGCTGAGTGGGCGTTAATATTACCACCTCACATTCTGCGCCCCCCTAGTTCGATTGCCTATCTGGCGAGTCAGATGTCGAAAGTACATCGTTCCCGAAATCACTTTAAGAGAATACCAATAAGTTCGTTATTTAAAGAGGTGATTACCAATCGATTTCCTCTTCTGCGCTTGTCAGTAATCCCACTGTGCATCTTAAGACCTACGTAAGGAATTAAAAATGGGTCATTTAATACATTAAATGCTTATCTCAGAGTTGTGTAGCTTTTACGGCAGTAATTACATTTACGATACTTTGTATTATCGTGTAACGAAGTATATTCGCATAAGAATGGCTGGAAATAATACTGAAAAGTTGTGGGTCCAAAAAAATTAGTAAGCTTTCTTCGAGTCGAGTAATGGGACAAACGATATCGCGTCGCCTTCCCCTGCTTCGAATCGTAAAGACATTAAGATGGAGTTTGCGGTGATCAGGATTGTCTTTCGTTGTATGAGGACACTTTAGGGAATCAAAAGTATGTTTTTGTGAAACAACGTTCTAGTACTTAAAATGAAACAAATAGCTAATATATCTAATTTTCGGTAAACAACGGTAATAATGTGGGAACAAGTATATTTTAGAAGTTGATTTCTCTCTCTCTCTCTCTCTCTCTCTCGTTTTCCACTTCACTCCAGTTATTATTTACCTAGTTCTAAATTAGTATTTTCTGGAGTAAGCCTGCAAAGTTCAGCAAGAATTTTGTTTTTATTGCTAAGACAAAATATGTTCTCTTAGTTTGACTGGTAGGCAATGACTTCACTTTCAAATCTGTTGAAATAACTAAATTTAGATATAAATGGACATAAAATGCTGTATTTTTAGTCTCTCTTAGTTATAATATTCAACTGTGGTTTCTGCTTTCCGAGGGCTTATTTGTTAGGAGCAAACATTATCGAAAGCGTGAGAACACTCGAACTCTGGTCACAATGTGTGAGATGCGAGTCGAGCTATCAAATAATAGTTATAGAATAGCCAATTTCCAGTTATTATTATTAAGGGGTCCCCCGTTGAAAAAGGTTTGGGGAAGGCTGCTCTGAAGTATTTCAGTGTTTAACGTTTCTCTGAAGCTAGTTATTTTCCAAGCTTACTACATGGACCCTGGTTTGACTATGCAGATTTCGGTTTTTCATTTTTCTAGAAATTACGTCAGGCAAAATCTGCTAGTAGACACTAACCCTTCCCCACACTTCTGGCTGTTATAACCTCGTTGTTGTTGGGCCCTTCTAAGTCCACGGACTATGATTAAAAAATAGTGCTTTTAATTCTGACTGAGTAGGAAATTAGGTTTAGCTATGAAGCGAATAGATCATCGTTCCTTTACTAGCAAGTTAAATAACATGCTGATGTAGTTATGTAGTATAAAATAAATCATTAGAAAATATGGTAAGGATTCACAAAGCAGTGTCAAATGTTATTATATTTGTGGCAATCAATTTTACTTCGAGACTTGCACATTGTACTGATACCAGAGATATCTCGATATCGCCGGTGTATATCTGTCGCTCGTTATAGCTAATGATTATGACTAATGCTGGAGTTTGTTTGTTTACTGGGTCATCGATTTTTTTTTTAAAACTTCAGTAACCATTTTACAGCCAAGTTAAATATGTTTATTTTGTTCATTAGCGGCATTCACCGCTGTTGGCGTGGTAGGAATGCAAACCCAGCCACTGTGGCGAGCGTGTGGCCGTATCGAGGGGCGGAGGGGGAAATCAAAGAATATGCTGTAAGTAGTTTTTCTCTCGACCACCCAACTTTACTGCCTGTTTCAGAAGGCTGCAGTCTAACGGAAACTAAAACGAAAGAATGTTCACAGTTCTGTACATTAACATGAAATAATTCCCCTATACAGTTCCTAACGCTACAATGTATTATCCAGTTTATTTGTGACAAAAGTGATGAAATTTAGCAGAAATGATACAAATAATAGTAGGATCGGATGCGATGGAAGAAGTGAGTAAATTTTGCTACTTAGGAAGTAAAATTACAATCGATGGCCCAAGCAGGAATGATGTTAAAAGCAGAATAGCACCAGCGAAAAGAGCCGTCGTGAAAAATAAAATTGTTTAGTTTCAAATATTAATCTAGGGCTCAGAAAGAAATTCTTAAAACTCTTGTGTGTAGCACAGTACTTAATGGCAGCGAAGCATGAACTTTAAGAACACCAGAAAAAAAGAAAATTGAAGCGTTTGAAGTGTGGTGTTATAGAAGGATGCTGAAAATTAGGTGGACAGTTAAAGGATGGAACGAACGAGTTTTGGAAATGATGGGTGAGAAAAGAAGCTTGTGGAAGATGCTTACAGAAAGAAGAGACAGGCTGGTAGGTCATATTTTGAGACATGCAGGATTGGTTAATTTGCTGGTGGAGGGAACAGTTGAAGGTAAGAACTGTAGATGAAGACAGATTAGAATATATGAAGCAGATAATTGAGGACGTGGGTTGTAAGGGGTATGTAGAGATGAAAAGGTTAACACAAGATAGGAAGGGATGGAGGATGGCATCAAACCAGTCGAGAAACTGATGGTAGAAAAAATAATAATAATAAAAAAAATCACCTGTCCCGGTTTTAACATATGAGCGTACGTCATTAGTTTTGAGGCTATCCTCTGCTGCAAAAATGTGATTTACTCTTAGGAATTGCAACAAGTGGGGGCTCATAGTGCTTGATCGGAAAATTTACAGAAACTATCAGTCATCATCCTAAAACAAATAAGACCAAATGATAAAGATGAGGAGGTAAGATATTTTATGCGAG